>JBBBDQ010000525.1:2355000-2767500 GCA_037127315.1 Ascarosepion bandense | reverse complement strand
ATATATATGTGTAATATTTATAATATACATATAATATATATGCATGTATTTATGTATATATTCATGCATATATATATATATATATATATATACATGTTTACAAGGAGCAATGTACATTTAAATGTTTTTTTTTCATATATGTGTATATTTTGTCTAATTTACCTAGATGGGTAGACATCAACATCTGATCTAAAAAGTCCTTTCAAGGAATTTGTAGGATCTGAAATTTAATAAATTTATCTTAATTTCCATTCTCTAGAAAAAAAAAAAAAAATATATATATATATATATATATATATATAATATATACGCACACATTTACACATATATAAAAATATATGTACATATGCACACATACATGTATGCATATATGTGTGTGTGTGTGTGTGTGTGTGTGTGTGTGTGTGTGTGTGTGTGTGTTATTATCAATGGGTGGAAAGGTTTGTTTAAGTAGTTTTGACTGCAACATAAGAACGTGAAGAAGAATATATCGACCGAGGTGGGAAATATTGATCGATCTGTACTCTGTAATCATTCGATTATTTTAATCTATCAAACATTCAGATCGAGGCCAGTTCAAACAGATTTTAAATTTTATATTGCTTTGTATGTTACGTAGAATGTTTGTTTTTTGTCTATTTCCCTTTATGATTAAATTTGAATAGATTTTATGGAAGACGCGTGTGTGTTTAGTTCATTCTTTTTCAATGAAACGGAAAATAATGAAATTTTATGATGCCATTATTTTGTCGGCGTTTTCTACTATTTTATTCTGTTGGTTAGAATAGATTTAAGTCTGTTATGTCATTATGGAAAAGTGAAATACTTACTTAAGTAATTTATGTTAACTTACACAGATGTTAGAATGATAGATAGATAGATAGATAGATAGATAGATAGATAGATAGATAGACAGGCTGATAGAAATAGATAGATAGATAGATAGATAGATAGATAGATAGATAGATAGACAGGTAGATAGATAGAAATAGGATAGATAGATAGATAGATAGATAGATAGATAGATAGATAGATAGATAGATAAAATTACAAACGGTTGGATATTTCTAAATGTCTTTGATAGTGAAAATATATTCGTGCTTAATTTTGTGGTTTTATCATTGAAGGCAATATTGGCCAGCCTACAATTGCATAAATCAATTAATTTTTACTAAACCTTCCTAAATTTATTTGCATGTGCGTGTTTTCTATATCTTCATATCTATACACTGCTTCATATTTTCATTACATACACAATAACATACTTCCAAGTAAACTCTTTGTCTGCTCAATGAAGATAGATTCTAATATTAATCTTTCTTCAGTAGTCTTTTTATCTGTTATGTATTTTTATATTATTGTTTATTTTTATTTATTGATTTTTTTAAAATTATTGTTAAGGTATTATGTTTATTTTTATTTACTTCAAGTGCAATAAACATGATTGTTATTAATTCTGTGAGATTAAACTCATTCAGCTGGAGACATCGCTCTAATCATACAGCTAAATGTCAGCCTGACGAAAAATTGAGTTTTGTTTTCATATACAATCGAAGAGTTCAGTGGAATGAAGCAAGTTTTTATTTTTTTAGAAATAATAATAATAATAATAATAATAATAATAATAATAATAATAATAATGGCGGTGTTTCAGGAACAGGTTTTTGAAAAAGGAAGTCGATGCGGAAAGCATGAGCAGGTTTCAAAAACAAATTCAATCAAGTACCATATTGATAGAATAGCTGTGCATGCTGAATTGGAAATCTACTGAAAATGTGCCGTTCATTGTCAGTGCCTTCACTCAGCAGGCAAAAAAAAAAAAACGAATACATACTATGACATAACAAAGTAGCCCTCATAATACATTAAGAACTATGGAGTAAACCTTGATTGCTGAGAGAACTGGTTACATTCAGAAGAGAATGAGCAAGTGAAGTTATGTAATACGAGCATCATGACTGATAAGTTTTCGAAGAGCAATCGGCCTGACATCACATTTGTGCACAACAGTACCGATGAGGAGATCCTGAAAAACGCTGTACCTTACGATAAGATCCTTGTGAATGTGTCGAAGCAAAAAATACAGAGGTACCGAGAACTGGCAGTGCAAATTGGAGAAATATATCAAGCAGAAGCTGACGTCATTGTTCCTTTTTTAGTCGATGCATTCGAAACTGCTTTCACGAATCTCTCTGCGTCGAAAGACGCTTTGGAGATACACCACATCATGGAATGCGCCAGTGGAATGCTGCTTGGATCAGCTCATTTTCTCAGGAAATGGTTTTCTTACTAAACTGTAGTTAGAAGCAGAAGCGTAACAAGATTCACCTGGCCAAAACATTTAAGATTCGAGGAGGATCTCAAATAATAATAAAAATTATTATTATTATTATTATAAGGAATTATGCGACAGAAATAGAATGGGGCGTGGAGAAACAAGTTATGGACGAATTACAGGAGTAAATGACTAGTGCAAATTTTTGTGGAATGACATGTCCCAATGTGATCATGATTTATTGCACAGAGATGCAGACCTTTGTATATAAAAAGAACATGCATCATCGTAAATATTGAATGCCACGGAGATCATATAATAGTCAACAAAGAAGAAGAATACACAGGAAAAATGTGATTTAAAATTGGAAGTGTACAAATTTTAGTCAATGAAGAGAGTTAAATTCATGCCCATTGTTGTTCGTGGTCTGGGTACAAGAAATGCTAAAAATCCGAAGTCTTCGAAAAAGACTGAGGGTCAATATCAAGACTTCATTCCTTGGAAATGTTCGTATAAAAATCTCCCATTTCATCCTTTTGGTTGAGTACAGCTGGTGTTTTGGTCCCATCTCCAGCAAAATGTGCTGTGTTTGCAGATGAAACAATAATAATAATGCCTTTCCCCAGATGTATTATCAAAACCTGTGGTAAAGCAAATGAGACTGTGAATCGCATAATAGGTGACTATGTCGCGTTGGCGCGGCACAATCAAAAACAGGACAATATATGTATTTTACACTGGCTGCTCGGCGTTAAAGGTAACTATAGGGAACAGGAAGTAGTAAAATAATAAACTACTCGCCGTCGTAGAAAATGAGAGTTTTCTGGTACTTTAACGTGTAATGTGTTCATATAATTTTCTAGCAAGAAAGTCAGATTATTATCCCGAAGGAAGACAGTGTTAAATCATGACTATAGTGATACGGCGGACGCAAGGATAGTTGAAAAAAAGCGAGAATGGGGAAAATGATATCGCACTCTTGTGTGATATTAACGATGTAGACGTTGCTTCTATTGTCGTGGTTGCCCTTGGAACAATAAAAGATAACTTCCAAAAATGATTGAATAAATTTGGAACTGTAATTCGATGCCTCAGAAAATAGTACTGTTTGGCACAGCCAGAATTCGGAGAATGGCTTTGTTGATGGAGAGAGGCGGAGAGCCTTTAAGTTAGAGGACAACATTTGTGCCCAAGACACGCTACGCATGAAGGAATATCTCACCGGTTTTCAACTCAGATATTCGAAAGGATCAGACCAGTTTCTGAGCTGTGCAGCGATCCCACGACCAATCTTCGGTCAAGGGACTGGTTATGGCGATGCGTGAATAGATGGGGAAATTGTGACAATGCAGGATACTAAAAAGGTTCAAGTTCCTTAAAGCAACAAAAGATTCAAACTTAGAGAGACATGGCCTCAAACGTAAAAAAAAACATGTCACATAAAAAAAGACTGTTTTGGATTGTGGTATGAATTTTAAAAAAAACCGTGTCACTCAACATTTTGGATTTTTATTTTTTCAAGATTATTACGCTGTCGTGTATATGAAGGTAATGGCCTTAACAAATGATATTTGTTGGAGACTGTTTACATTGGGTCAAGACCATTTTGATGACGTAACAGTAAGTTTAAAAATTTACTGTCAAGGTTTAATTAATGATGAATAAGTTTAGTCCGAGAACGTGGACCTAAAACAGTCTAGTATGTATTTCAAGGCTTATAGAATGTGTTAATTTGGCATAATAGGTATAAAAACGATTTCAGCGGTTAATTCATAATTAAAAATTTGCGTATTTAGGATTTTTTGCAATGTGGCTGAAGATTATTAAACATTTCAAAGAATACTTTGTTACATTCAAATATAAAAGAAATCAACAGTAACAGAGAGTTCGAAGCAGATGGACCTCTAGTAGCGATATGACGTGTACTTACACTTCAGTGAGAAGGTCAAGTGTGAAGTTTTATAAAAAAAAGGTCAAGACCTGACCAGGGGTGTGAGATAACATATTTCTTTACATTAATTTGGTTTTTACATACCTACTGTCATGTATGGCTTTAAAAAGAATTTCTACATTTGTGCACTGATATATATTTGGTCAGCTTAAAATGTTCAGCTGTTATTTACTAAGATAAAATTACTGATACATAATGATTCAAAGGAGAGGCAATCAAGAAAAAGCGGAAGTACTAACGACAATGTTTGTGCGCATAACGTAAGGGATATTGACTCGGAAAATGGAATCGAGTAAACGAGTTCAAATTCCGGTCTAGTCTGCTGCGTTCATATTCGCACAAATGCCCTAACGAAAGTCATCAATTTGTCTCTTCTCTCCTCCACCTACAAATTAAATTGACTGTTCTCTCTAGACTTTGGTGGTAATCGGGTGTAAGACAAGGAAGAGTTGGAATTACAAATGATGGAGAAGACTACAAGAAAGCATTCCACTATTTCCTCAAGAAAATTCATTATTGCCTACGTAGTACATATATATATATATATATATATATATATATATATATATATAAGAAAACATTTTAGGCAGGCGCATTATTTCATGGTAAATCGGAAGTTTAGGTCTATTTCACTTGAACCATCATCAGCCTCCGTCTAAGATTTTCTGTACAATAAAGACGGTAGCTGATAATGGTTCGCCTGAAATAGGCCTAAACTTCCGATTTACCATGAAATAACGTGTCTGCCTAAAACTTTTTCTTATATTAACTCTATATGTATTTATATACATATATACTTAGAGCTCTCTTAGAGAGTTATCCTACCAGTGTATGTATAGGATACTTCTTTGGATTCTTCTATATCTACACCGCATGCTTTTATATATATATATATATATATATATATAAGTATGTATGTATGTATATGCAGGTTTCATTGAAAATGACTGACAAAGTATTATAATTAATATTTTTATATAATTTTGCACGTATTCTTTTTTTGTTTTCATAAGTCAAATGATAAAAGAATTGTTTAATTGTCTTATATTTTTGAGCGCTTTTGTCTATACGTTTAACAATTATCAAGAATTAATTTTGTTTTACTTGTAACAAAATATTTGCAATGTTTAACTATATATATAGAGTCATGTATATGTCATGATCCGAACACGATAAGCACATTGTTACCATGTTCCTAACTAATGTTATGAAGTGTAGGATTTATCTTTTTATTATTAATTCCTCCATTGTCTTTAACATTTTTTGCTTTGGGATGGCGCAGTATAATAATATGTGTAAAAGAGAAATTACTGCCATCAATATATATATATATATATATATATATATATATATATATATTTCCAGGTGAAGAAGACTCAAGGTTTTACTATTTTGAGTGCCCCGGCATTTATTTATTATGAACAGTGCTCAATATAATAAATAGCTTGACATAATTATATATTTATGAATTAATTGTACATTGCCACACGGAAATGTCTATGTTTCAAGATATATTCTCTTCATCAGGCAATGTTTGATGATTTACATTTAAAATTTTTCTTAATATAAATCATCTGTAAAACCAACATCAAACATTGCCTGATGAAGAGAATATGTCTCGAAACATAGAAATTTCCGTTTTGCAATGTACAATTAATTCCTAGCTATATATATATATATATATATATATATATATATATATAAAGAGAGACACAGAGAGAGAAAGAGAGACAGGGAGACAGAGAGAGCAAAGATTTGAAATCAACCGGATTTCCGAAAGAATAAAAAAATTGAACTGAAGGTTTCGTACCATTTTCTAACTCACTTCTAGTCACATTCTTTTACTAAACGGTTTTATCCTATATTCCATTTTTACATTAACGATCTTTAGCCAGCACCACATTAAAACGTTTCTTTAAGCGTTTATCTCTTTTTGCCTTCCTGACTAATGGCAATCTTAGGTTCAGCACCTTTTAATTTTTCAGAAATCTTCTTCATCTTTTATGTGCCATGTCCTTTCAGGACGTAGGTGATTATGGCTTTCCACATCTCCCTGTCCCTGGTGGCTCTTAGCACGCCTTCTCTTGTTACCCAAAGCAACCCACGTTCCGTCATCCATCTGATCAAGTCCTTTAAATATGTTATCCGCTGCTTCCCCCTGTCTCTTTCTCCTTCTATCTGGCCTGTTAATAACAGGTTCTCCAAGCCCTCCTTCCACATTGTATGTCTCAGAAACTTCAGCTGTCTGTTCCTGATGCTCAGTATTAATTTCCTTTTCGTCTCCATTCTTTTCAAAACCTCGTAATTGCTCACATGTTCGGTCCATGATATCCGCAGCATCCTTCTGTAGAACTACATTTCAGCTGCTTCAAATTTTTCCTTCATCTTCAAAGATATTGTCCAACATTTACTGCCATATTGAAGAACCGACATCACACAGCAATCTAGTAACCTCTCTAAAAAGATTGGATGCCATTAGAGAAAGAGTTAAATAGTTTCAATAACATAGCTTAGTAAAATTTAATTAAACCGAAAAAGGTATTAGATTTACTAATTTCTAAATCTAGATGGTGGCCCTAAACTCTTTCTTGTAATACACACAAACACGCCGATACACACACACACACACACACACATACGCACACACATATATATATATATATATATATATATATATATATATATACTAACGGCCCTATTAGGCCACCCCAGTTTTTAAAAAAATGATGTATTTCATACTATTTTTAGTATTTATTGCCAAGTGGATAATTCTAAATGAAAATAAAATAGTTCTTTTGTTATTATTACTTTTCCAAATTTTATAAGGCAGCCAAGAAGCCTTTGCTTCTGCCAGCCAATAAGAAGAAGAGACTATCATGGGGAAGAGAGCACAAAAACTAGACACCAGAATAGATCATTTGTTGCACATGTTAATGTGCAGTATTAACAAAAGAACCATTCTATTTTAATTTAGAATTATTCACTTGGTAATAAAAACTAAAAATAGTATGAAATACATCATTTTTTTTATAAAAATGGGGTAGCCTAATAATTATGACCGTTAGTATATATATATATATATATATATATATATATATATATATATATATATATATTAGTATAGTTAGTATAGTTAGTATATATATATATATATATATATATATATAAAATAGGAAGATTACAAATGTATCAAGATCAGTCGATTACACTACCATAGTTTCAACCTTTCGGTATCGTCAAGCGTTATAGACTAACTGATTTCCTAACGCTTTATTTCTGAACTCACAACAGGAAGAGTAAAGAGTAAAGTATAGAAAAGAAATTTTAAAATTGGATGAGTAATTCAATACTAGTGAAATAGTATTGGAGGCGGAGTAAGTAGACTGTACACACTTTCATCCGGGTTTGTACGAACTCAAGCTGTACTTTTAAATGATTATACATCCGGACATGATTTCAGACCTTTACTTTAGTAATATATGTATGTATGTACGTATGTATGTAGTGAAAAGATTATCATTTTTTTCTTTATTTTGATCTGAAGTCTTATTCATTTTTGAGATCATCGAACTGTCTAAATATATTATATACTTACCTTTTATTTATTAATTTTATGGTTATTATTTTTAAATAATCGCATGATGAAGTAATTTACTAAATGTTTTACTTGAGATTTAAGGTAGAATCTTTTTCTCTTAAAAAAGATTTTTGTTGGCATATGAATTGTTCACTTGTCATAGACATAACCTTCCGTATTTCAGATAAAAACGTGAAATTTTCGATATTTTCTCGTTATTATTATCATTATCATTATTCCGCAAGTTTTAATGAATTTTCAGTTAAAACTTTTGTGGACAAATCTTTTGAAGGATCTAAAATTGTTCTTAATATATTTTAAAATTGACATATTTTTAAAAGATTTCAAATGTTCAGTCGATTGCAATAATTAAGCATCATTTCTTATTTCATCATTTTAAAATATAGGAAATGAGAAATGACTCTCACACATATTCAATACGATATTGTTATTACCATCATTTTATGACTAGTCTTTCTTTCACCTTATTTATGTTGATTTTTATTAAAAAATGAAAAACATTATTCTAAGTGAATTATTACATCTAAGTAGATACCCGTCAAAAAGCTCACAGTTCATTTAAGCAAATTTGTAATCAAAATTCTACCCATAGGCTATCAAAACCTACCATAATTTTCTTGTTTATCTCAATACATTTCGAATATTTACCTATAAACAAATAGTATATTCTTCTCTTTCTTTATTTCTCTCTCTTTAATTATATATATATATATATATATATATATATATATAAAGAAAAATCTCTACTTAGCAGATGCTTTTCGTCTTCTGAGAGGTTTTATCAGAGGACGAAAAGCTTCAGCTCAATCCTGTTTTTTATCTTGTCTCATTTTTATTCATTTTGTTTCTTCTATAGATGAACTCAATCTGAGAATATTTACACACACACACACACGCGTGCTCGCAACATTTCACAACAGTTAGTAGGCAGTAGCTGTTTATCAGTTTTTTTAGTAGTGGAACTATGATTATAGTGGCAAATTAAGATAACATCATTTGTTATTATTTATTAATTATATGTTAATAAAAACAGGATTTTTTAGGACACATTACTTTCTATCTCTCTCTCTCACACACACACACACACACGTACGCAGAGAATAATAAGAGGAACAACAGCAGACTATACTACTTAAAATTCGTTTAATTTTTTCCATCAGTTTTCTTAGTCTTACGCGAACTGAAAGACACTATGAACTTTGACTATTTTATACATCAACAACAAATTTGGTAAATGTTATTCGACAACTAGAAAATAATTAATAAATTTAATAGACAAAAAATGACTAATATTGTTTTATATATATATATATATAAGAATAACAGGCATTTTATGCCAATTAAGAATATATATATATATATAGTTGGGTATCAATCCAGTGTAAAAAGGCAATCGGAGTCTAACCGTACTGATGAGCTGTGATACGGCGAAACAGATCTGTCTGCGGATGACAATATATATATATATATATATATATATATTCTACGTCGGTGGCATGACATACAGTTTCATGTATTACGCAATCATCTGGTGGTTTGAATTATGCACCTAATCACTGTGTAATGCATACCGAGTTGTACCAACGAGTGAGTATAATAAGTATATTTTTAATACTTAATTAATAGCTGTGTTTATACAACATTAACCACTGTTTTATTAACTCCTGAATAATACTTTTATGCATGTGTATATTCCCATATGTCTATTTATTAATTTACATATATATATATATATATATATATATATATATATACGTGTATCTATTTTTGTATATAATTATTACTATTTAGATACTTTAGATAATACTAATGCAAAGAAAGGCGTGGTGCAGTAGATATCAGCTCACAGCTAATAATCGGAAAGCCGAGTTCCAATTCAAGCTGAATTCTTTACTTTCACATATAGAAAGGAACGGTATGAATCCGTATCTTCTGCCTCTAGTTATGGGTTAAATAACAGGACAGATTGGGTTCTATAGCCTTGATTGACAACCAGTCCACTGCAGAAATTAATTGTCACATAATGTGGGAAAAGCTTCTGCTCAGTCAGTCATGTCTCTTTGAAGACATGATTGTCCAAACATATATCAATTATGGAACATAGCTGACAATGTATAGAAAGACATTATATGGTTGTATATTAATAAAAAAAAAAAGGAGGAAATTTGTCTTTACAGTATATTTGAGAGTGGCTAAATGTTAGAATTCTTGTTGGCCAAATTGCTAACGGCTTTGCCCAAGCTGAGACGGGCTCTCAAGCGTAATGAGCTGCAAGTTCACCGGTCAGCTGATGCAAATGTTTTCTTTCTATTGAAAGAAGAACAATCTCAGAATAGCCATAAATATCCATAGAAATAAGATGAAAGTTGAGCCAATAATAAATCACATTGATATTAGATAATAACATTATCCAAGAAATCCATAGATTCTTTTTGTCAACACGTTATTTGTGTGTTATTATTCATTATTATTAATGGCATTATTTATAATTGATTATTAATAATTAATAATAAGATTATTAATAGTTAATTATTAGTAGTAACTATTTTCTTAACTCTATATTATTACCATTTTTATGACTTTAATCATTTTATTAATAATTTCTTATTAATGACATTATTAATAACTGATTAGTCTATTTTTCAGTGTCCATTTGTTTTGCTAAACTACATCATATTTTAGTCTATATATATATTTGGATATAGATATAGATATATTATAAATGACTATTGTAAAATATGTTTTGATATAATAATAAATAAAAGCAATATTATGATGATATACTGCTCTACATTTTATTGGGCAAAGTAAATACGAACTGTGTATTTTTACTCCATTTGTTTTTCGTTATATATATATATATATATATATATATATATATAAAGAATCACTTGATGTTTTATCTAAAATTATTTCCTCGAAAATTTATATTTACGGATGCATATGTCTGAATAGACACTCTATTTGTTCTACTTATAATTTCAGTGAATGTATTTGTTTACATAGACGCTGTTTTCTTTTTTTAATAGTGTGAATTACATCTACCGGCTTGTACTATCAAAAGACTTCTTGTTGAAGGTCTTCTTCTGTAGTTCCTATATTTAAGAATACTGGAGAACCCTCGAACCCCTACAATTACCTCCTTATCAGCTTCTTACCGGTCTTTGGTAAAGTGGTCGAAGCCATTATCAACGTCGAGGTGGTTCAGCATCTCACAGCCCTTCTTGGACAAACAGTATTGTTTCCGCTTTACCAGGTCTACTGCTGATACGCTAACGACCATCACTGAGTATATATACCAGTATCTCGACAAAAATGGCGAAGCTCGAACTGTTACCCTGGATATTTCCAAAGCGTTTGACAGAGTCTGGCATGCTGGCCTTCTACGCAAGCTGCGGAGCTATGGTATAACTGGACAATTGTTTGGCCTAATCCACTCATTTCTCAAAATTGCACAATGGAAGTAGTATTGAACTGGCATGCCTTCCAAAACTACCATACGAACGCGGGTGTCCCTCAAGGCTCTATTCTAGGTCCTACGCTTTTTCTGGTCTACATTAGGATCTCCCAAATGTAATAAGATCCCAAGTAGGCATGTACGCTGACGACGCCACGGTTTACACTAGCCTCGATCAAAAGTCTCCTGAGAAGCAAATAAGAAATTGGATAAGAATTGGCTCGTAAATTTTAATGCTTTCAAAACGAAGCTGCTATCTATTAATCATCATAGAAATCGCTCCTACCCCCCCATTAGCATAGAATAGGCTAGCCTACCTAAGAATAAAACACTACGCCTTCTTGGCCTCACTCTCTCAGCAGACCTCAAGTTGGATGACTATATCGAATCCATAGCTAAATCCGCTGCTAATAGAGTCGGTTCACTGTGCAGAGCCAGGAAGTTTTTTCCCGTCTGAGTCCATCCTGCACATACATAAATCTACCATCCGCCCGTGTATTGAATACTGCTGCCACATCTGGTCGGGTGCCCCTGTTATTCTCCTCGGGGTTCTTGACAAAATCCAACGAAGAATCTGTAATGTGATAGATACCGACTTGGCAGCTCGGCTGCAGTCGCTCTCTCACCGGCGGGACGTGGCTTCCCTGTGCCTCTTCTATAAATACTTCTGCTCCAATGAACTTAGATCACTGGTGCCCCGTATGTATGAATTTACACTAGCTACTAGATTAGCAACTAGGTCCCACCTTTTCACAGTGAAACTTATAAAATGTAACCGCTGTTTCTACTCTAACAGCTTCTTTTCATGCACTTCTCCTCTGTGGAATTTTCTTTCATATACTTGCTTCTCCGACAGCTAAAATCTCCAGGAATTTAAATGTATGGTCAAGAGACATCTCTTATCTCACTAACTCGCATCCATTCTCTCAAGCTCTTTTTTCCATCTACTCCACCCCCATTTTCGGTATTCTCACCGTCTATTACCCTTCTCCTGACATTTCCTAAAATTAAACCCTCTTTCTCATCACTTTCCCCTATGTAACCCCTTGTACAACAACCTTGCTTGGGGTGAAATTTTTTTAAAAAATGTGCTCACCGAGAGAGGGAATGGAGGTTCGTATCCTCTCGATGAGTACATTTTCTTGAAGTCGTTCTAAACCTTAGGCTATCACACAATTTTTAAAAAAATACACACATTCTACTTAAACACAGATAACCACAAAAATAACTTTTATCTCTAAACATTTTGTTCATCTTTGAATCGATCTCTGATTAATAAATGTAAAACATGTTAGATTCAGGCACGGCTGTCCTTGTTCTTTATTTATTCTATCATATATATATATATATATATATATATATATATATATATATATATATATATATATATATATATACATAAAGTTAGAATTTTATTATCATTAAAAGTATCAACTCATATCGATTTTCTCTTAAAAATTAAGTGAATTATAAAAACTTCGCTTTACTTGAATTTTAGTCAAATTCTATATCACAAATGAAAACCTTTAATTTCAAGAAGTTTTGGGGATAAAATACAAAGAACTTTTCTTGTTCTTTAATTATTCTATCATATATATATATATAAATTTAGAATTTTATTATGATTAAATGTAAATTAAGTGAATGAGAATATCTTCCATTTACTTGAATTTTAGTCAAATTATAAAATTACAAATGAAAACGTTTGATTTGAAAAAAATTGGGGAGTAAAATACAAAGAACTGAATAAAAATAGTATAAGTTAGATATTTTAATCACATTATTAGTGTTTGGAAACATTACATTTCATAACTGTCTTGAGGGTTTTTAATAAAAATAAAACTCATTTTAAAATGTTTAATATATTCTATACTATTCTGCAGACAGAAAAAACACACTAAAATATCGATCTGTATTCGATCAAAGAATAAATAAATAAGAATAAATTGAATGAAAGAAAAACTGAAAAGGAGCAAAAGAAGGTGAAAGAAAAAGAAGGGAAATTAATTTATAATCGACGAAAGAGCGTGTGAAAATTAATATTATCTTCTAGATGATTGCAAATATGAATTATGCGTCGGTTTAAATAGATTCTTGCCATTAATAAGCAAGTAATTTTACGCATGCGTAACCTCTATGAACATTTACTCCTTTTCTCTGTTGAGTCATCTACAAACGCTGATTAGTTTAAAAAATATTGTGCCCGATTAGTTTAGTCAGAGAGTGTTCAATATTAACAGCCGATAATAAATCTTTATACAGTCTGTGATATATCAAATGCGCGGATGTGCGTTGTGGTGCATTGGATATTGGCTCGGAACGGGAAATCAGGGAGCCGAGTTCGAATTCCAGTTGAATTCATTGCATTCACTTACGTGCAAATAGCCCTGGGAAAGGTATTAATCCGCCTATTCCTTCCAGTTATGGGTTAAATAACAGGACAGATTGAGTTCTATAGCCTTGGTCGGCAACCAGTCTACCGCAGAAAGCAATGGCAACCTACTGCGGGAAAATCTTCTGCCCAGTCAGTCATGTTTCGAAAGAGACATGATCGCCCAAGCGTGTATGGCACTTGACTGACTGATATATCAAATAGCAAAAGATTGTCGGCATGGATTAAACATCGTCTTTTGTATAAGGGAATTATTTTTTTATGTCGACATTTTTTCATGCGCGTTTAAGATTTTTTTCTTTTCTTGTTTTATATTCTAATGAAGAATGCAATGTGCACATAAAGTTCGTATCAAAAGAATTTTGGGAGACGGGGGTTATTTCGCTGTCGTTCTTTGAATGATCTTTTGTACGGTTTGTGTAGGCACATATGAACAATTATGAGCAGGCAAACTTGCGTTGTTGTTTTTAGGTATCTTTATTCGCCAAAATTAAGCATTATTTTTGTTGTTGTCGCTCCTTAAAATTTGCCTAAAAGTTTTTAAGGCTCAGTAGTTTTTTTCGCGCAATCAATTATTTTTCACTGTCCACCGATCAAAAATGTCCTCATAAGAATGTCGTTTTTTTTTTATTGAATTTTATCAGAAAGAAAAATCATTAAAATTAATTAGTGATTAAATTTCATAGAGTTTTTGTCGTTTTAGGTCATTAAAATCATTACGTTATGTTATGTATTTTGCCTTTCATTGCTGTTTCTCTCTCTCTCTCTCTCTCCCTCTCACTCTCTCGCTCTCTCTTTCACTCTATCTCTCTGGTTCTCTCTTTCTTCCCTCTATCTCTTTCTTTCTTTCTTTCTTTCTTTCTCAACTGATAGGATCGTTCAATTTTATATCTTTTTTCTATTATCTTTTTACTTTCATTTTTTTTTTTTTTTTTTGAAGAGATAAGCAAAATGGTTTTTAAAATGATAACACGCGCTCTTGATTGGGGCCATAAAAAACGTTGACGAAGGGAAAAGTCATGTCTACGGATGTATTTTTTTTTTTTAATGAGATGCCAATTTTTATTTCCAAGTCTATAGGTCGTCAGGAGTAAAAAAAAAATGGATATATGGAGATATTTACTTTGCAAAAATAATTTGGGGTTCGTTTGTTTTACGTTGAGATCATTTTTTTAATTAATTGATTTTTATTTGTTTAATTTTTAATTCATTTAATCTTTTTAGGTTTTTCGTTTTGGTAAATTTATATATTTTTATATTATTTTTTTAAGCGCAAGACACACTGTCTCAGTAATTTGTTTAGAATATTTTTTTTAAAAGGAAACAAAACTTATAACATTTTCTCATATTTTTGTATCAATATTAACATTATCAACTTGCACCTCGATCCTAATATATGCATCCACGTGTACAGAAGCACACACACACACATACATACAAAATTCCACATACCACACTCATATATTTATACATACATGCATATATACATGCATAGACACATACATGTATGTGCATTTTGGGATGTATGCGTATTGAAATGTGTGGGGAAATTTGGGGCTGCGTATGCTATAAAAACAAGCATGAAAGTGAATGTATTGGTGGGTATGAGTGTGTGCTCTATGTGTGTGTGTGTGTGTGTGTGTGTGTGTGTGTGTATGTGTGCGTGTGCGTGTGTATGTGTGTGTGTGTGTGTAGAGCAAAAATAAAATAAATAAAATAACCGAAATATGTCACGTTAATCTAAAGAAGTAAAATTCGCTACTTAGTGTTTTATTCTATGGGGCGAATTTACTCAGCTAAGCTTTTAGGAAATAAGCCAAGGTAGTGGGGAAGAACTGGGCGAGTGTCCGCTAGACAAAATGACTCCCAGATTTATTGCGTGAATAGGTTTCGAAATGGGATCAAAGTCTTCCTAACTGATGAACACAGGTATGTTTATTTCAGGAAATAATTTCGAGATCATTTTATTTTGGATGCATCAATGGGATCGGGATTAGTAATAGAAAAAATTTTGTATACGTATGTCTGAGCATATATATATATATATATATATATATATATATATATATATATAAATGTGTGTGTGTTTGTGTGTGTGTTGTGGGGCGAGCGTGCATGTATGTGTGTAAAATCCTGAAAGAAATTGGACGAATATATATGGATGTGCGTCTATACGTTGGTTCATACAATATAGAATATAGGAAATTTATTTCAAATTATTCCAGCTAACCTGTGGATATTTTGAATAAACATTAAAGGGGAAAGGGAGTAAAATGTAAATTTTAAATTATTATTTTTTTTTAACAGTGAGGGTGACGTTCTGTTTGACTATATCCTTTTTGTGCGTTAACGGTAATTAGGGTCCATTTGAAAGGAATTTATTTTTCTTCATTTTTTTTTTTTGGTTTTGTTTTACAAGGAATTGTTTTATTGCTTCTTTGACAAAAAGCAGGAAATAAAACATAAAAAATAACAATAAAAAACAAACAATCAACACAAACGCAGCACTTTCTTCTTATTCGCCCCGTTCTCGAATATTTTTAAACTTTGAAAGAGAATTAAATATAATTTACATTTTACTTATTCACTTTTTACGTCATTGCCAAATAACCACCCTCACCCCAGTTAGTTAAAAGTTAACATCCTCACCAAAAATATTGCTAATAATCAGCTATTTCTGATTCTATCACCCGCTATAGAGAGTATCGAATAATTAAAAAGGGTGATTGTAAACATATACTCTCTTTTCAAAGAAATACGTAACTGGCTACAGTGGAACCTAAAGAGGTAAAACTGGCCCGTAAAACTGGCCCGGATTAGATTTAATGGATGTTACAAGATCACAAATAGACCAAGGACGGTGGATAAAGATCGTGAAAGACTTTTTCTAAAGGCTTGATTACTATAACCATGTTATTAGAAGAAAAAAGCACGTTTTACGATTGAACTCGCGTTTAACCTGATACAAATCACCAATCACAGAGTAACCGAATGGTATTAATTACTTCCGCTAATCAGATTTGTCTATTTTTGCGTCATTTTTACATTTTTCTGAACTAAATAACAAAATTAGTCGACCAGAAATGAAAATTTTTATAGGTATTTTCTTTTGGAAATTTTTTGTCACTGACAAGTTGATAAACCGTAATCTGTGACAACAAAAAAAAAATACTCAACTCCTAAAACTATAAGTATATATTAACAACTGAAAAAAAAACTTATCTGAATGACATTACTTTTAAGATCAATAATTGTTATTAAATAGTTATAAGAAAAAAAAATTAAGCAAATTCCACTAACCTATATAAATATCATTGTCATCTTGCAAAATAACTTAATGTGACATACCTTTTCATTTGAAAGCTTAGAGATATACGATGATCCTCATTAAATAAAATGGAAGATTGAAAAACGACCCTTTAACAGAGTTATACTTAGGGACGACATTCTTATCTATATTTTATTTTCTGATTAGCCTCGACCAAAATATTTCCGTCGAAGACAAGCGTAGGCTGAGAGTTGTAAATAACCACTTTTCCTAATCAAGTCAACAAGAAAGAGATATTCAAACTCCGTACAAGAGGGAACGTTTCGTTTCCATCCCGGAGAATGCTGCAAGGGGAACTCTGTTTAACACTCTTCCCTTTGTCCCTGCCTCGAAGAATGTCATCAATTGTTTTCTATTGTCGTAATTTTACGACAACGGAATAACTTTTCGACTAAGCTTCTATTTTTGCAATCATGCCATATCGTCTCATTCTATGAACATTTTTCTTTACTATCTTTAATTATCTTGCTTCTCTTAATTGCACGACATACACACACAGAATTTAAGTTTTGTTAAAAGGAAGGCATTAATCTTTCTTTATTCTGACTACGTTGGGCTTTTTGGCTTAAAGTGGATATCATCTCCCAGCGTCCTTTGCGGTATTTATAAATATTTAAAACAATGTCGTCTGAATTCTTAAAATCTTTCTTCCGATTTAAAATTCTTCAAATAGTATTTCAATTTATTATAATTATTGTGTCATTTTTCATTATAATTCGATTTCTTCTATGGTCGCACTACCTCCCAATCTGCAGGAAGGCCTAAGGCAGATCGTGGTGTGTTGCTATGGCTCCATTTCATGTTTGTATTATCTCACCTAACATCTCTAGCGTTACATAGACAAAGTTCTCCTTAGTGTGTTGGCTTTACATAACAAGATAAGTTTTTGTATATCTATTAAGCTGCGGTTTCCAGGGATTATTTCAATGTATTATTATTATTATTATTATTATTATTATTAAACATTAAAGAATTTAGGGTTTGATAAAAAAACAGTGTTTGACAATGTTCAACAATATTTCGATATTTTTTCTTTTCCTCTTTCTTTTGTTATCTTGCCCTCTAACAATATTGAACATTATTAGAATAGTTACGTCAATCATTTTAATTATTATTATTATTATTATTATTATTATTATTATTATTAACAGTAGTAGTAGTAGTTCGGTTTCTGTCACTTCGCAGACGGTAAGATGATCAAATTTCAAATGTAACTTGTTTGTTGATTTAAAGATCTTCAGATGGATTGGTGGAAAATGACTTTAAAGGAGTTTTTTTTTTTTTTTGCAAAACGGAAAAGGGAAGTAATTCACATGGCACAAATTTCAATTTCATTTAAATTTTGTGTATATTTACCGTTTGCATGAGCGTGCGTATATCTTAGTTAAATGGCAGACATGAAATATTTCTATTCAATTTTTTCTTGTCTCCGATTATATGAATTTATTGCTCAACCCAGAGTAAGAGTTATTCAGACTGAGTGAAAGGGGGAAAGTCCCACGCGGTGACTGATGTGTTGAAAACCGGCTGTTCTTTTATAATAAAGATATAGATTATTATTTGCTGCCTTTTGATGCGCACCTCATAGGTTCGAGATCGAGTAGGGTCACGTGCTCAGCACTATTATGATTATTATTAAAATTTTTAAATTTTTAACATCGACAATTTTTTTTAAATCATCATCACCATCACCATTGATTAACTACACCTTCACACATTTTATCTCTGTATTTTCCGTTAATATGTGTATATTCTTCAATATTTACACCCACCAACTCGGTATTAATTGGTTGATGTATAATACGGCTTATCAACATTTTGTGGCTTATGTAAAGCCTAAATATATTTTAGAATATTTCTTTATTTGCGAGTGAATATTATATTAGCATTTTTCTTTTTCAAATATAAGTTATTTAACATATCGCTCGGTAAGATGAGAAGGATTTATACATTTCCCAAGGTGTTTGCGCCTAAGTGACTCGAATTTTAACCAGGCACCCCGGTTTCTCATGCCAAGCCCCATTAATCTACCATCACATCCTTCCTCTATTATCCGTTAGAAATGCAAAGTAGACATTCCTATTATTATGGTTATTATTCTGGGCAGTTGTATATTTTTAAGTTGTTTTAGAGAAAATTTATTTTAATTTCTCAAACTTTTAAATTATAATAGAAATTATTTCATAGTTTTCATCTAATTCTAAATAAAAAAAGGTAAAAGTTTCAGATGCTATCAAATCTTACGAAGTTGAAACTAGTTTTTAATATCCAAGTAGATTAACTGATTTAGACCTTATCCTGTGTGAAGAGTTTTTTTTTTTTTTTGAAGTGTTGCGCTGGAATTGTCTCAAAACGAATGTTTATCACGTAACTCACCCTGATTTCCACTGGTTGTCAGAGAACGTCATGCTTTTAACACAACTACATCCACAGTAGCTTCTGAAAACTAGTGACATTTTTTATTTTATTCTCTACGAGTATTTTTTCCCTTATTAGATCAGTGCATGGATATTTGTTTCCAGTAGACTTTTCTAAGTTCATCTCAGTCTGTCATAGCGATGGGGCATTTTTGGGAGTTAAATTAACTATACGAAGTAATGACCTACTATAGTAACTAGCTCTAAGCTAGGTGATCAAATCTAGGTCGGTATAAGTCTTACCGTTGTCTGACATAAGGCCAGAATAGTGGGACGTCTTGGAGAATCGAATTAGCTATATTAAGTATTTTTCTGTCATATTAACTTAATTTAAGCTAGGTGCACAAATCTAGATCAATATAGGTATATAGTAAGCTTAACATGGTCTAGCACAAGGTAAGTATAACAATTGGAAAGGAGTAATCGAATTAGTTTTCCTAGGTCAATATGATAGCGGCTCAGAATGTGAAACCAAAGCTTACTCTACGCTAGGCGCCCAAATCTAAGTATGTTTATATCTAAGCTTAACATAGTCTGGCACATGTTCAGAATAATGGGGTGATTGTGGGAATAGAATTAGCTTTATTAATTTGCTATATTAACTTGCCCCGAGCTAGATGCACAAATCTAGGTGTTTAGGTGTATAGACACGTATTAAGCATAATATAATTTGGCACAGGCCAGCCAGAATAAGGCGGGACCGGTGAGGATTAAATCGGCTATACTAATATTCTGGGATATTTATTTATTTATTTGTTTATTTATTTTATATGTCAGGCGCTGAAAAACTGATCTGTATCTGTGAGCGTGTCTTTGTTTTGTTTTTTGTTGAAATTATATTATTTCTATTGCTCCTCTGACTACAAGACATTACGCCATACTGTATAACCTTAAAAGTATCCTGTGTACTTGTCGGTCGCTTTGTCAAACTCCACTTATTTTTGTATTCTCCGCTTTCAAGTGAAATCATTCCTAGTTTTATTCCGTAGCTATAATAAGCAACGATATAACCGTAGATAAAATCGCTCTGATTATGTTTGTAATATTATTGATTGCCACTTAACCCTAACCCACACATGTCATTCTGGGGTTATGCAAAGGTGAGTGGGTGCCTGTCAAATTTATATTGTCATGCAAATTCAAAACATGGCTTATATTTTTTAAGCTTGACAGGATTATTTCTTTACCTTTTATCTTTTAATAGTTTTCATTTTATTGTTTGCTCTTTCATAAAACAACAATAAAAAACGTGCAAGTTTTCAAAGTAAATAAACGAAGTGTTTCAATGCAACCTCTTCATTTACAATGCAGAGAATTCATGCAAAATTTACCTTGAAATATTTGTAGGTCGAAATCATGAAGTACTGATATTGGAAGACGAAATGAAGACTTTAGGTATTCTTTTTTATATCACAAAAGTCTTACGTCAGCAAAAATATGCTAACGTCAACAATTGTGAACCAGAAGGACTATTCACTATATTCACACACCCTTTTTAGGATAGCCCAACAATATATATTTCTTTGTTTTCTTTGGAAGCTGTCTATTTTTAGTAACATATTCAAAGCCATATTAAGAAACTAAGGGATGTAACTCGTCTCCTATGGAGACAGCTATAGAGTAGCGAGTAGCTTGTGGTACTCACGTACACATCTTTACATTCACACCCATATACGCATTTACTTCTTTCTAGCGTGTTCTCAGCTTTGAGACATGCGCCTTTCAGTTATCTATAATGTGTATCTTTCCCGCGCAGTTTGGATTGCGTATTTAAGCGGCGAACACACGTGATCCCATCAGTTGGGCCCTCGCTATCGGCCGGCGATAGCGGAAGAGTATACAGCAGTTTCCCAACTCGAGCGAGGCCCACTTTGCTATCCAGTATGGCAAAGGGACATTCGTTTAATTCTTGCTCGCACACCCGCACTAATTGCAGATCGCAACTAGGTGGCAATTTACGAGCTAAGAACATTTCGTTTAGGAATTCATTCTACAAGCTCGTCGTTTGGCGAAGGGTAAGAAGTTTCATAGGAATTCTTAGTTGTTAGCGGTGTGTGTGTGTGTGTGTGTGTGTGTGTGTGTGTGTGTGTGTGTGTGTGTGCAAATAATTTGTTATCGTTAGCGTCTTCTGTTATCACATAAATTTAGGGGTTGGCATGGAGTTACAGGGATCATACGTAATAAGGTCGAGTTAATTGAAATTCATCCTCTTCTAAAAAAAGAAAAAAAACACTCATCTATAAGGATCTGGTTAAAGATTTGTTATGCGTACAATCGTTCTTCTTTGTGTGATGAATCTTATCCCGTATATTAGAATTCAACGGTTATAATTTCTTCAATATTGCTAAAGTCTTTTTTTTTGTTTCATTATTTTACAAGATTTTATAAATACCACCGTCTGGAAGGTTTAAAAAGTTCTTATGCCCATAAATTATCTTTTGAACCCAGTTATAAATTTCCAACAATTGAAGTACCCCAGAAACTTTAAGAAATACAGTTTCGATTTTTCTAAAAACCAAACCGATCTTTGGTCATGCAGGAATTATAATTTCAATCAGAATCCTTGACGAAGTTCTTCATTTGGTAATCAAATTTCTAATTTCTAAAATAAATTTCGATTTCGCAAATTAATGATTTTAACCTGGATCTCAATTTCTAGGGACCTGTACTTATGTATATATTTGGTTTTACAGCAAAGAAAGTTTGAAAATATCGCTTCCACCTTTTGTTTACTTTTATGTCATTAACCGATTTAACATATTTCTGTTGATGCAGAAACTTTCTAGAAACTCCGATAGAAAATCCCTACCCATCGTGCTTTTAACATGTTTGACTCGGCCGAGAGCTTCAGAAGCCCTAAGTTAGAAGTTCGCTATCACGATCTTGATCCAGCTACTATTTAGTTCATTGGCATGCTTGTAAAATCATCCATTGGCAATCACTAAGACTGCCTGCTTCTTAACTTAATGGGCGCAGTGGAATTCATGTTAGAATTCACTTTTCTTTTATTTCTATACATACAAAAACTTTTTAATCACCCAAATATTCAGTGATAGATTATGCAAATTTTTTTGTACCCAGAAATTATTTTCACCAGCTAAAGAACCCCGGAATTTT
Organism: Ascarosepion bandense; assembly: GCA_037127315.1. Lineage (NCBI taxonomy): Eukaryota > Metazoa > Mollusca > Cephalopoda > Sepiida > Sepiidae > Ascarosepion > Ascarosepion bandense. The sequence goes on along the minus strand of JBBBDQ010000525.1, from coordinate 2,744,965 downwards.
TGTCGAAACAAAAACTCTCACTTTATTCTCCCGAAATACGAACCGATTATGGTCATTCAGGGAAGATAACTTAAATCAGGTTCCCTGACGAGGACACTCATTCGGTAGATTCTAAATTCTAAGATACATTTCGATTTCGGGAAGTAATCATTTTGAATTTGAATATAATGTTAAATGGAGGTGGTGGTAGTGGTGGTGGTAGTGATTTAAGTGGTAGTGATGGGGGTTCGGGGGAAATGGTTATTATTATTAATTTTGTGCTTAGGAGGTGAGGTTTTGTTAAAATTTGAAAAATGTCACACACTGGTTACTTTGGCCAGACTAGTGGGACTCTCAATGCTCTTCCGGGCAGCGGACGTAGCTTCCACAGATCGTGTTTGACGGAGGGAGCCAGGCGGGAGATCACCAGTCTTTAAAGCCACGGGAACACTCTGACGTCTGGACAGTGATCTGGGAGGGATGGCCCTCTTCATCGGCGATACGTCGTCCTTGTCCCCCAGTTTGATGACGCCAGGCAACTGGGGGTCCTCAGCCATTTCCGTAATAATGGTCGGAATATTAGGGAAGCGCATGTCTTTTGTTTCGGATATCTCAGTTTTTTCGGATCTTTCCGGCTTTTCGGCTCGTTCAGCCTTGTCTTTCTCCGGTGACGGGGGCACGATAGTCGCCTCCATGGACCTCGTCGCGTGTCGCAGGATTTGCGAGCAAACCTCTTTGGATTCTATAGGAATAACCGACTCTTTGGATTCAAGAGAGGCAGTCTGCTTAATGGGTTCTCTCGCACCTTCCGCCGCCTTCGAGTCGTGGTCTATGGGGTGGGACTCGAGCAAAATTCTCTGATTTCGCCAACGGATACTTTGTAGAATTCCTATCGTGGTAATTTCAATATGATACGTTACTTTACGATCGCTTGTGGCCACCTCAATGATAGACACGTTACAATCGGCAAAAACGTCACTCAGGTCATTGATCATAACTACACCCTGAATTTCCATGTCTTTTTTACGCCGTATAGTGACGGGAGCTTCACCGGAAGGCATACGAAGAGTCGAACGCACTTCAAAATCAGCGACCATCTCGTCTTCTGTAAGCATAATTTTCGCTTCAGTAAGATAATTTGGTTCGACAACTACGTCACTGTCCGTCTCCCATATGTAAGTTTCTTCGATGGTTTCGCCTGGAGGACGGGTGACGGTGAGTTGACCGCTCAACCCAGCACTTACGCCACAGTCCGAGTACTTCTCGGGCAGCTGTAGTTTTAAATAGAGGTTTGTACAGCATCCGACCACGTACCCCCGCTGACAGGTGATGGTCGTCGTCGCCTTTGTATGGCGCTGGGTTTTTAACTTGTACGACTGCTCTTTTTGTGTATTATTTCTAAAGTTGGTCGAGAAAAGTACAACTTGCTTTTGGTCACGGAGTCCACTGGCTAGTTTTGAGCGAGGATTGAACTTGACGGTGCGATGGTAAATTTCGAAGAAGCTCCATGGTATGTCGATGATGAAATCGCTGCGGCGAACAAAGATCCCTTGGATGCAACAGACATCACGCGTAAACTCTTTCCATACATAATCCTGGATTAGCTTTTGGATGTCAATGACAGGACCATAGTCCATTGCCGTGTCAGATCGCTTCCTTCTTGGACATAGCATGGCTATTTTCATTGAATCAAAATCAAATGAAGGTAGAGGCTGAAAATAAGCGTCAGAGTTATGATCGACCAGTGTTACTTTAATTTCAGCCCTTCAGCTTTCCTGTAAATCTCAGGATGCTTATAGCTAAAATACAAATCTAGTTTCACGCATAGGATTTTGGGGTGACTATGTAGATGCCTGTCTCAAAGAGAGGGAAGATGTCTATCAGTGAAGGGGCGTATATATATTATACAATTCAATATATACACGTATATATCAATATATACACACATATATTATATATATATATATATATATATATATATATATATATATATATATAAAGGCGCGTTTATTTGTTCTTTCTTGTTTCTTCTTTTTCCGTTTTAACTAAAAGGACACCTGTCCCAGAATGAAGGATAAAGGGAGATTTTTTCTTTACAAAAGATCTGTGGGTGCAGTACAAAGGAATGACCGACAAGCCGGTAGATTTCTGGCTGAGGTACGTACTCGTCGTCTAGTCCGAAATAACGCAGGATCAAGATGACCACCTGTAAAGATAAAATTCCAACTGTAAGTATTAAAACAATAATACGGATAAATTACACATTTATTCCTAAAGAAAACCGAACAACAGCTAATGTGAGAAGATAAAACTCATCTGTAGTACGACATCCCAAGAAACAAAAAGTTGTTTGTTATTATTATCATAGAGTTTCTCCAAATTCATGAATCGACTCTTTAACCAAATACGTTATCATTGCCTGGGACAATCCTGAGTCTAAAAATTGGGGCTTTAAATAAAGTAGATTAAAACCTTGATTTACCTGCACTGGGTTGTGTGCAGACGTAGACTCAGTGGTAATTGAGCGAATAATAACTACACAGTACTAAATAAGTCAGTTCATTGTAAAATGATGAGACCTAGCTGCCAATCTAGTCAATCAGTGAATCCCATACATGATACACGCTTGGGCGATAATGCCTCGAAAGACACATGACTGACCGGGCAGAGGATTTCCCCGCAGTAGGTTGCCTTTACCAAATTTCTATTTGAATTTCTGGTGTAGGGGGGTATCATTATTTGCACTTGTGGTGGTATTTACTCCTGGGCGGCTTCTTCTCTAGAATAGGTATCATGGGACTTTTGGCTCCTCAACCAGATTGGGTGTGACGATTTACCCGCAGTATGTTGCAAACTCTTACTGCGCTGTTCTGATATTTAACCCATAGCTGGAGAAAGAGATGGATTAACACATTTTCCAAGTGTATTTGCGCGTAAATGAATGCAACGAATTCAACTAGAATTCGAACTTTACTCTCCGATTTCTCGAGTCGATATCCATTGCACCACAACGCACTAAATAAAAACAGGGTGAAATACCCAGACACATGGCGAGATGAGAATGTTATATTTCAGAGATTAAATAACGAGTTCAGTTCAAAATACCCTGATGGTTAACGAGATCGACAAGCACCTGATAAAGGCCGCAGGATACAATGACCGAAACTTCGTAATAATAACAAAAATGGAAAATGAGTTTAGTATGTATATACCGATAGGAGGCACGATAGATATCAGCTCGGATTGAGGAATCAGAGAACCGAGTTCGAATTCTAACTGTATACATTACATTCACTTACACAGATTCATACTTTTGGAGGAGATATTAATTTATCTCTTCTCCCCAGGACATATTGCGTTTTGGTTGGCAACCAGTTTACTACAGTAAGAGTTGACAATATACTGCGGGAAAATCGTCACACCACATGTGGTTGGGGGGCCGAAAAATCCCATGAAACCTCTTCTAGAGAAGAAGTCGTCCAGAGGTTAACGCTGACACAAGTAAAAGTAAGTATATAATGATACCCACCCATACCAGAATTTCAGAAAGAAATTATTGGGTTAATTTTTAAATTGCAACAGACAGTTTTATTTTCTTCACTTTAAAGAAATTTGATTAAAAACGTAAAAAGGAAAAACTGACAAATGAATAAAGATAAGAAATAGATAGATACAAATATGGAATTCGATTTGGAGTTTGGGAATGATGTCACATTGAATTTGTTTCAAAACTATCTTATAGCCTGGCGTTGATCAGGTGTAATGAAAGCTTTAAAACGAATCCATGGTCCTGGAGCGCAGACTCAGCTTAAAGAATATTTGTGTGAAAATAAAAATTGTGGATTTGTATAAAGGATATACAGACAGATAAACACAAACACGCACACACAAACAACTTGCCTTTTATATATATATATTATTGATTTTCTGCACTATTGTAAGAACTGTAACCTTGAAACTTCTGAATATCGTTTCTTATGTCTTTGTCTATGAGTGTATTAAATTTGATTAAAATCGGACCACTTCTTCTATAACCCGATTTTTTCGATTATCAATTTTCGTTATGTATCGGGTGTACCTCGACACAAAACCTAGCTAAGAACATTCGAAGACGCTTATAGTACAACTGTGTAAATTTCCAAGAAAAACGGTTCAGCCGTTTCGGTGTCTATAGGTAACGGACACACACAGACACATACACACACAGACAAAGTTCTATTTATAAATAAGTTTAGATATGGAAATGTCCGGACTGCAGAAAACCACTGGTTTTAAGTAGAGTAGAAGTAACCAGATTTGGTAATAGCAAAGATTGTTTGATCCATTCGTACTGAGGCGATTTAACTGGAAACCGAATATCAAGCCAAGAAATATTCGGAGTAGCCAAATGATCGTGCATAGCAAGAAAAATATCATAGTTAAATATAACCAGGAGTATTTGCGAAATGAATGTCGTTGAAAACTAAATATAATGAGCTTCGCTTTGTGACTCATGCAGTTATTCGCCGCATGTCATGGGTAATCTTCGATGTTTTCAACTCCGACACGGACGCCGTGATATAAACGAGACCCCAGCAACTTTATTTAATATCCTGATCTATTCTTGTTCACCGCTGTGACAAAGTAGAAGAGTTTGAAGAAAAAACAAATAAAATTTGGACAAAAAAAAAAAACAACAACAAAGAATGAATGGCAGTAACAAAATTTCTCATCATTGACCCTAAAAATGGATTGAATTCAATCTATATTTGTCGGGAGAGCCAAATCGGTCAAAGAAACGCGAAAAATCGTTTCATAAATAGAAAATGTTGTTGGCTATGTAACTGTCGCCGTAAGACGAATGTCATGATCTGCGGAGGCTCCGATAATCCCTAGTTCGATAAAAAATAGGACTAGACCTATGCACCATAGTCAAATGGCCGCGATGGTTGAAGATTTTGATAAAACCAACACATAAACTCGCGACTGAGTCTTAATAACGCCGACGGTTTCTGACTGAGGGTTCCTCAACCATGTAAATTTGACAGCAATGACACGTTGGCTACCTCATACTTCAAATTAAAAAAGACAACACTCTCGATAGATCGCTATAATGCTACCTCCAGTAATATGAACAGGACACAGTGAGCCAGCTACTCAGGGAGATTTCTAATTGGTTAAAAACAAGAAAATAGAAACTACATACGTATATATACATACATACACACACACACTCATAAATATATATATAAATATATGATAACACATCTAATCGATTATGATAAAATATCAATAGAGTCATGCGTAGTATACCATCAGGACAGTGACTATTGCTACAATTACTGACTTCAATGAGCTTTATATTCAACCGGATATACTGTATTTAAACAAACGAACACACACACACACACACACACACACACACACACACACACACACACATATTATTTCCTGTTTCGTTAAAACGACTGATACGGTACTGCGATTAAGCGTGTCATTTTTCTAATATTTATAATTATTCCAAAATGAGAAGTATGGGTGTGTTTGAGTATGCCCATACATGTACATGCGTATATGAGGCGTAGGCATAGTCAATAGACGAAATCCAATAGTGGTAGATCTCTAGTGAAAGACCAATAGACCTCTAGTGGAAGATCTCTATGCGTCCTCGCCTTTGTCTGTATTTATGGCTAACACCAGCCAATCACATTACTGTGAGATGGAACTAATGTGTATACCTATTCATTCATTACATAAGTACATTTCTTGTTAAATCTGATAGCATTTTATTGGTTTTCGGTTGCATGATTCTATTATTAAAGTTTTTAATATTTGTAGTCATTTCAACAATTCATGTGGTATAGGATCTGTAACACCGTTTAGCTCGATGCCTAAGAAGTAAGAAGTCGGTCAAACTAAGAAACAACAGCCATTATATATATATATATATATATATATATATATATATATATATATATATATATATATAATGGCTGTTTAGTTTTCCCACTTTCACACTCTGGATTAATGATAGACTTTGAAAAAACAGTAGCTATTCTAGCATCTACGCGTCGTTCATTCAATCCTGGCTAAAAGCAATCGGCTAACAATACTGATGAACTGTGATATAGCGAAACAGATCTGTCTGCGAATGACTATTTAGGTTCTCATACTTTCACTGAGCACTCTGAAATAATGGTAGACTTTGAAAAAACAGTAGCTACTCTAGCATCTATGCATCGTTCATTCGGTAATGAATTAGAACACTCTAGCGTTTCAATCCTGGCTAAAAGCAATCGGATATCTAACCATACTGATGAACTCTGTGTGTGTGTGTGTGTGTGTGTGTGTGTGTGTGTGTGTGTGTGTGTGTGTGGATTTTGTTGTATTTATAGGTTCAAGTGCTCAATACCAGGGACAGTGTTTGGAAATATAAAAATGGACACCAAGTGATGACAGTTTGTTTCATGCAGTTTGTCTCCGGCGTAGCCTACAAAACATGGCCTGAAATGGGTGCATGTCCTCGTAGTAAAACATTAGGTTTCTGACCTTAGTTCGAACTTCATTGTGGTCGATTTGTCAGCATTTCTTGAAGTTATTTAGGAAAGGCGATCAGCGTGTGGCACCTTTGGAAGGTGCTAAGGTTTGACCAAAGCCTTGTGAGTGAAACTGGGTAGACTGACGTCTTTGGTCTTGTCTAGCACAAAGTCACCAGTTATCGTGGCTGAGGTTGTAGATCACGATAGATAGTTCAGTTAAATGCCATACGTGATACACGCTTGGGCGATCATGTCTCGAAAGAGACAATGTTTTACTGGGCAGAAGATTAACACGCAGTAGGGTGCGATTACTTTCTGCGGTGGACTGGTAACCAGCCAAGACTATAGAACCCAATCTGTCCTGTTATTTAACCCATAACTGTAGGGAAGGGGCATATTAATACCGTTCCTAAGGGTATTTGCGCGTAAGTCGATGCAAGCAATTCAACTGAAATTCGAACTCGGCTCCCTGATTTCTCGATATCCACTGAAACACAACGCACATCCTCCCGATAGATAACGCCTCCCCAAAAATGTATCTAAGGTATATATATATATATATATATATTTATATATATTCGCTCTATGTGTATGCATGTGCATATGGGTGTACGTAAGGGCGTACTTGTGTGAGCGTCGTAGAGATTAAGTACGAAATTTTGTTGTATCTATATAAGCTTGGTCCTTAGTAATTTCTAGTGATACGAGATACTGTAATTTCATTCCAAGAGAGGCCAACTAATGATATATTACACGAAGCTAATTTCCCCTTCTGATGCCAAAGACATCATTATATCAACAGGCCGGTCATTTAAATTTCGGGATTGTAATGAAAACACCAGTATTGATTTTCAACAATCATTAAGATCGCTAGGGGCCATCATCACTTTCACTAGAGACTCTCTCATAAAGACGAAGTGTGAATCTGGAGGATGAACGAATGTGACGTCGCTTGATTTTGAGGTTATGTCAAAGAGAGAAGAAAGGAAAAAAATCTATTTAAGTATATGTTGGAATTTGGAAGCCTCAGGGCCCCAGTTTAGTGAAAATACCTAAGCAAGATTCAATATTTTTTCAGTAGTTTCAACATAAATTGTTTAATAAAAAAAAAACGATAAAGGTGTCTTTTTAACTTTTTTTTTATTTCAAGAATAAATACATTTATATTAAGATATGAAATGAAAACTAATTTTGAAAGCCTGTCGGCAAAGAATTTCGAAATACAAATCACGACCTGAAATATTTTTGGGTTTTCTTCTTTTTCGGTGTGGTTTTAATTCAGGAGGTGAACGATCCTGGTTCTTCACAGACTCTTACTTTTGTAACTCTAATCAATGACTGTTCCTTGATGTACTGTTTACTTCCTGGCTTATCATCTACATCTTTATGTGTCGTGTCCGTTCAGGACGTAAGTGATCGTGGATTGTTACTTGACCTTTTCCTTTGTCGCTCTTAATATTTTTCCTCTTGGTATATCTCCCAAAACCCGCTCCGCCATCCATTTGCCCAAACCCATCAAATATGTCTCCTGCTGGTTTTCCCCGTCTCGCTTTACTTCTATCCGTCTTGTGAGTACCAGATTCTTCAAACCGTCTTCCTCATTATGCGTTTCAGGAACCTCAGCTGTCTCTTCCTAATTTAAATATAATTTTTTCTTCTCGTTTGTATCCTCTCCAACACCTCCTCGACACTCACATGTACAGTCTATTGTATCCTAACCACCCTTTTATATTACCAGATTTCTGCTGCTTCGAGCCTCTCCTCCAACCCTGAAGAGATCATTCAAAATTCTACATAGGCTTGCTGCTTCTGTTGCCCTCAATATATCCTATAAATATTAAATTTTCCAAGTTCTCCTTCGTAATTATACGCCCCCCCCCAAATTGAAACAATCGGTTTCTGATCGTAAGTATAAGTTTTCCCCGAAAATCAAGTTCGATACCTTTCTAGAAATGGTAATTTTTGTGTGTGTGTATTCTTCGGGTGTATGACTTTCTCATTAGGATTCATGTTATATAAGAAAGCCACCAGTCTTGGCTCGAACTGGTTGGTACTGTTTCCCCCCATCCTTCAGGCAGGAGAAACCAAGACGAAGTTCCACCAAAGGGTAGAGCCTCGTTTGGGGAAAATCGACAGCAACCTTGACCCTACCTTGTGCAGAGTCGACGGAATATTTTTGACCGAGATTAAGGGCTCGGAGATCCCACAGAAAAATGGCCTTGTGCTGCATTCCACCTACGTAGGGATGCAGATAAATTATGAGATTCATGTTATATCTAATTTGGGCCGATGTGTTTTACTGCCTTCTTCAGTTTTTTGTTAAATCCGAGATTTTTATAGAATTATTTAATGACATCCTTTAAACACTATGCATCTGTATTTTTCATTACAAGGCCTGCAAATACCATCAGCAAACCATAAACAATTTAAATTTTATCCTTTTGTGTATATTCCTAACCATTTCTTGAGATACTTTAAGTTTTGTCGAAAACTGTTTAAATTAAATTATATCATTTTGTACCGTTTCTTTCCATATCTTTATTCAAAAAATATCTTTCTTTTATCGAATTATTGAAGTATTGTATTCATACTCAATAATTTTTTCGTAGTGTCTATTAATATTTTGCTCTTGTCGTGGGTTCAAGATTGTCGGCATTTCTATCGGATTAAATTCCTTATCATCTTTATCTTTATCTTCTTCTATGCACCGTGTCCTCCACACCTCCCTATCCTTTGTAGCTCTTAATATTCCTCCCTGTTATACCGCTCAAACTCCGCTCCGCCATCTATCTGCTCAAGTCCCTCAAGTATGTCACCCGTTGCTTTTCCTGGTCTCTAGTTTCTTCTATGCGTCACGTGAGCGTCAGATTCACCAAGTCCTCCTTCCTCACTATATGTCTCAAAAACTTCAACTGTGTTTTCCTGATGTTAATTTTCAATTTCCTTTTTCGTGTTCACCCTATTCAAAACCATGTCATTGCTCATATCTTTTGTCCATGGAATCCCAACATCCTTCTGTAGCACAATATTTCTGTTGATTCAAGTCTTTCCTTCATCTTTGATGAGATTGTCCAGTGTTCGCTGCCATATTGTAAGACAGATATCACATAACAATCATGTAGTCTTTTCTTTGTTTCCAGCGTTTTCTTCTTCTTCTTCTTCTTCTTCTTCTTCTTCTTCTTCTTCTTCTTCTTCTTCTAATTGCCCTGTCCTTTCAGGACGTAGGCAATCATGGCCTTCCACATCACCCTATCCCCGGTGGCTCTTAGCACGCTTTCTCCTGTTGCACCATGCAATCCTCGTTTCGTCATCCACCTGAACAGGTCCTTCAAATATGTTATCTGCTGCTTTCCCCAGTCACGTTTTTCCCCCTCTATCTGGCCTGTTAATATCAGGTTTTCCAAGCCCTTTTTCCTCCTTGCATGTCCCAGGAACATTTTTTATTTTTAAATGTAAAATATTGCATAGCGTTCTATCTTCACCCCCCCACCACACACACTGCTCTATTTTTTGAGTCTGTTAACTAAGGATCATTCGGTCGAAGTTCTCCAAGCCAGACAGTAAAAGGTTTTTCGCTGAAAAATTACGAAAAGAAAATTTTCAGCTTTTTTTTTTTGCAGACGTTATTTTTGCTAGTTAGAACTAACTTATAAAAAAAAATTTAGTTTCATCCATGTTCCATGCTTTTAATGTTTCGATTTCAGATTATTATTTTTTTTTTCTATTTCTGTTGAATAATGTTTAATTTAAAATATTTCCAGCGTAATCTTTCTGTATTTCACCTTCTGTAATGCATCCTTGGGTATTTCCAATATTCCTTCAGATCTGTGTGTTCCTTAACATAGTCAACATTAAATATAGTAATTTGGTTTGTTCAACAGCCACTATTTCTTTTTTGCCGGCTCTTTTTTTATCTGGGGCATATGATAGTCTATAAGTACCGTTGGAAATAATGCATACAGGTTCAATAGTAATGTGATCGAGTAATAGTTATCAAGGGTGTAATTATCTTCGTTTTTTTAATGTAGGATTTCTATTACAATTCTGATTTTTGATGTACTTCTCGTAATTCTTTGTGGAAATCTGTTTGTTTTTTTTAAGTCTGTTACTATGCCATATTAGACTAATGTTGTTTTTAGATATTTTACATTTTGAAAAGCAAACATTATTTCTTCTGTTGTTTATGTTGTTCGAAGGATAAAAGTTTGTTTATTACTCCTCAGCTATTCTTAAGGTTTCCCCCGTGTCTGTCTTTCAAAGCAATTGCAACTTACACGTTTTTACAGCATTTATGAACACATTTTATCAGTCGTCATGTTGACTTTGTTACTGCTATTTCTGTTTATTTTTCCTGTTATCTCTGTTACTTAATCATCACTGCTAATTTTCTATATATATATATTCTATCGTAGTTTTCTTTAATCTATAAAGCTTGTAATTTGTTCAGTGATTCTATGCGAAATTTACATATATTATGTTTGACTTAATTACGAAGCTATTTACTCCTTAGAATAATTTTGCTTCTCACATTTTTTTAAATCAATCTAGCCTCTGAAAGCCACTATATTTTGATCGCTTGTTATATAAATTTAGTTTAACATTTCTCTCATTATAAGTAATAAAGGAGCTAATTTGATTTTCATTTTTCCATTTTGGCTTTTCCAAATCCATTTACCGTCTTTTTCATTTTTAAAAAACGTATTTATAATTCAATTAAATTTAACTAGCATTTCGCCTATTTTATTTCTTCTCGTCAGCACAAATTTCCATACACTTGGTTTCTAATCACTTCTACTCCTTATTTCTCAAAATATTCATAAAAATGTCGTAATTTGTTATTTTTCTATCTATAATATTAACGATAGCGTCACAAAATTTTTCAATTTCCTAAAACTTTTCGAAGTTGGTGCATACACTTGGGCTGCTTATATAATTGCTGTTGAAGTCACTATGAATAATATACTGTTGAAACTTTTCACCTCCAATATAACTATTGGCTAAATATCTTATGTAACTAAACGTTTTTTTACTTCTTTTTTAATAAAGTAGGTGATTAGTTACTTTTAGCTGAAATAGTTTCTCCGTATTTCTTTCAGTCTTACTAACACCTACCATATAACAGTTTAGGTTGTACTCTACAATCACTAGTGCATTGTGGAGCAGTGGATATCAACTCGGAACGAGAAATCGGATTGCCGAGTTCGAATTTCAGTTGAATTCTTTGCATTCACATACGCACAAATATCTTTGGAAAATATATTAATCCGTCTCTTCCCTCTAGTTATGGGTTAAATATCAGGATAGATTGGGTTCTATAGCCTTGGCTGGCAACCAGTCTACCGCAGAAAGTAATGGAAATCTACTGTGGGATAATCTTCCCAGTCAGTCATGTCTCTTTCGAGACATGATCGCTCAAACGTGTATCACGTATGGCACTTAACTGTCTGACCACTACTAGTCGATAATATGTAGTCTTCAGTTATGCTTTGAATATGAAACATTCAAATCTTCATGTTTTGATTTTGTTTAATGTGCAAGTTTTTGCTATACTTGAACACTGTCTGCTTAACATCGGTGGCATAGTGCCCTTTGGCACATGAGGGAATGCGCGGTTGGGCATATGTCGAACAGTAACAACACTGTATATATTTAGTTTCGTCGCCAGTTCAGATTTTCAGAATATAATAGCTAACTGAACATGCCTGTTAGCGCTAACCTCTTGTTAGCTTGAAGGACTGATTACCGTTTATCTCAGTCTGGATCGTCTCAGCCCTCCATCGACCCTTAGCACCAACTGTCTCTCATTTGTAATATGTGTTTACAATATAAAATGTTTTTTTTAATTGGTGTGCCAAACGAGCAGAAGATATGATGATTCGTAGATGTGTGCAAGACTGTGAATGTTGCGGTCGAAGGCGGTAAATGGTTAGTGAATAGGAGTCAACGGAATAGAGGGAAAACAAGAATTAAAAATTTGAACTCGTTTCAGGAGAATATGCCAAAATTAGGCCGGTTTGAGCCAAAGTATAAAGATAGAATTGAGAAAGATGTGATGAAGACGTTGATGAAAAAAGAAGACAAAGAAAAATGAATGCTAAGAGAAGGATGAGTTTGGATGACATCATCGCTGAAAGTAAAATTAATTTACATAAAACACGGATGAGAAAAAAGATTGACTTTAAATCGATGATGAGAATGTTTTTCTCGGAAATCAATAAAACTTTCTTCTTATTGTATGTGTCATGTCCTTTCACGTCTCACTATCCCTGGTGTCTTTTAGCATGCTTTCTCCTGTAACACTTCGCAACCCTCGTTCTGTCATCTATCTGCTCAGGCCCTTCAAATATGTTATCCGCTGCTTTCCTCCTCTTCTTTTACCCTCTATCTGGCCTGTTAGTATCAGGTTCGCCAAGCCCACCTCCCTCATTGCATCTCCCAAGAACATCAGTTGTCTCTTCCTGATAGTCAATCTTAATATTCTTTTCGTTTCCATTCTTTCCAACACCTCGTCATTACTCATATGTTCGGTCCATGATATTCACAGCATCCTTCTGTAGAACCACAGTTCAGCTGCTTCAAGTTTTTTCTTCATCTTTGATGATATTGTCCAACATTCACTGCCATATTGAAGAACTGACATCACATAACAATCCAGTACTCTCTTCTTTGTTTCTAGTGAAAGTTTCCTGTGTCTTAATACTTTACTCAGCTTCTGAAATGCGTCCTTTGCTATGCCAATTCGCCTTTGGATCTCTGTGTCGCATTTTCCGTCTTCGGTTAAACACTTTCTACGTATTTAAATTTTAGGACCTGCGTGATATTAGTATCCTCCACCTGTATTTGGCATTTGGGCTACTATTTTGCTAATTCGGTTTTCTTGCAGGTTATTTGTAGTCCTTCCTTGTCACTCTTTTCAACTACTTTCTGTAGGAGGTCTTGTAGGTTTCTTTCCGTGTCTGCAATCAGCATTATAGAATCTGCGTGTATAAGGTTGTTCAAACAGTGGCCTCCGATGACAAATCCTTGCATAACATCTAGGGTTCTCAAACAGATTAATTCGGCAACTTAAATGACAAGTTTGAAAACCGTTAGTTTAATCTTGAATTTTTCATGTGCCAGGATGAAGAAAGGTCGGTTTTTTTTTTATAATATGGGAATCAAATAATTGTAATAATCTGATGAAGATACATAAGTAATAGACCCAAAATATTCTAATAGTAGTACTGTAAGTTAAATATGAAAAAAAATATGCATATGGAAACTTCAAATTTCTATGAGAATTCACCAATGTGGTAAATATTCATATCTACTTAAACTCTTTGTATGAACGAGTTAGGTTACGGGCAAACACTTATTACGGTTTATTGTTTCCAGAGGCCTTTTGTAATTTTGTAATGACATTTCCTTTCCCAGTAATGTATATATATACTCATTACAAACATATATATTTATACATATATGCATACACACATATACATACACACATACATATATACACATACACACATGTATATACACATATATATACACATTTCTATACACATATATAAATATACATATTCACAGATATATATATATATATATATATATATATACATAGATACACACACATGTACACACAAACATACACTCGCGCACACATACACACACACACATATATATAGAGAGAGATATGTATATATTGCGTTTGGGTAGAAATCCATCTTTTATACATGTTTAGTTAAAAACTACTGACAAGGTACTGTGACTGAAGGTTTTATTTAATTGTTCTTGTGTTCGTACAAGTGTTTTCTTGACGAGATACAAATTTAGTAAAAACTAACCAAAACTTCTGCATATTTGATCGCTTTCAACAATTCTGTTAGGCATTAACAAGAGCGGTTTTATTTTTAATTTTTAATTGAATCTAGGTTTTTTCCGATGTTTTATTTTCCAAAAACGGTCAGTACATTGTGGCCGTGTTTCTAGCTAATATTATTAAGTCTTGGCTTTTCCTTTTTCTGTTATTAGTATTTTCATTATTTTTAATCTTTATTTAATTGTAGATGAGGCTATTATAATTATATTCTACTAGTATCTTTCGGATAGAATTTGGCAGTTCTTTTTTGTGTCGGATAAGTGCACCATAAGTTATTTGAATAGCTATAGACCCCCGCTGTGTTTATCTCGTGTTCTCGACAGGCTCCAAAGGAGAACCTGTAATGTGATAGGTACCGACTTGGCGGCTCGACTCCAGCCACATTCTCACGGGTGGGATGTGGCTTCCCTCTGTTCTATAAATATTTTCATGGATTCTGCTCCGACGAATTTAAGTCAATGGTGCCCCTGCCATAGGAGTTTACTCGTGCAACCAGACTGAAAACAGGGTCCCACTCATTCATATTTAGATCAACCAACTGCAGCCAACAATTCTACTCCTGTAGCTTCTTTTCTCGCACTTCGCGTCTATGGAATTCCCTGCCATATTCTTGCTTTCCTGACGGCTACAAACTCCAGGAATTTAAATGCAATGGCAAATGTAAACATTTATCCACATGATTTCAGTTCTTTCTACATCACCTTGTATATCTTTTCCTTTCTCTCTACTTTTGCAACTGTCATCACACCTGTATTTTCATCTTAGTCTTGCCATTTTTCTGACACCCCCACTTAACTGGTTCTTCTTTCGCTTTACTCTCCTCCTATCTAATCATTTACTCTTATGCAGCACCCTGCGCATCATCGAATTTACCGCCTTGCTTGGGGTGAAACGATTAAAAAATATGGTAGTATGACCAAGCAAAAAAGGCAGCCCAAAATGCCAAATACACGCGAGAGACTCTAAAATCAAGCAGGTAAAACATTTAAATTCCTACAAATTTAAATTTTTTTTAAATTTACGACGGAAAGTGCGAAACTGAGATCCGAAAGCGAATTGGCATGGCGAAAGAAGCATTCCAGAAGCTGAGTAAAGTATAAAGAAACAGGACAATTTCACTAGAAACAAAGAGGAAAGTACTGGATTGCAATGTGATGTCGATTCTTCAATATGACAGTGAATGTTGGACAATGTCTTCGAGGATGAAGGAAAAACTTCAAACAGTTAAAATGTGGTTCTACAGAAGGATGCTGCGTATATCATGTACCGAGCATGTGGGAAATGACGAGGTTTTAGAAAGGATGGAAGCGAAAATGAAATTAATAGTGAGCATCAGGAAGAGACAACTAATGTTCCTGGGACATGCAATGAGGAAAGGGGGCTTGGAGAACCTGATACTAACAGGCCAGATATAGGGGAAAAAAAGACAGGGGAAAACAAGGGATAACAGATTTGAAGGACTTGATTAGGTGGATGACGGAATGAGGGTTGCATGGTGCAACAGAAGAAAGCGTGCTAAGAGCCACCAAGGATAGGGAGAGTTGGACAGCCGTAACCACCTACGTGCTGAAAGGACATGGCACATAGAATAAGAAGAATTAGTTATGGGTTTGATTTTATCTTGCACCGTTCCTTAAGGTGCATTTGAACTCGAAAACAGTGTTGTTCTTTCTAGTTTTTATATTGCAGGTGTGTTGTTATTTTATGATGCTATGTTTAGCTTTTTTTAAAACTTTTGTAATAGATAATCGCTCCTCCCTCCCATTAACATGGATCAGGCTTCATTCCCTGAAAGTAAAACACTGCATCTCCTCGAATTAACTCTCACATCAGACCTCAAGTGGAATAACTATATAGAATCTATAGCTAAATCCGCTGCTAAGAAAGTCGGTTCTCTGTGTAGGGCCAGGAAGTTTCCCCCCCCCCCCGAAAAAAATCCTGCACATATATAAATCTACCATCCGCCCGATCAAATCCAAAGAAGAATCTGTAATGTGATCGATCCCGACTTGGCAGCTTGTATACAGTCGCTTTCTTACCGACGCAGTGTGGCTTCCCTGTCTCTCTTCTACAAATACTTTCACGGCTTCTGCTCTGATGAACTTAGCTCACTGGTACCCCTATATATAAATTTCCTCGAGCAACAAGATTAGCAAATTGGTCCCACCCTTTTACTGTGAAACCGATAAATTGTAAACGCAAATTCTACACCATCAGCTTAATTTCTTGCACTGTGGAATTCCCTTCCGCTTACTTGCTTTCCTGACAGCTACATTCTTCAAGAATTCAAATGTAAAGCCAATAGTCATCTCCTGTCTCACTAATCCTCACTCTGTCATGCTTTTTCTCCGTCCACCCCACTCTCATCAGTATTCTCTTCCTTCTCATACTCCTTTCCTGACACCCCCTGTAATTTGTCACTCTTTCACATAACATTCCTCCTATGTAACCCCCTGCACAACAGTGGCAGTAAATACCTTGCCTGGGGCCACACGATTATAAAAAGAAAAGATAATCTAATTTTCTTGTTCAGGTTCTTGGGCTTGATTATTTCTTCATAATTTTTCTAAAAGAAAATTCGTCTTGCTTATAGTTGCCATATATTTAGCACATCGAACATATCCACCGATGAGATATATGCAAACGTGAACAACACTTTTTTTCAAGAGAGGATAAATTTGAAACTGAATACAAACGAAAAAGGATACTTCCTGAAAACATTTATTTATATCTGATATATCTATGTATGTGGAAACGATATTTTTTGTTATTTCTGAAATATATTATTTGGAAAATTTGATTTTATTTGACTTAACGCTTACCTTTCTTTGTATTTGGTTAATTCTTTTCTTTACAGTATCTGAGTGCCTGCTATTCAACTTTGCCTGTGCTTTTGTTAGAAGGAATTGCAAGAGTGAATGTGACAAATAGACTCCATGCAACGGTTGACAGCTTGTCACACACGAGAAGCATGGCCACGTGAAGCTGTCTCTTCCCCGAAATATGAATTTTAAGACCATGAAATAATAATAATAATAATAATAATAATAATAATAATAATAATAATAATAAGTTGAATAAAAGAAAAACCAGGATGCTGCTGATGTATTATGATGAAATGTACTTTGCACACAATCGAGAATATTCTAATTTCATTTTACACGACGGAGATTTCAAGATTGTCGTAGAGATAAAGTTATTACTCTAATGGGCGCTGCCAACAGAGCAATGTTTTATAGTTCATTATGGTATCTCATTTATTCGAGGAATATGTTAGATCAGCCTCATGTGGCAAATATAACCTCATCGTGCTGGAACACGATAAGGTTAATATTTACATTCTATAATATATATATATATATATATATATATAGGTTTAGATGTAAATAAGTATACATATGTTTTTTGTTTTTTTTGTTTTGTTTTTTTTGTTTCTTTTTAATCGTTTCACACCGACCAAGGCGGTAATGCCACTGATGTGCAGGGGGCTACATAAGTGTAAAAAGATTAATTAGAAGAGATTGAAGAGGAAGACAAACCAGTTAGAAAGGAGCAATAGAAAGATGAGAATGCAGGTGTGATGACAGTTTCAAAGGTGGAGAGAAAGGAAAGGATATACGGGGTGTGGAAAGAACTAGAGTCAAGTGGTTAATAGATGAGTATTGACATTGCATTTAAATTCCTGGAGGTTGTAGCCGTCAGGAAAGCAAGAATATGGGAACGAGTTCCACAGGTGGGAAGTGCGAGAGAAGTAGTTGAAGGAGTAGAATTGTCGTCTGCATTTGGTTAATCTAATTGTGAATGGGTGGGACCCAGTTGCCAATCTAGTTGCACGAGTAAACACCTGTTGAGGAGGCACCAGGCACACATGGATACATAAATATTTATCAGGTGTTAATAGATTAGTGATCAATATTATATAGCAGCGCTATTACGTATACTAATAAATAATATGCGCCTGATAATTGCGTAGTGCACGAAACTCTGAGTCGTGCTTTAGACGTAGGATAATGTGTACATGCATTAATATATATATATATATAGATAGATAGATAGATAGATAGATAGATAGATAGATAGATGATGGAGTAAAGTAAAACATTTTTCAAAGCGTTTCGTCTTCAAGCTTTCGTTTCCTCAGTTTAGAATGAAAAAAGACAAACACACATACACACACACACACACACACACACACACACACACACACACATATATATATATTTACGCCCTCACACTCTGATTGAGCACTCTGGAAGTATGGTAGACTTTGAAAAATTAGTAGCTACTCTAGCATCTAGGCATCGCTCATTCAGTAATGAATTAGAGCACTCTGGCTATTGGCGTATGATACATCATACTCTAAAAGTCTGCCTCCTTCTACCGAGCACCCATAAGTAGAATCGCTGACTGATGCCAGTTCGGTCGGGTTTCAATCCTGAGTTAAAAGTAATCGGATGTCTAACCGTACTGATGAACTGTGATACAGCGAAACATATCTGTGTGCGAATATATATATATATATATATATATATATATATATTAAAAGAAGAACACATAGATTAAAACCCACTGTTCAAGCATTTACTTTTATAAAGAGTGCTTGATAAAGAGTAGAGTTAATAATGTTGTTTTGTTATTACAATGCTTTATAAAAGCACAATATTGCTACACAAAAATTTTCATGTTTCAGAACGTATATATAACATTTTCATATTTTAGAATATATATATCGTCTTACAGATAAACATATTAAACTAATGGGGGCTTATAGCAGAAAATTGTTTGATAATACATTATGGCAAATGATTTAATGAGGAGTATGTTAGATCATCATTATGTTGGAGAATATAGAGATTAAATATCAGACCAAGATAAGGATAATGAACACGGTCGCTGTGCGCTAACCGTGTTCAGAAAATAAAACATTCATATAATTCTAGACACATTAAACAATTCATAAATTCATTTGAATGTAGAAATAAAATTCAAATCTGATAATGGCTAAAAGTATAGCCGAAAGCGCTCTGATATTTGTACAATTTCAATATAATTCATGTTTATAAAAGATGAAAGTTCTAAAAATGCATGAAAAATTAAACAAAAAAAAAAACTTCACCGCAGTACTTTATCATCGTTTTTAAGGAAACTTGTATGTAAAATGATTGCTACCCAAAAACACAATTGCATATATATATATATATATATATATATACATAGTAATATTTTTATTATTGATACTTTTAATAAAAATATTACTATAAACATTGCCTTACGACATATCTAGCACTTTTAAAAGTAAATGTTACGAACTGTGGATTGTTATTTCATATATATATATATATATATATATATATATATATAAAGTATAGCCGAAAGCGCTCTGACATGGCTAAATGTTTCGATCCCGGCTAGAGGTGAGTGGATGCGTCTAGCCACACTGATAAGCTGTGATAGAGCGAAACAGGCTTGTATGTGGATGACAAACATATATATATATATATATATATATATATATATATATATATATATATATTAAAATCAATGAATACTAATTACTTATGCTACCATACTTTCCACCGATACGATTTTGTCAGGCGATAGTAATTAATTGAATTTTCAAAAGCTTCGTTTTTTTATTTGTATAAAAATAGATAAATCTCAAGTGTACGTTGGTACACTTTGAAGAAAGCCAAACCTAACATGACTGGTAATGCTATGTACAGATTATGCCAGGAGGAGAAATTAGCAATCACGTCGTATCCAGACCTAAACAAAAATGTTAAATGAGAGTTCTGAAGTGATGACACTAAAAAAACAAGAAACATTTTAGGTTTTTATGAAGCCGAATGAGAGTACATGTATATTTTCCCTTCTTTCCATTCCCTCTCCTCTTGCTTTGCCACACCCCTTATTATTAAAATTATCATTTTCCCCTTCCTTCTAATAGGTCTACATTTGCTTGCTACCTCCTTTTATTATCAATATAAATTGTTCTCCCCTCCTTTACATTCCATCTAATCTTGCTTTGCCCCCCCCCCTTCCATCACATTTCACGTTGAGAATATACGAACAAATAAACGAAGCGTTTGGAAATACAATTAACCTCTGACGAAACTATACCGGTGGAAACCATGGTAGCATAATTGGTTAGGATTTCTGGAGTTTAATACATAATAGCTCTGAACATTCGATTTTTGCATTGCGTATCGAACGCTCTTATTATATAACCGTTTTCTGAACAAGTGTTACTTTGACTGGAAAACCGTTTCATATATATATATATATATTTTCAATTCAATTATCTTTATTGTTAATAGCTTAAATGTTCTATGTTTACTGTGTGTTAATATTTACTCTTTGATAATGGCTTATGTGAGCCGAAAGCTTAGACCCGATAAAAAATTCAACAAATACTGTGATTTTTTGTTGTCTTTTAACGACATCACCATCAAGTATATCAGACGGTATGAACGGATCCTACACAAAATTAATAGACAAAACTTGTCTATATTATTCAATGAAACCTGCATTAATGACAAAATGCTGCCAAAATACACACAATATATATATATATATATATATATATATATATATATATATATATATATATATATATATATATATATATAAAGCTCGATGATTTACTTAATAATTGTTCAAATCTTCCTACTACTGTTCAAACCTGCCACCCCAATCCACATAAGGGGAGCCACCATGTGATCTGCGAGTTTTAAACCTCTCGACCACGAATGACGGTCAGTCTAAACGAAGTCAAATTTAGCATCTAACACAGTTTTCGAATTCATCGTAATAACCATCTCTGCTCTGAAGTGTATCGTAATTGCAACAAATGTAAACATGTTACGGAAATTAACGAAGCTTAACGAAACTGGTTATAAACAACCGACAATTTACATATGACGGAAATTAACATGTTTACATTTGTGGATAGGGTCGCAAATTCGAATCATGCCGAATGACACACATTTTAGTAACAAAAATTTATCGCAAATAATTAGGCCGGTAAAAATAAATATATAATACTGTTTGATTATAAACAGAATATCTACTTAAATACGAGTATCGATCAAAAACAATGTTCAAACAAATCATTACAAATTGTCAGTTGTTTATAACCAGTTTCGTTAATCTTCGTAATATATATATATATATATATATATATATATATATATATATATATATATATATATTAATGCATGCTTCATTAAATATAAACAATTTTATTGTAATTTTCTTTCTTCATTTCATGATAATGTTATTAAGCTTATCAGAGAATATAAAAAAGTTTACATAAAATAGACAAAACTTGTCTATATTTTTTAATGAAATATGCATTAATGAAAAAATGCTGCCTAAATACACACAATATATATATATATATATATATATTGAATTAGTTTATTATATTTTTGATGTTTATTGCCAAACATTCACTGTTTAAAGAAAACTTCCACGAGTATTGATAGTAAAGATGAGAAATTTCAATGTATTGTCATACAAAAACCAATTGAAAGACATGAAATATTTAAATGCTGTTTCATGAAAACGAAGCTGTAATATTTTCTCGTTTCCCGTTTATTCAGTTGACGTCATATATTCCTTTGACGTCACACTGAAGCCTGCACAGTGCTTATTCGCTTAAATATTTACTATGCCCGAATCTCGAATTTCATGCAACTAGTCTCAGTTCATTGTGTTTTTATCTTTAGGCATCTGTATATCCTTCTCTCTCGTGCGTTTTATCCTGGGAATAATATTTTATTATTTACTTTGATTTTAATTGATTACAAAACTTGGACTAATGTATAAAATTCATAAACTTATTCAATCCATCGCATTTTTCTTTTGTATTCTTAGAGACTGCGGAAGAAAAAGTGATTATATAGTTGCATCCTTGTTAATAGCTAAAGTCTTTTTTTTTTAATCATCTCACCCCAAGCTAGGCATTCTACTTCCACTGTGGTGCAGGGTGTTACATAGGGGAAAGAGATGAGAAAGTGGGGTTAGTTATGGGAAAGACGGATGAGAATACCGAGGTAGGGGTGGAGTAGATAAAAAAAAGGGTGAGAGAATGAATGTGAGTTAGTGAAATAGGAGATGTCTATTAACATTTAAATTCCTGCAGATTGTAGCTGTCTGAGAAACAAGTATACTCCCGATCAAAAATTTAAGACCACTTAAAAATCTTTAAAACGAAATTTTTTTTATGGATAGATTTTAAACTCCTCCCACTTAAGGTTACCAATACTACAATCTAAAAGGTTATGGAAATAAAAAGCTACATTCCAAACATTTAGAAATTTACATTTTTATAAAATGAGGCGATTTACACATGATCAAAATTATAAGACTAGTGACAAAAATTCTACGAAATTGTACAAAAAGTGTATGAAAATATTTAACAACCAAATTTACTAATGAAGTCTACCTCCACTGCTTGCGATGACTTCAAAAATTCTGTTGAGCATGCTATAAATAAGCGTTTCCATTAAGTTGCGGAGTATGTTGTTCCAGCTTCTGAAGATGGCTTCACAAAGTTCATTTTTTGTTGAATTAAGTTTGCCATTTCGATAAACATCTCTTGTCATCCATCCCCAAACATTTTCAGGAATTTGTTTACGCTTTTTATTTACCATGCTTTTTTGTCTTAAGTGTCGTCTGATGGTTACGGGACTGCAATCAGCATCTGTGACTGCCTTAATTTGACTAGAAGAAAGTCCCCCATCTTTCATAACAACCCATCTTATTCTCCTACTTAATGCAGGAGAAATATTTTGGGGCCTACCAAAGGATTTTGCTTTTCCATAATTCTCACTGTTCCTTAGAAAGTTGCAAATCACAGTTTTACTGCGATTTACCTTAGCTGCGATCGCCCGCTCTTACAAATCTTGCTTATGAAATTCTAGAATTCGAGAACGCTCAACTTTGGTAAGTTTGCTTCCTTTATGCATGGTAACACGTTTACGCAGTGATTGCTAATTTCTAACTGAACTAAAAACATTGGAATTGCCATAGATCTAACAATTTATACCCCTGGTCTTATAATTTTGATCATGTGTAAATCGCCTCATTTTATAAAAATGTAAATTTCTAAATAAAATGTTAGGAATGTTTTTTTTGTTTCCATAACCTTTTAGATTGTAGTATTGGTAACCTTAAGTGGGAGGAGTTTAAAATCTATCCATAAAAAAAATGTCGTTTTAAAGATTTTTAAGTGGTCTTAAATGTTTGATCAGGAGTGTATATGGAAGGGAATTCCACAGGCGGGAGATGCAATAACAGAAGCTGTTAGACTATAAATTGTGGTTACATTTTATCGGTTTCACTGTAAAAGTGTGAGACCTAGTTGATAATCTAGCAGCTCGTGTAAATTCATACCTAGGAGGCACCAGTGATCTAAGTCCATTAGAGTAGAATCCGTGAAAATATTTATAGATGAAGCGCAGGGAAGCCACGTCACGCCAGTGAGAAAGCGACTGCAGTTGAGCTGCCAAGTCGGTATCGATCACATTACAGATTCCCCGTTGGATTCTGTCAAGAACTCCGAGGTGAATAGCAGAGGCATCCGATCAGATGTGGCAGCAGTATTCAATACACGGGCGGATGGTAGATTTATATATGTGCAAGATGGACATATATTTCTGGCCCTTCACAGTGAATCGAGCTTCTTAGCAGCGGATTTACCAATGGATTCGATATAGTCATTCCACTTGAGGTCCGCTAAGAGTGTGAGGCTAAGGAGGCGTAGTGTTTTACTCACAGGGAGGCAAGCCTGTTCTATGCTAATGGAGGATAGGAGCGATTGTCTATGATGTTTAATAGAGCGGAGCTTCGTTTTAGAAGCATTACGAGCGACCACGGATTGGAGGTCCTTCTTGAGCTCGGCAGAGAGGTTCGCTTTGTCAGCCTCAGCAGATTTTTCATCGAGGCGAGAGTAAACGGTGGTGTCATCAGCGTACATGCCTACTTGGGATCTTATTACATAGGAGAGATCGTTAATGTCGACCAGAAAGAGCGTTAGACCTAGAATAGAGCATTGAGGGATACTCGCGTTCGTATGCTAGATTTGGGAGGCATATCCGTTTAATACCTTCTTAATACCTTGTGCGATTAGAGAGGAATGACTGGAATAGGTCAAACAATTGTCCAGTTATACCATAGCTCCGCAGCTTGCGTAGAAGGTCAGCATACCAGACACTGTCAAACGCTTTGGCAATATCCAGGGCAATAGTTCGAGCTTCACCATTCTTGTCCAGAGCCTGGTATATGTACACAGTGATGGTCTTTCGCATATCAACAATAGACCTGGTGAAAGGGAAACCATACTGTCTGTCCGAGAAGAGTCTGTGGGCTGTGAGATGCTGGACCACCTTGGCGTTGATAATGGCTTCGAACACTTTGCCAAAAATCGGTAGGATGCTGATAGGGCGGTAATTAGCGGTGTCCGAGTGTTCTCCAGAATTTTTAAATATAGGAACTACAGAGGAAGACTTCCAACAGGCAGGAAAGCAGGAAGCAGATAGGCAGTAGTTGTAGAGCTTAGAGAGGACAAAGGAGAGTTCGAGAGCACATTTCTTCAAAGCTATGATTAGCTTAGAAGTAGTCTTTGGTGCCGAACTTACGTGATGCTATGTACTGCTTTACTCTGGCAGCAACAACATCTTAGTATCATTAAATATCTTTTTGCACTTATTACGAGCTGAGGCAAAAAGTCACCTGTTATTGTTCGAGGCATGGCTTTTATAACGCCGGAAGAAGTGATTCCAGCGGGTAAAGGCGACCAAGCAAGCGGGCGAGAACCAGGGAGACAAATGGGATTTAAGCTAAGACTTCCTGGCTGGGATGAAAGCATCGATGCCAGCCTTAACCCAAGAAGAGACCACGGATGCACAGTCTTCAACGGGAAGATTAAAAACATTGTTCCAGGGGACGTAACACAGAAAGTCGCGGAACACGTCCCAGTCTGCTCTTTGGTAGCAGTAGAATATTCTGCTGATCTGAGTCTCTTGGGTGGAGTGGAAGTGGAACAATATTTTATAAAATATTTTATTATGTCCTTCATTTTCTATGTTTCTGTTTATTTTATTTTTTTCACTTTACATATGCTTAGATTTTATGATGGTTGCAAATAAACTATATCAGCGTCTACTGCTAGGAATACTGCGTCACTGTGCCAAGCTTTTATGCATATAAATATCCGTGTGGACATAATTACTAGAGGCGGTGATATGGTTGTTTTTTCTTGAAGTTATATTTTGGAATACAGTTTGATGTAAAAAATTGTAGGATATTATATAGATTTGTTTCATGAAAGAGTTGCTTCATGTTGATTGTTTGGTAGTATTTTAAATGAATTTTGGGGAATCGCTACAGCTTATTAGTCTGCGCATATTGTAGGTCAGTCAGTTAAGTGCCATACGTGAAACACTTTTGGGCGATCATTTCTCGAAAGAAACATGACTGACTGGGCAGAAGCTTATCCTACAGTAGGTTGCCATTGCTTTATGAGGTAGACTGGTTGCCAACCAGGGCTATAGAATCCAATCAGTCCTATTATTTAACCCATAACTAGAGGGAAGAGATGAATTAATACCCTTCTGAAATGGATTTATGCGTAAGTGAATGCAAAGAATTCAACTGGAATTTGAACTCGGTTTCCTGATTTCTCGTTCCGAGCCGATATCCACTGCACCACAATGCACATCCGCACATATTGTAGGTAAATCTTCTATAAATACGTTTGTTGGTAATTAATCAAAAATTATTGCCGATACTTTTATTTTAAAAATGTATTTTATACTTTACTAATGTTTTTACTTGGGCTTTTACACAGCTGGAATCCTAACAGGTGATGCCACTCCGGGTCTGGGTTAACATGAGAACAATAGCAATTAAGAGCTGGTTACACGCTTCTCAAAACTTGCAATCTTCTAATCAGATGTTGTGCTGCCGGATGTAGTTAATCGTCTTAACAAGGAAGATGAAGAAAAATTGACTGTATCGTCGTCATTGACATGAGAGGAAACCTAGGACGCGGGCTGCATATTGGAAAAGTGAAAATCAAGCAAGTACAGACACATAACTATTTGGAGTGTGTGACAAATAGGCGCATTTGTATATACAAAAGTTAAACAAAATATTAAGACACAGAAATGTTTGTCAAAAATAAAGAAATTATTAGCTGAAATGCTACATAATCAGTTGAATCGATATGACAACAAATGCTTCACAACTTCTGCAGAAGAAAGACTTGAGGCAATAAAGGTGTGGTCTACAAGATTATGCTGGAATACCATGGCTGAAACAGGGGAACAACGATGTTGTTTCGCGTAAAATTAAAGATAAAAGGACACTTTTACTGAGAATCGGGAAGAGAATTTGTGTTCGACTTTTGTTTAACGGCATATCAACTTCTCTGTTATTTAATGCCAAAAAAGTGGGGTTTAAGGTATTTTTTAATCTTCGGTCAGAGTGAGAATGTTGATTTTGTCAGATTCTTATGAAAAACTTAATTTTTTTATCTTCTAATTTTATATTAAGAAAAGGATTGCCGGTATTAATTTCTTTTTCTTTCAAAAATTTATTATGGCAATAATTTATTTCCTTCAAAAATGTGTGATGGCAATAATTTTTTCTTCAAAAATGTTTATTGCTAGTTTTCCTTCCAAAATGTATTGTTAGTAATATTTTTCTTTCAAAAAATGCATATTTTCTATAAATCTTTTATGTATATTTATATTTTTTATGTATCAGTCAGTTAAGTGCCATACATGAAACACGTTTGGGCGATCATGTCTCGAAAGAGACATGATCGCTGGGCAGACTGGGCAGAAGATTATCCCGCAGTACGTTGCCATTGCTTTCCGCGGTAGACTGGTTGCCAGCCAAAGCTATAGAACCCAATCTGTCCTGTTATTTAATCCATAACTGGAAGGAAGAGACGGATTTAATACATTTCTCAAGGATATTTGCGCGTAAGTGAATGCAATGAATTCAGCTGGAATTTGAACTCGGCTCCCCGAATTCTCGTTCCAAGCCGATATCCACTGCACCACAACAAAAGTGTATTTTTATACTTTCATGGTGTTTTGACTCCAGTTTGGGGGTTAACTATTTGCCATAAGTGTAACCCTAACAGGTGCTACCACTCCAGATCAGGGTAAACCTGGGAAAAACGGGAATTAAGAGGTGGTTCTTGTCAATTAGAGGCCTTACTTCCGGATGCAGTTTACCGTCATACTCAGGACCTCAGGAAGAGAGAGCTGAAATTTATTGAGTGCGTAATAATGAATGATGGCTTAGAGAATTTTACATACACCGGATATGATGAAGGCAAGGGACAGTGAAAAACAACTGAGTAACTTGCCTAAGAGAAACTGGGAGGTATAATAAGAGGAAATCATTGTTTAGAGCTACACTGTATGGGAAGTTGTGGTGAAGGAGTACGACACATCATTGAATAACTTGGAGAAGAAAAAATTAAATGATGTGGGGATAAAAAAAAAATAACGTGAAGATCAAAAATACATAGCTTGGAGACAGTGCCGTGTTTAGCAAAATCGCACCCTCTTCGCAGAATGCGCCTCACGACCCCTCTACCCGCAGAATAAAACTTGCGCCCCCCCCCATCCCCGAACATACTGAATCCACAATAAATGGTATTTTAAACAAAATAAAATACTCTCGGAACGCAGATATTCCATGATATACGAAAAAACGGAACAAATCGCGGAATTGGCGTTTTCAATCTGTATATTACGAACGTTTTCAGAACTTTTAGCTACTTTTTATGTATGTTGAACGAAACAGATATCTATAATCTATTTCTCTCTCAAGTACATTTTTTTTTTTGTTAAAAATGATTTGCAGCCTCTTCGAGAGAGAGAGAGAGAGAGAGAGAGCGAGACGGGTTGATAGGTGTATATTTCAACATACAAGTACGATAATAATGTTCCAGTTAATCCTAAAAATTATTTTGCTAATTTTTTTTTTGTTACAATAGATCTGCCGAGCCAAGGAACCTTACGGCTTCCCGAGGCCTTGCGGCCCCCTGCAATTGCGGGGTCTGTGGGGACCTTAAGCACGGCCCTGCTTGGAGAATAAAAGATAAATAGCTTGGAAGATAGAATTTAAATAGTTTAGAGAATAAAATATAAACACCTTGGAAAAATATCAGGGAGGACAAAAAATAAATAATTTGAAAGATAAAAGACAAATAGCTTCGAGCGTAACAAAATAAATGCTGTAGTGGATCTTCGTCGCCAATTTGTTGTGGAGTTGTGGCGAAACTTTGCCTCAAAGTTGTAGTGACCGGTTTGTGCCGGAAGTAAGATACGGAGCAAGAAGGTAAGGTTCAAAACAGTCTATTAGTATAACAAAAAAAAAGATATTCAAAGAAAGTGTTAATAATAAGTAATAAAGAAATAGATAAATCCGAAGTTATTATTACGCTGCTTATTGGCTGACTAGTAGCTGTCGTCAACCACAGTAAACTGTTAACTGCTCTTGTTAACTGCTTCTGTTGACTGCCCACCCCCTGGAAGCTATCCAGGTAAGTATATATAACACAGAGGAAGTGTCCATTCTTTGTAGGAGGGCACCATAAACAATACCTAGGAGAAAAGATAAATAACTTGGAGAGTAAAAAATAAATAACTTGGACGTTTCAATTATTCCAATTTATCCAAAGATTGTTCGAACCATGTTAAAGGCACCAAGAAACATTTTATGAACTGATAAAACTGAAATGATGATTTAGAAGTCCTTGATCCGATAATTTATGTCAAGTCAATCTAGGAGAACTACTGGTGCCATATAATCCTGTTCTAGCTAGCGCATTGCCAGGTCATTTACGGCTAAAACCATTTCCACAACCAGGTTTTTCATATAAGAACGGTGACTAGACATCCAGCAGGACTGAAACTTTTCAGAAACTGAACCTTATCTATCAATTTGCTAAGAGAAAGAAACGGAGTCTCTGTCAACTATTATCAAAGCCTATTGACGAAAAGATTTCTAGACTGTTAAAGAGGGAAAAGTGTTGGATTCATGCTTTTGTTTTTATTAGTAACAACGCTCGTATTAAACTCTAACCAAATATGCCATTAGAGGCCTTTCCGTAATTGCTAAGATAATGCTTTGGAATTAAGGTTTATTAAAAAGAAAATATCGATTTTCATAGTTCAAAAGAAAATTTTGATAGAGAATTGTACATGGATTTCGACGAATATTTGACGCTAAATACGTTCCAAGGAGAAAATTCAATTAAAATTTTACATTGATATGAAAAAAGCAAAACAAAATGAAAACAGTCGGATTGTCTGGTTTAAATAGATTTGTTGTTTAGAGAAATTAACGATGATGTTTCTCGTTTAATAAAAACAATTCTGTATTGTTGCACACGAGAGAGAAAAGCGCCATATTGATTACCGGTAATACTTAACACCTGTGGTGAATGCAAGGAAATTAGTAGAGCTGTTTCTCTTTCGATCTTGTTTGATGCAACATGAGAATCATCACATTAGTTTTTTTTATACTTTATAATGTTTATTTCTTCAAATTAATGATTTGCCTTATTTTTAAAGGCTTTAATTTTCTTTTCATAAAAAAATTGTTTTACTGTGAAACCGATAAATTGTAAAGGCAAATTCTACTCTTGCAGCTTCTTTTCTCGCACTTCCCGCCTGTGGAATTCCCTTCCGATTCCTTGCTTCCCCGACAGCTACAATCCCCAAGAATTTAAATGAAAAGTCAATAATCATCTCCTATTTCACTAACTTGCATCCTCTCTCTCGTGCTTCTTTCTCCTTTCACTTCACTCTCATCAGTATTCTCAAAAGTCTCTTACCTACTTCCTGACATCCCCAATAACCTGTCACTCTTTCCCATAACTTTCTTACTGTACAACAGTGACAGTAAAATGCCCTGCTTGGAGCGTTATGATTATAAAAATATTACCTGGAGAAGATCAATAATGTTCTCAAAGAAGATTTTTTGTGTAGTGATATAATGCTTTCATAAACCATTGTAATAACAAAATTACTATAGATAGATAGATAGATAGATAGATACTGAACAAATATAGATAGATGTGTTAGGGGTCTGATTATGTTGGATCCG
This sequence comes from Ascarosepion bandense, assembly GCA_037127315.1. NCBI lineage: Eukaryota > Metazoa > Mollusca > Cephalopoda > Sepiida > Sepiidae > Ascarosepion > Ascarosepion bandense. Next base: position 2,714,470 of record JBBBDQ010000525.1, on the reverse strand, counting down.
TAAGTTCTTTGTAGCTAGTTAGCCAAATATCCATGTTGTTTCAATCTAAGTGATTAACCCCCTGTAAACTGTCTCTCTTTCTTATAACATTCCTCCTATGTAACCCCCTGCAAAACAGTGGCCGAAAAATCCCTTGCTTGGGCCCACACGATTATAAAAAAATAAATAAGTGATTTATAGTCAATGTGCAATTTGCATATATTTGCTCTCACGCAACACACATAGGAGCCTTGAGCCTTGAGGAAGGTCGCTTACTGCTTTTGGGTCATATGTTCATTCATTCTTTTTATTCTTCTTCTTCTTTAATGTACCATGTCCCTTCAGGACGTAAGCGATCACCGACTTCTACATCTTCCTATCCCTTGTAGCACTTAACACGCTGTTTTTTGTTACCCCTCCCAAACCCTGCTCTGCCATTCATCTGCTGAAACCTATAAAAAATGTCATAGGTTGTTTTCACCTGTCTCTCTTTTCATCTGTCTGTCTGTCCTGTGAGTATCAGATTTTCCAGGACTTCCTTCTTAATTAAATATCTCAGAAACTTCAGCTGTCTTTTCTTGATGTTAATTATCAGTTTCCTTCTCGTTTCCATCCTCTTCAAATCCTCATCGTATCCTCAACATCCTTCTGTAGAACCACATTTCATTTTTGCACTAGTTTGATTATGGTATCCCCGTTATGTGGTTGGAATTTGGGGCTCCTCTTTTTTACTGACGCATTCAGTTTTCTTGTAGTTTATATGTAATCCTTTCTTTTCGTTGCTCTTCTGTTCTGTCCATGGTGTCCTCAGCATTCTTTTATAGCAACACATTTCGGTTGCTTCAAGCATTTCCTCATCTTTGATGAGATTTCGTCGCAAACAAAATAGAAAGTAGTGAATTGTTATATTGTCCTTCGCTGAAGGACAATGACAATTTATTACTCTCTTCTTTGTTTGCGACGAAATTTTACAGATTTAATTAAGATGACATTAATAGCTACAACAACATAGCTATAGTCAATGTTTTTTTTTCACCTATTTTTTCTCGAACTGTCTCTGATAAAAATTAAAAAATGACCAGCACGAAAAAATATTCGTATTACAATATAAATAAAAAAGTTAATTATTTATAACATAATCAATTTTATTTTAATTATTATAATAAATTATAACTTTTATAACGCTATTTCTATTAGAAACTTTAACGGGAACATACATGGCATTATATAAAAATTCAAATCTACAAAGTAGCAGTAAATATGTTAAATCTTACTCTTATTAAACACATTAATTTCTTATATATCAAAATAGAAAAACATATCAACGAATACGTCAATGTAATTATATTTATTTAGATAAAACGTATTTGTGGTTTTGCAGGTAAGATAGCAGTTTTCTACGAAGAAAGTAAAATCGAAGAGCTGAGTTCAAATTCCGGTCTGAGCATTGGACAATTTTTTTTTAAAATATTACCTTTGGGAAATGTGTGATCCAATCTGTTTTCAGCTGTGAATTAAATGACTTTGTAGCCATGGTCGGAAATTAGTTTTGGTGAAGTACATTTCTAAATTGAAGTGTGCTCATCTCGGGGTTCTCCTCAAAATCAAAAGGAGTACCTGCAATGTAATTGGTCCCGGTTCGGCAGTTCGCCTTCAGTCACTTTATCGTTAATGGGTTGTAGCTTCACCCGTCTCTTTTCTACAAATATTTTTACGGTTTCTGCTCTAACGAGCGTCATTCCCTGGTGAACCGCCTTCATGAATTTACTCGTGCAACTAAATTGTCAACTAGGCCTCTCCTTTTTATCGTCAAAATAATCAAATGTAACGGCCACTTCTACTCTATAAGTTTCTTTTCTTGCACTTCCCGCCTGTGGAACTCCTTTTTGCAACGTCAATTGCCATCTTCTATCTCCTTGACTCTTACCTTTCTCTTAGCCTTTCTTCAACATCTCCTGTACCATTTTTTAATCTCTTCTCTCTTCCCTTCCTGTAACTCACTGCGCACCAGTGGCATTACTACTTTGCTTAGTGTGAAACGATAATAATGAAAAAAAATAAAGTTGGGCATGCACCTATAACGTCTTAATTGCTACTGATGCACCTAGCATAATGAAACTGTTGTTTTATTTTCCACAGGGAGTCTACTTGTATACAAAGCAAAATAAATCTTATAAAGCAATGACTAATAGAGCCCTTCATTTATAAGATTTATTTTGCTTTGTATACAAGTAGACTCCCTGTGGAAAATAAAACAATGACCAATAGAGCCTTTAAGGATGTGCGTTGTGGGGCAGTGGATATCGAGTCGGAACGAGGAATCGGGAAGCCGAGTTCGAATTCCAGCTGAATTCCTTGCATTCACCTATGCGCAAATACCCTTGAGAAAGGTATTAATCCGTCTCTTCCTTCCACTTATGGGTTAAATAACTGGATAGATTGGGTTCTGTAGCCTTACCGCAGAAAGCAATGGCAACCTACTGCGGGATAATCTTCTACCCAGTCAGTCATGTCTCTTTCGAGACATGATCGCCCAAGCGTATATCACGTATGGCACTTAACTGACTGAATAGAGCCTTTAACAAAAAAACATAGATTACTGTAGGTGTAACTTAAATAAGTTACCAGCTAAGTTGAAATGTATCCAACAGTCTCCGAATCTATAGTGAACATTAAACTTATTTTTATTTGTATAGACAGAAAGTACTTTTCTGAAGGCATCTAAAATACTTACGATGTGACAGCTGAAGTTGACTTGTTGAAAGCCAATACCGACCTAATTAAAAACTAATGTAAACATCGATAACATTAAGTAAACGTTCGACAATCTGATGTAGCATAGAATAAATTACGTATAATACTTGTAATGCCATAGGCGGCGAATAAAGTTCAGTTGTAATCAGATTTTCCTAATAAACAAAAACTAAAGCATATCTTGAGTATGTTATAATTAAATTCATATTTATTTATTATGGATTTTATAAAATAATTTAATCGTTAGTTCTTGCTGATATGAAGAGGAATTGTGAAACCTAATGTAGATTTCAAAGATCTGAAAAATTTCAGGGAGAAGGGCGATTTCTTGTGAAGATTCTTATCTTCTTGCTTCAGGTCTTCTTTGAAATTGCTTTCTCGATTTTATGTCGAAGTTTGTCCTGATATTATTATCTTGATATCAGAACACGGTGGAAATGACAAATATGCACATCAACGCAAACAAACCTTTTTTCAATATCTGTCGATATTTCTGAGATGAGGTCTTGTAATTATTTACACTATTTACATTGTCTGAACTGTTGTCCTCATCTTTGTTGCCATATTCATTACGTTTCAGCCATTGTACATTCCAACCTTCATCCGGTGATTGGAATTTCGATTTGGACATTTTATTTCATTCACCAGCGTAGATTATTCTAGTTCAATGAGCCCTTCCTCTTCTAGATGTCTCTCTAGGATAAAGACACATGTCCAAGCTGAGAAAAGCGTTGGTGACTACAGCAGTTGTGAACTTACTCTTCCGTGACTTCAATGCTTCTTTCTGGAATTGGATTCGTGAAGTTGTTTACTGCCTAGAAACATTAGAAAAGCTTCTTTTTTGTTTTCTGCAAATATGCAACAGTTTTATTTCCTCACAATTATACATATCAACTATTTTCAAAGCCACAACTTGATCAAATTTTATTTGTGCTATTTAGATTAACTAAATATATCATCATACTTTGTTAAACCCTAAACAATAAAACAAAAGAATATTGGGAAGATATGATATCTATCTAAACTTATTTATAAATGGAACTTTGTCTGTGTGTCTGTGTGTGTCTGTGTGTCTTTGTGCCCGTTACCTATAGACTCCGAAACGGCTGAACCGATTTTCTTGAATATTTACAGAGTTGTACTCTAAGCGTATGCGAGTGTTCTTAGCTAGGTTTGGTAGAGGTACCTCCGATAAATACTGAAAATGGATAATCGAAAAAATCGGGTTATAGAAGAAATAGTCCGATTTTAATCAAATTTGATACACTCATAGACAAAGACATAAGAAACAATATTCAGAAGTTTCAAGGTTGCAGTTCTTACAATATATATATATATATATATATATATATATATATATATATATATATATATATAAAAGGCAAGATGTTTGTGTGTGTGTCTGTTTATCTGCACTTTTTCAACCCTTTTATTTTAGTTTTTGCTTCGGGTTTGACTCTAAGTAGGTATAATTGTAGTTCTTATTCTCAGCCATGATACCATTTACTCAGAGGACTTATTTAACCTTCAAAATTCAGTTTACGACGAAAAAAACTTATTTGATATCGATACCAGGAAATCAAAATTTGACTTACATCCATTCATTTTTCTTTCAGTCTACGGTTTCGCTTTAACTGGAAACAACTATTCCTTTTTAGTCTTTCGAACCAACGTCCAAAGAGTCTGAGGTCCAGGACCATGGATTAGTTTTAAAGCTTTCATTACACCCGAGCAACGCCGTGCTATACTGCTAGTCTGTAGTCATAATGCCAAAAAATGTTAATTTCTGTTCGCGCGTACCTATTATACAAATCCATTCAGCGCTCGAACTAATTAATCCAAACGGTTCCCGCACGCACACAAACACCACACACACACACACACGCACACACACACACACATATATATATATATATATATATATTTCATATATATATATATACATATATATATATATATATATATATATATATATATATGAAATGATTTGTTTGAACATTATTTTTGATCGATACTCGTATTTCAGTAGATATTCTGTTTTATCATCAAACAGTATTATATATTTATTTCTACCGGCCTGATTATTGACGATAAACTTTTGTTACAAAAATGTGTGTCATTCTGCATGATTTTGTTACGCATATTTGTTCTCATCTTGGTTGGCATTTGTGCGGCGTTTCGATTGTTGTGTACTCCGGCCTTCTTCAGGTGCTAAGAATGTCGAAATATAAGCAAATACCGAAATGTGTAGAGTTTATCCATGATTTGAATACGTATATGCAGCAATTTATTTGGAAATTGCAAAAATACAATAAATGTCCCTAGTAATAGCAGAAGACATGTAGAACTTTTCTGTTAAATTCAATAAATGATGTTTGAGACATGTTTTTTACAAGAGGATTTTGCAGATTAATTTAATCGTGTAGTGAATTTTATCCTCACTAAATGTCCTTATAAATAAATATCCATTTACATGCGTGTTTGTGTAGATGCGCGTGTGTGTCCATACACTCATATATCAGAATGAGTTATAAGTAATTTCTCATCCAAACTATTTGTTCCTTAAATATCTTATAAAAAGTAGTAGAAAATGGCTCTATATGAGAATGTTCAAAACAAAATTCATATTATAATAAATCCCTACAATTGACCCAGAATGCTTAAATATGTATTTCAATAAGTATTTAAATAAGTATTTCTATTAAAAGTAATAGAAAATGGTTTCTATATGAGAATGTTCAAAACAAAATTCATACAATCCCTACAATCGACCAAGAATGCGTAACTTCATGGAAACCCGGCAATGCTGTGTCTGTGGTGAGATCGTCTAGTTATTATATATCCTGGGTTCTTAAATCGTACTAAATGAAAATTTATACGGTCGGTAGCTCAAGGCGCACCCCAAAATATTGCTCGAAAAGCACCCTGCGTTCTTCCATAGAAAATGTTCTCGTCCATATCAACGCAAAGTCGAATATCAATCTGTCATGTACCGTACGTGATACAGATTTGGGTGATCATATTTCTTTCGAGACATGACTGACTGGGAAGCAGATTTTCCCGCAGTAGGTTGCCATTACATTTTGCGGTAGATTGATTGCTACCCAAGTCTACAGAACCCAATCTGTCCTGCTATTGAACACATAGATGGATGGAGACGAGAGGGATTAATAATTTTTCCCCATGATATTTGTGCGTAAGTGAATAAAATAAATTCAACTGGGATTTGAACTCAGTTCCCCGAGTTCTCCTTCCGATACGATATCTATTACACCAGAACACACACCCAGAGTCGCAGAAAGCAAGAATAAAACTGGAAGAAAGTTGAGAACTAAGTCTGTTTTATCACACCTCTCATATACTCCTAATATTACACCAAGCGATTTTTACCTTTATCGATCGCTGCAAAACGATTTGAAGGGGTGGGGGAACGAACGTTCATTAATTGGAATCAGATCCCAGAGTTTGTGAAAAACATTTTCACATCAAAACCTGCATAAATTTTATTCAAAATTTATAAAAGAGATACCCAATAAATGGCAACAAATCGTCGCAAACAGTGATAAAGATATATAAATTTGAATACCATCTAATTACACTTGAATTGTTGAAGAATAAAGATTATAAAGAAAAACAGAAATTATTTATAACCCAATTAAATAAATAGGTATGTGCACATATATGCAATAGTGACAGAAAAATATATCTCAGGACACATCGACAGTTTCAAAGTACACAGAAAATATATTCATGTATATCAAATACCGGACATTGTCCAATACAAATAAACAATAATCTATATTATGATAACTGTTTCATTTGATGCGTCTTATGATACCTAAAGTGTTAGCCATTTGAACCGCTTGTACAAAACCGGCAATTATTAACATTTCTGCCTACAACACTTGTGAACTTTTCCTGTTTGTGTAAATGAAGTTGAAATAAGAAATAAATTCAATAGAAGTAACGGAAAACAAAATGCACAATCGAGAGTAATTAAAACAAAACAACTATTTAATCTAATTCCTTATTTGATTACAGTTTCCTTCAAATTGTGTAAGTGAAAGAAAACAGCAAAACCGATTATGGTGTGTATGCATTAGGATTGCTCTGGGAAATTTATTGACGAACAAATAAGAATAAAATGGTTGCCGGATTTTGAGATAATAATTAGTAAACATTGAGAAATCAAAAACATCGGATGAGAAGTCAAGAAAAAAATAAATGAAGTACACCTGATAGGATTCAATATTTGACGCCATTTTTCATTTTTTCAAAAGAAATGTCAGTTTAATGTCTTCAAACAACAAACGTGTTTATACGAAAGTCTAGTGAGAACATTAAGGAGAGATCAAGTGAGCCACAAGGTGAAATTTGGAAAGTTGTGTCTGCAAAATATGACAATCACAGAATATAAAAAGATCAAAGGGAAACATCTAGTAAGGTAGCTAACAAATTTGTGTAGATGAATGAAATGGTAGAACACGTACTAGAAGAAATAGCGAAAGGAACAACTTTTAGACGTAAAAAAAGAGAAAAATTTGTGAAGAGCCATCATCCCTCACATAAAAAAATGTAGAAAGAGCTTTTTATTATGCTTAGTTTAGATATGTCATTTGTTAGATGAGCCACAAATATGGGTCGTCAAGTAAGAAGTGAGCTCACTACATAAACCAAAAAGCAGCAGCAAATTACTAAGCGTAGTTTACTGTGCGCAACAAAAATGTTTACCCATTATTTGAACATAAATTCAAACAAACTTCTTCTTAAAAATAACTAGCACTATAGCTCGGCGTTGCTCGGGTGTAATGAAAGCTTTAAAACTAATCCATGGTCCTGGAGCTCAGACGAAAGACTAAAAAGCAATAGTTGTTTCTAGTTAAAGCGAAACCCATAGAATGAAAGAAAAATGAATGAATGCAAGTTAAATTTTGATTTCCTGGTTTCGATATCAAATTTTATGCACTATTGTAACTACAACCTTGAAACTTCTGAATATTGTTTCTTATGTCTTTGTCTATGAGTGTATCAAATTTGATTAAAATCGGACTATTTCTTCTATAACCCGATTTTTTCGATTATCCATTTTCAGTATTTATCGGAGGTACCTCGACACTAGCTAAGAACACTCGCATACGCTTAGAGTACAACTGTGTAAATTTTCAAGAAAATCGGTTCAGCCGTTTCAAAGTCTATAGGTAACGGACACACACACACACACACACACACACACACAAAGTTCCATTTATAAATAAGTTTAGATAGATATCATATCTTCCCAATATTCTTTTGTTTTAATGTTTAGGGTTTAACAAAGTATGATGATATATTTAGTTAATCTAAATAGCACAAACAAAATTTGATCAAGTTCTGGCTTTGAAAATAGTTGATATGTATAATTGTGAGGAAATAAAACTGTTGCATATTTGCAGAAAACAAAAAAGAAGCTTTTCTAATGTTTCTAGGCAGTAAACAACTTCACGAATCCAATTCCAGAAAGAGGCATTGAAGTCACTGAAGATTGATGATTTTCTAAGCGCAGATTAGATTTGGCACAAGGCCAAAATAAAAATTTGCTAAGTACCGCTTAGATGTGACACAAGGCCGAAGGTATGGGGGTACCCAGTGAGGATCGAGCTTACTACTCAGTTGTAAAAGATTCTAGCAAGCGAAGCAAATTCCAAGCAATAGAAGCAAACAGGTGTCACGGATTTTGGCTGCTCTCGCTGCTGTTTAAAATTGAGCTTGCTGTTCATTGAAGGAGTGAAAGCGAATTATCCTGTAAATGATGAAAAGAGACGTGTTACATTTTTTGTCGGCTACATTTGTCTTCACTCAAGATGGAGCCCTTGCATACACAACCAATTTAACCAAAAACTGATACAGCAAACATTTCTTTTTGATCTTTTGACAAATCAATTTGGCTTCTGAGATTAATCCTATGCTCGATATTGAATTTCACTCCCTCCCTACCTCCATACCCCCTCTCTCCCATGCCCTTTCTATATATAATTACCTATATTAGACATCCCTTTTAAACGCCTTACGTGTCACTTATCAAAACAATGGGCAGAAGAGAAACATTTATTAGCCTATAATTTACGTATAGGAAAAATTCTGATCGAAAACACAATAATTTTATATAAATCACAATATTATAAACATCTCGCTATTTGAAAGGCCCTATATGTAAAAGATTTCTCTCCTGCAATCAATATCACATTATGTAATAGTGAAAATGGAGCGTTGAAATTTTTTTTTAATAGTTTAAGATAATTAAATATAAGGTTAGTAACTAAAACGCTCTTTAGCAAGGAATGTTTATTGCAATAAGAGATTATGGCGGATAAACAAGTCCATTCAAAACTTACTATTGTTTACATTTTTGTCTATGAAACTAAAGCTGGCAGATATGGATTCACAGAAATCTAAATGACAAATGTTCTTTCCTTAAATAGATAATTCCAAGCTTTCTTTAACAGGCTGGACACTACAGAAAAGGGTTTCCCCTGGTGGAAAAAAAACTGTGCATGTTCGATTCCTGTCGGGGGCACAATTTTAGTTAAACTTTTCATTTTAGGCCGTGTGTTATTAATTTCACGGTTTAAGAAAATATAAAACAGGGGTAGCAACTCAGAACACTTGTACGCATTAAAATAAGTTTTATTCTGATAAGAAGCATTAAATCATCAGCTCTTTCTTTCTTTCAGTTTTATTGTTGAGTTGTCCAGGTAATAACAACGAAACAACAGAAATATAATTATAATAAAATGTATTACGAAAGAAAGGTATTTACAAAGTTGGTTAGTATAATACAGGAAAACAAGGTACTAATGTGTACGTCTCTGTACGTGGTAGAGTGCAATTAATCACTTCCGGTTTACAACCGGAAATACACGACTGACTCGTAATCTGTACTGATCTGACCGTTGTCTCTCAACACTACTACCATTCATAGTGCCTGGAACAGTTCATTATACTTCAAAGGTGGAGAGCACCCTAACATTTATATATATATATAATTCCTACAAATCTAAAATAGAAAATCATACCAGGGTTTGACTCAAAAATTTTGGGAGTAAAGTTAGGTAGATGGAACCCTTTGGGAACCGTCGATGGCTGTACTAGCACGAAGTCATTAGTCATCGTGGTCGAGGGCTTGAGAGTACTGGTCTTGCTCAGACTTTTGATCACGCTAGATAAAGCACACTTTTCTAGAAACTGCATAAACCACAGGTAAGTTCTGTTGGTGTTGGATAATCCTAAATATGCCTGAGCATGTGTCTGCAACTGGATTTAGTTATCCGTCCTAGTTGACTGGCGCAGTACGAGTGACTGTATCATTTAAATTTCTTTTAGTACAAAACTTAATTAATTAACCTTACATTTATTTTGCTAAGGGACCATTTTCTTACTTCGAGAAACGCCACGGAATCAAGACAAGAACTACATCTTGAGCAGTAGGCTCTAGGACTGTCCTACAAATTCTATTGCAGAAATGAATACACGGAAAGGAGAAGATTACTTTACTAATATAGTATATTATAAGGCGCCAGATCCAGTCGAGATAGAGTTATGTGATATTAATATAGGAGGCAGTTTTAGGAAGTGAAGATTCTTTAGGATAAAGATCAGATGAAGGTACTATTGAATGTAGCAACAAGGCACGAGTATGTATATGCATATAAGTAATTAGCAGATTGATTCGGTACGAAACGTAATTTGAGGAAATTTATATTTTCTGCCATCCTCCGTGGCATACCAGGGACGAGATATTTTGACAAGATTTATAGAGGCAGGCAAAGCATATACGAAAACTATAATGCAATTCTCAAGAGTAATAGAAAAAAAATGACTTCACCTCGAAGATAATATGCTGTTGAACGTCAGGCTACACCAAAACTCCTTTAAAGACACAACTCTTTTAAAAACACATACATATACATATATAAAGGAAACACCAGCACATCATCTAAAGCGGTTATGAACTTAGATAAGATAGTTTATAAAAGTTTTAGATAATCTGTTGAGTTTTCCTTTATTTATATCATAATACTCTGGTTAATATCCACTAAAACTTCTACATAAATATATCTCTTTAACAATTTATCTAAACTAATTTATAAATGGAACTTTGTCTGTATGTCTGTGTGTGTGTCTGTGTGTGTGTATGTGTCCGTTACTTATAGACTCAGAAACGGCTGCACCGATTTTCTTGAAAATTTATACAGTTGTACTATAAGCGTATGCGAGTTTTCTTAGCTAGGTTTTGTGTCGAGATACCCCCGATAAACATCGAAAATCGATAATCGAAAAAATTGGCGTATAGAAGGAAGGAGTGGTCCGATTTTAATCAAATTTGATACACTCATAGACAAAGAGATTAGAAACGATATTCAGAAGTTTCATAGTTGCAGTTCTTACAATAGTTCAGAAAATCGATAATATATATATATATATATATATATATATATATATATATATATATATATAAAAGGCAAGATGTTTGTGTGTGTGTCTGTTTATCTGCCTGTATGTCTATATTTTTTCAGCCCTTTTATTTTAGTTTTTACTTCGGATTTGGCTATAAGTAGGTATAATTGTAGTTCTTAGTCTCAGCCATGATACCATTTACTCAGAGGCTAACTTCGAAATTCAGTTTACGATGAAAAAACCTATTTAATATCGATACCAGGAAATCAAAATTTGACTTACATCCATTCGTTTTTCTTTCAGTCTACGGTTTCGCTTTAACTGGAAACAACTGTTTCTTTTTAGTCTTTTGTGCCAACGTCCAAAGAGTCTGAGGTCCAGGACCATGCATTAGTTTTAAAGTTTTCATTACACCCGAGCAACGTCGGGCTATACTGCCAGTACTAAACAGATCGTTAAAATTGGATTATTCTCTCCGTTTGATATCATTGCCTTGATCTGACTCAAACCTTCAGCGCTCAGTCCCGAAAACACCACTGCAAAAATTCTTAACCAACCACCATGCTTCGCTGTTGGAACCAAGCATCCATTATTCATATAAGGAAGAAAGACAGAATGTTGGATGTGTGGTTCCGACAATTAAGCATGTTAGTTGGTCAGATATTATGCGGTGGTGTTTTGGGGACTGAGTCAAGTCAAGGGAACCATTAAAAAAAAGCAATACCATTCGATTTTACAAAGGTGTGTTATACCATCAGGTTTGAGCATAATTGACAAAAAATCACCTTCCCAAATTGTGTCTAAATTGCGTGGAACTAATAAAAAGGAACAAAAATTAGGAAATTATGACATCGCCGCCTCAGCTTCAGCCTCATCCTCAATCTCTTGACCTCCATCCCGAATGAATTAGTATGGCATAAATTGAATATATGTGCGTCGTGGTACAGTGGATATAGGCTTGGAACGAGAAATCAGGGAACTGAGTTCGAATTCCAGTTGCATTCCTTGCATTAACTTACGCACAAATACCCTAGCAAAGAGGTATTAATCCGTCTCTTCCCTCCAGTTATGGGTTAAATAACAGGACATATTTAGTTCTATAGCCTTGACTAGCAACCAGTCTGCCGCAAAAAGTAATGGCAACATACTGCGGGATAAACTTCTGCCCGATCAGTCATGTCTCTTTCGAGACATGATCGCCCAAACGTCTATCACGTATGATACTTAACTGACTGACTGAATTCAATGGGAAAGAATATCCAAAGTGTCAGAGTAAGTTATTTCAGTGCTTGAAGATTCTTTGGGGAAATCTATCTATTTTCTTTTCAAAACTATTGACAAAAAATTACAAATATTTTGAAAATTGAGCAAAACAACACAAGATGCTGTTTAACAATAATTTTATAGTGACGGGCTTTTTCTCTTTAGTCAGAATAATAGCAAACTGAAGTTGCTAAAATTTTATCCTTTATTTAAAAGATAAGAAAATATTGTATTTTAAGGTGTGTGTTTTTTAAGAAATGTCGAGTGAACTCAAACATGTAGATTACAGATAGTACAGACATGAGAATCAACATTATGTGGTTACTCTCAGTTTCACATTACATCAGAATTTTAGACCAAGTGTCAGTATCACTTTGGCGAGTTGTATGTAAAACGAAAGCCAACATGAACAATTTTTATGTTCCTATTTTCTATTTTCTTATAGCTATAAACTTTCTAGTGTGTGTAGAATGCGCAACAATAGAAATACAAATCAAGCTAATTTTACAAGTAAAGCTAATTTTAACCATTTTATATATATATATATATATATATATATATTGCATCTGTGATACTAATCAAAAACCTAGTACATATATTGGTTTTACTACACCCACGCTCTCCCGTAGACTTACATGTTATCTTTCTGATCAGAGTACTATTAAACAACATTTCTCTGAAAAACATAAACATGTAGGTAATATTAGACAGATTTTGGTCAACAATACGGTGATCCTTACTCATACACACAGTAAGGGGAACCTGCACATCAAATCAAAGCAACCAACACTCAATAAAATCAACTTTAAAACAGGAAATAACGTATTACATTGCATCTGACTACATGGTTTTGTTGTCATTTCGCGCTATCCCGCGGTGTGACGTCATAAAAACGCATCGCAAACTTAAGAACAGCGTTTATTATTTTTGATAACTCTTGCCGTTGCCAAGCGAAGTTTTATGTCAACACAAAATAAAATCGTCGGTGATGGTGGATGTTATTATAAATCACTCTAAATAACCTCTTTGAAGATGGCTCATGTGAGCCGAAAGCTTAGAAGAAAACCAATAAATAATTATCCAAATGTTGGAGAATTTTTGTCTTTATTTTCAACTGAAATTAAAGCAAAAATACGACGTCTAGAACGGCTCATGATTAAACATAATAGACATTCATTGTCTCTTATATTTAACAATATATATATATATATATATATATATATATATATATATATATATATATGTGTGTGTGTGTGTGTGTGTGTGTGTGTGTAAAAGAAAAGAAAAGAAAAAGTTATTTGAGGGCGGGAGGATATTTTGAGGACCAACTATTGTACCATTTGGGTCTGACGAGCTGCGATAACATCATTACTTATTGTAATAATCTAATATCTTTTATAAATTGAACAGGTGAAGAGGCTCATCCCTTGTTCCGTGTTTAGGATGTGGTTTCCGGCTGTCTCTTTTTCAATCTTTTCACTTTATTCTTTTTTTCTTTTTCTTTTTTTTCTCAATTGGAGTAGATAGACTAAACTATCGACCGGTTCACACTCCACCCACGTCTATTGAACAGATGAAGAGGCTCATCCCTTGTTCCCTGTTTAGGATGTGGTTTCCAGCTTTCTCTTTTCCAATGTTTTCACTTTTTTCTTTTTTCTTTTTCTTTTTTCTCAATTTGAGTAGATAGACTAAACTATCGCCCGGTTCACACTCCACCCACGTCTATTGAACAGATGAAGAGGCTCATCCCTTGTTCCCTGTTTAGGATGTGGTTTCCAGCTTTCTCTTTTCCAATATTTTCACTTTTTCTTTTTTTCTTTTACTTTTTTTTTTTTTTTTCTCAATTGGAGTAGATAGACTAAACTATAGCCCGGCTCACATTCCACCCACGTCTATTGAACAGATGAAGAGGCTCATCCCTTGTTCCATGTTTAGGATGTGGTTTCCGGCTTTCTCTTTTCCAATCTTTTCACTCTTACGTAGCCCCCTCCACATCAGTGGCGTTACCACCTTGCTCGGGGTGATATGATTAAAAAATATTACTCTATTAAATTAAATAAATGAATTTAACATTGAGTTCTCTTGAGTTCGTCTCTATCAGAATTTACGTGGATTGTATACCAAGTCTGCTATGTTATATATATATATATATATATATATATATATATATATATATATATATATATATATATATATAAAGTAAAGAACAAGTAGGAAAAAGTAGAATTAATCTAATATGTTTCACTTTAATAATCTTCTTCAGAGATTTTTTAAAAACTTTTGATTCAAATTTATTTTATTTTTTGAAAAAGAAAGCAAATTACAGTTTCTTGGTGCCATATTCATTAAAAAGCTTAAGCCACCAATTAATAGAATCAGCTATAAATACTGTAGTAATGTTCTGAAATGTTTATAAAAAGAACCTTTTTTTTCAAGCTTTAACACGTGCATGACCATGACATTACAAGATATAAAAAATATTCCATTTCGGATAATTTTCCCGTTCTAATGAACGCTAAGCAATTTGTCAACAGTTATATTTGAAAAAAGAAAAAATTAAAGTAACTTTTAGCAACACACTTTTGCGGTTATTTTTTGTTATTACAAGTCACACCTTTGAAGATGATCTCGGAAGGAGATTGAAAATACTTAAGAGCGTTGAGAATAAATGATGATAACATCTGTCAACGTAACAGCACATTTCTGACATCTTTCAATTATAATACGCAAAAGATAAGCTGTTAGTCTGAAAGGATTTTATCAAAAATTAACAGACACAATGTTTGCAATTTATTTAATCTCACACACACACACACACACACACACACACACACACACACACACACACATATATATATATGTTTATATATATATATACTAGTGGGTACGTGTGTGTGTGTAAGAGAGAGGCAGGACGAAAGGCTTACGTACATTTTATGTGTATATATATATATATATATATATATATATATACATTGTGTTCTACAACACAAATGTATTGAATACTTTTTGATACAACTGTGTACTAGTCTAATTTAATAGGAACAAAAATAATTAACTATAATAGATAGATAGATAGATAGATAGATAGATAGATAGATAGATAGATAGATAGATAGAAAGAAAAGCAAAAGCAAAACTTATTTTAGCCGATGCTTTTCGTCCTCTGAAAGACTTTATCAAGGCAAATATAGTTTTATTTCGTAACAAGTATTTATATAAAAGACCAAAGATATTACTGGCTTTTCGTATTTTCTGAGTTTAGGAAGGATCATAAATATTCAGCAAATTGTTATCAAAGATTTAAAAACATTCTTCATCTTTTCTAATTTCTTACAGCTATAAATTTTCTATTTCATATGTTGTGTATTCGTTCCCTACAAATACAGCTAATTTAATATTCGCTCACACTCTGATTCAGCACTCTGGATGAATGAAAACAGTAGCTACTCTAGCAATTACGCATCGTTTATTCAGCAATGAATTAGAACACTCTCAGCTATTGGGCGTGTATAATGATAATATACACGCTAAAAAGTCTGCCTTCTTCCACCGAGCGCCCATAGCTCAGCGGTAGATAGCCGACTGACCCCAATTCGGTCGGGTTTCAATCCTGGTTTAAAAACAATCGGATGTCGAACCGTACTGATGAGATGTCATTCAGCGAAACAGATCTGTTTGCGAATGACTATATATATAGTCATCCGCAGACAGTTCTGTTTCGCTGTTTCACTGCTCATCAGACATCCGATTGCTTTTTACCTTGGATTGAGACCCGACTGAATTGGCGTCAGTCGGTGATTCTATCTTTGAGGTATGGGCGCTCGGTAGAAGGAGGCAGACTTTTAGCGCATGATGTATCATACGCCAATAGCTAGAGTATATATATATATATATATATATATATATATATATATATATATATATTCGTTTGTGTGTGTGCGTACTTTTGTGATATATTATGTAGAAATAAGTTTATTTTTTTTTTGTTTAGTTTGTCTTTAGTAAATTTTGTCATTTCTTTACGGAAACATCTGTGTAAATATTTCATATCTAAACTTGTTATTTGTTTTTATGTCTATTTTCATTTTTTTTACATTCGGGGAACTAATTTTACCACGGCATAGAGTTATAATTTTGCTTTAAGTGAAAAGGGAGCTTACACACAACAATTTGTTAAATGTATTAATTATGTATAGAAATAAATTCAACCACAACTTTGAACAAAAAAAAAATGCTACACATATTAAAATAAAAGTAACTTAGTGTCTCGAGAGTGACACGATTCAATCTTATGACAATTTAGATCTGTGCCCTGGATTTTTTTTTCAGTATCGCCTGTCCTAAAAGAACTACTTCTTTCTCAAGCCAAGACACATGACTACAAAATACTAAAATATCGAAAGTAAACGATAAATTATTTAAGCCCATGTTATTTAAAATATCTATCACATAAATTATTCACAACCTAAAATAATTTAAATATTAATTTTCATTAGAAAATTCTCATAAACATCCCTTTCTTACTTTAGATTATTAGACATTGAATTGTATCAGATGTTGTTCTTCATAGATTGTCTGATTTTTCAGCTAACCCGATGAATATTTATGATAACTCCTAAACTATTTTGTTTGAAAAAAAATTACATTTTTGGTTTGTAGAAATACTTGTTACAAAATAAAATTATTGCATTCACCTTGATAAAGTCCCCCAGAAGACGAAACGCATTGGCTAAGATAAGTGTTTCTTTGTCTTTATTCTTATATCCTTTCATATATACACGGTACAGAAGTAAGAAAGAGCAAGAGAGAAAAGGAAAAAAGTTGACATAAACTTTAAGACCAAAAATTAAAAAACTCCTACAAGTCATGTTTTTGAAGAAAAAAAAGCAATTGTTTAATAGTCTTAATGTTCACTGTGATTGAGAAAGAAGCGTAGGATTCTGTTTAAATGCAATTGAAACAGGTTCCAAAGAATAGGTAAAAACCACAGCCGATGACGTCTTCCGGTCTAAAAGAGAAATAGAAGAAAAAGAACAGTAGAATTTGACTACTTTACCATTTCATCACATGTAACACTGCTGAAAATACAACCTGCCAGTATTTTCTGTTGAATTAACCAATGAAACGTTTTTTACTTTCGTTGGCTGCTAAAAGGCACTTTACCACCAACTTTCTCTGTATAATGTTGTTGCAATGTCCGGTCTCATGCCTTGCTATTTTTGCTGATCAAGTTAGAAGTGGCAGGATGATACGGGTGGGTTGGAGTGGTTGGTCGTTTCGACCCTGACGTTTTATAGATATCTGGACCCTCACTGAGCAAGAAATGACTTTGGATTGCGAATACGAAATGTAGTTGAATGCCAACATAAATGGAGACGCGACACAAATGGAAACAGTAATTTGTGGGATCGGATTCATTTACAATTCCTTTTAAGCAAAAAGACGAAAACGACTATTATTCTCAGTTGTAATTGTAGAAATGGGTGTAGCAGTTGTGGTAGTATGAATTTACAGCCAGGTTCTTCGCTTGTGTTAAACTGGTACTCAGCAAATAGTTTTTGTATCACCGACAATATTCTTATTCTTATAGTTATTCTCTTGCTTTTCTTCTCCTTCTTCTTCTTTTTCTCTTTCTTCTTTTTCTCTTTCTTCTACTTCTTTCTTCTCTTTTTTCATCTTCTTTCTTCTTTTTCTTCTTCTCTTTCTTCTTTTTCTTTCTTCGTTTTTATTTTTTCTTCTTTTGCTTTTTCTAATTCTTCTTTTTTTATTTTTATGCACTTTTTTCTCTTATTGATTTTATTATTTCTTCTTTTTCCTCTTTTTCTTCTTTTGCTTCTTATGCTTATGCTCCATATTCCTTCAGAATTAGGGTAGTTATAGCTCACCACAACTTCCTACTATTTGTAGCACTTATCAATGTTTGCTTTTTTACTGTCCTTCCCATTCCCCGATCTGCCTAACTTGTGACGTATTACTTTCTGCGCTGAAACCACGGATAACAAAGACTGTCGTATTTGGAGGACACATTGCGTGGGTGATGCTTTTTATGAGCCTCTAACTTAATAAATTCAATTTAGTATTTTTAATCCTTTCTTAAAGAGACTCTTAATATTTATTTATTGAATGAAGGAAATTAATGTTATATTAAAAGAAACAACGATTTAGTTAACTGGAAGCTGATGGGATTTTTAAAGAAAACAAGAAAACTAACAAAAAGTGGAAAAAAGAGGAAAGATTAGCGTGGCAAGACCCGCAGAGAATGTATTGTTTTAATGTCAAATTTCATTATGCTTTTCATTCTTGTATTTTGAACAAAGCCTAACGAGACGTTACAGCGTGTTAGTAAACGATGTTAAAACTTTTTTTTTCCGTTGCTAAATGCGTAAACAGTACGAGTAAATGATTCGAACAATATTCATGTTTACAACATTCGTAGACAGGTTCTTGTGAGTTGACGGAAGTCATTGTTTAAGCAACGGTTGAAAGGTCATGGCGTTTGGGTAGAGAATGTCACAGCATACTTCATACAGCCCAATGAATAGGTGTTGTTACATTCTGTGACAATAAAATCTTTACTCTTCCCGGTCAGTCAATCTATCAGTCGAGTATCATATGTAATACACGTTTAAGCGATCATATCTCGGAAGAAACATGACTGACTGGGCAGAAGATTATCCCGCAATAGGTTGCCATTTGTTTTCTGCGGTAGACTGGTTGCCAACCAAGGCTATAGAATCAATCTGTCCTGCTATTTAACCCATAGCTGAAGGAAAGAGACGGACTAATACCTTTCCCAAGGGTATTTGTGCGTAAGTGAATGCAACGAATTCAACTAGAATTTTAACTCGGATCTCGTTCAGAGCCGATATCCACTGCACCACAATCTCACCATTTCTTATTTTCAGACCTTTACAGCTTGGACTCGCCATGTCATATACACCGGGTTGAAACATCCACATTCAGTAGCGAATCTACGGAGGGTGCCAGAAGGGGTCAAGGCTGCCCACCAAATTATGGCCGGCCTCTCGGTTGTCTCCTCTCATTTTTATAAGCATCGAAAATTTGTAAAACTGATCAGTCTTTGATTTTGATAAGGTTTGATTTTCAGCACTTTTCCTTCTGTGCTTTCATTTTCATTTCGTTTTTTAAGGACACCTACAGCAAAAAGAAAAACTAACAAAAGAAAACAATCCTTCACAAGTATCAGTTAAAATATATTTAATAGATCTGTTTACATTGCATTAAGCACTGTTTTATTAACACCTTCATATGTGCATAACCATATGTATAATTATGAATTCACACACAAACACACACACACACACACGTACACGCACACACATAAACACATATATATAATTAACGGGGAGAGGTTTTTCACTTAGTGTTGACTCAGTCATGCCGATTTCGAGGTTTGATGAAAGCATTATTGAGATGACTTCATTCTTCAGGGTTTTTGTTGTTTTTTGTTTTTGTTTTTGTTTTTTAAAGACAGTGACTCCATCGCAATGATATCTTCACGCAACTTCGTAGTTAAGTGACATATCTCTTTACATTAATTCTGCTTATGCTTTGTCTCTAGCACTTTATGACAAAAAAAAACAAACTCAAATTGCAATATGACTGACCCATGAACGACTTGAATTGTTAAGGAGAAATATATACACCCTTGCAGAAATTAATTTAAACAAATGCTTTAGTTTCGTTTCTTTTAGCATACGGTCAAGTTATAGTCACACTCTAGTGAAATGGTGTAATCAATTTCTGTTTTTTTTGTTTTTTTCTTCAGGTTCAGTCATTTGCAGTTCTGTGCAGTATTATGAATCTATTTTCGGGGTGTATGTTGAAATTTGTTTGGCCTTGAAAATATTGCTTCACTCATAACTGAATCAGATTTTTATAACGCCCAGACAGTACTGTCTCGACTGTCGATTAGTTGTCTTACGGCAATTGTCTGCGATGGACGTTACTCCAAGGAATTTTTTTTAATCATTTCACCCCAAGCAATGCATTCCATTGCCACTACTGTGCATGGGGCTACAAAGGGGAAGGTAAAGAGGAGGAGTGGTTAGGTGTAGGAAATATCAGAAGGAAGGTGATAGATGGGTAAGGATACCGAGGATGAGGAATGGGCAGATGGGAAGAGTGTTTGAAAGAATGCATGCGAGTTAGTGTGTTAGGAGGTGTCTATTGACCTTACATTTAAACTCCTGGAGATTGTAGCCGTCGGGGAAGCAATCATGTGGAAGGGAATTCCACAGTCGGAAGTGCGAGAAAAGAAATTGTTGGAGTAGAAGTTGCGGTTGCATTTTATCGGTTTCACTGTAAAAGGGTGGGATCTAGTTGCTAATCTAGTTTCTCGTGCAAATTCGTATCTAGGGGCAACAGTGATCAAAGTTCGTTGGAGCAGAAGCCGTGAAAGTATTTATAGAAGAGACACAGGGAAATCGTACAAAAATTGTAACGCTATACGAACACATTGACAGGCCTTGCAGAGAGACCGTGGCTATTGTTGTTGTCAGCCTTTCAACTGTCAGTGGTGTCATCAAAGCAAAGAAATAACCAATATCCATCAGGCTAAAGAAATATGCGGTCGGAAGAGAAAAAAAAAACACCAAAAGATGACATATACGTGATCAGGGAAAAAGTGAAAGATCATAGAAAGACATTATCCATTTTGTTTCAATTGATTTGCACAATGGTGTATGAGTCAGTTAAGTGCCATAAGTGATACACACTTTGAATGATCATGTCTCGAAAGAGACATGACTGACTGGGCAGAAGATTATCCCGCAGTAGGTTGCCATTGCTTTCTGAGGTAGACTGGTTGCCAGCCAAGGCTATAGAATCCAATATGTCCTATTATTTAACCCATAAATATAGGGAAGAGACGAATTAATACCTTCCCAAATGTATTTGTGTGTAAATGAATGCAAGGAATTCAACAGGAATTCGAACCCAGCATCCCGATCTCTCGTTCCGAGTCGATATCCACTGCACCACAACGCACACAAGGGTGTATAAACAGCTTTATAACAGATCAGTCAGTTAGTTAAATGCCATACGTGGTACATGCTTGAGGCGATCATGTCTCGAAAGAGACAAGACTGACTGAGCAGATTATCCCGCAGTAGTTTGCCATTATTTTTTGCGGTAGACTGGTTGCTGACCAAGCCTATAGAACCCAATCTATCCTGTTATTTAACCCATAACTGGAAGGAAGTGACAGATTAATACATTTCCCAAGGTTATTTGCGCGTAAGGGAATACAAAGAATTCAACTGAAATTTGAACTCGGCTCCCCGATTTCTTGTTCTGAGCCGATATCCACTGCACCACAACGTATATTAAACAGATACAATGAAAAAAAATGAGAATGAAAGCACAAATCGCGACATATTAATAGAAAATGTAATAGAATCAACAATTAAAATTATCCCAAAGAAAATGATAAAATAAATCAAGAATGGATGACAGATTAAATTTTTTGAGAAGATGTAAAGAAACGAAAACTATTGCACACAATGTGGGAATCTACATAAAGAATTTAGAAACAAATGCAGGCGGGTCCAAGAGGAATGGCTCAATGCAAAAGTGAGTACAAATAGAAAGATTGCACATCACAGATGAAGCAGAAATGAATAAAAAAAATTACGAGAACAAGAAAAAACAAAAGATGCTGATCAATAAACAATTCAAGGACGTGATATTAGAAAAAAATAATTCAGTAATGGAATAAATACATCGGGGAACAATTCTACACAAAAATATCGAAAGAACAGAAATATTAAAATCTGAAGTGAAATCAGCACTAACCAAATTGAACCCAAACAAAGCAGCATATCCAGTAATACCCATATATGTAAAAGAGATGTAAACAATTAACATGGTTACAGACATAATAATTTGAATATGCAGCAGCGTAAGAAAAGATCTGAGTAGTCTATTTTAACAGCACTGCCTAAGAAGTCAGGTGTAAACAAATGTGAACTCCACCAAACAATCAGCGTAATGAGCGATATAACAAAACTTATCAGCCGAATCCTGATGAATAGAGTGCGTATCGTAATTAAACTGGAAATAGAACCAGAACAGTGCGTGTTCGTTAAAGACACTTGAACAAGGAATGCTATTTTTATGTTCAGAATTGACATGTCCCGAAAAGGGATATATATCTGATTCGAGGTAGATAAACGGTTTAGGCAAATGTAACCGGATAGGACAATGGACGGTACTCGTCGTATGCAATATACTGAGACGTAGGTGTAGTCAATAGACGTAGACCAATAGTTGTAAACTTGTAAACCTCTAGCGGTAGACCTATGGACGTAGACCTCTATGCGTCAACGCCTTCGTCCGTATGTATGACTGACACCAGCCAATCACATTACTGTGAGGGTGAACCAAGTTGTATGCATTTTAATTACATCAATAATGATCATCAGAAATAGCAAAACAAAATCACAAAGATGTGTACCTATGTTTTATAGATCATGAAAAAGTGTTTGATAAAGTACGACACAAAGAGCTGTTGGATATATTAGGTAAGACTGACACATTTGTGAAAAATAGAATTATAAGCGGTAATCGAATATTCGTTAGTGGTGCAGTGGATATCGGCTCAGAACGACAAATCGGAGATCCAAGTTCGAATACCAGTTGAATTTGTTGCATTCGCTTAACTGCAAATAGCATTGAGAAAGGTATTATCCCGTCTCTTTTCTCCTGCTATTGGTTAAATAACAGAACAGATTGTAATGGCAACCTACAGCAAGAAAATCTTCTGCACAGTCAATCATGTCTCTTCAAGACATGATCAGCATGTATCACGTATGGCATCATCTCTCTCTCAAGACATGATCGCCCAAGCATGTATCACGTATGGCATCATCTCTCTTTCAAGGCATGATCGCCCAAGCATGTGTCACGTATGGCATCCTCTCTCTTTCAAGACATGATCGCCAAAACATGTATTACATATGGCATTTAAGTCAGTGATTAGAATAATTCAAGGCCAACATTGACAGAAAACCGCCTGCATACGGATATAAATTGAATTTCCTAAACATTCAAATTAAAAATTAGAGATACTAAAATCGAAAAAGTATAACAATTAAAATATTTGGAAAGTGTTTTAACGGAAAGTGTAACATCGAAATTTAAAGGCGAGTTGTAATAGCGAAAAACGCATTCTTACAGATAAGCAAAGTATTAAGAAATAGAACAGTTTCTTTAAACAAAAGAAGAGTCTCAAGGACACATGGCCCAGTGAATTTAGGCTTTGGTTTTAGGCTTTTGCACCCAAAGAGTTGTGACTCAAATAACCGGGCTACATTAGTTCTGAACAAATAATAATTAAGCTAAATAGAGATAACTCCATGGTAGATAGCAGGATAGATTGGGTCCTATAACCTCGGCTGGCAACCAGTCTACAGCAAAAAATAACGGCAGCCTACCGTGTGGTTTTTTCTGTCAATAGTCAATCATTAATCTAAAAGACACATGATCGCTCAAGCGTGCATAACTCTTGACATCTAAGCCTAACAGATAATTGCAAAGATTTGTTAAGATTAATAATTTTATTTATTTATATTTTTGTTGTAGAGTAGCACAACTTCTAACGCTAACCGTTAGACTGGCTCATAGCCTAAAAGATTCTACGAGTAAGGGTCGTTTTTAATATGTTGATACAAGCAGAACAATATTCGTGCTGATTTACGTCGTCGGCTATTCACCATTTAGAACCTCCTTCTCTCTTTTGTTCGTAAATTTTGTCTTATTAGTCATTTGTATTTTATTGTTCTGTATTTTTGTATATACCTGTTACCACCGGATACTGTGCTGAATAAATATATTAAGCACTGATTTTCTCTATGTATCATTCACTTCGACGATACAACAATTTCTAACTTTATGTTTTTATCGTTTGAACCGATTTCCTGACGGCTTTTCTTAAGCCTATAATTTTAACTGAAAAGTTAGAGGTAATTTCTGATGGTCGTTCAAATCAGAAAATTGAGATTCAAATAATAAAGGGAAATCACAGCTGCCATTAGGGCCTCGTGGATTTATATATATAAGAAATAATGGTGGAGCTTCAAACTACTTAACATTGCTCTACATAGTATTGAATAAATTAAAGTGTATTATAACATATGAACTCAGTTGTGCCACTTAGAGTTTGTCGAAATAGGTTAGCAAGACCGGCCAATATCTGTCTCCATTTTCTGTTATGCATAGCGTAGAAAAAAACAACAAAGAGATTTATCTCAAATGTATTTTTCTCCAACATAATATTTAATCCATTATAACCCAGCGTCCTCAGGTTTTAGAACATTAAATTCATCTATGAATCACAATATTTTTCTCCCAACCGGGCAATATTTGGAAGGTAATTTTATTGATGAATCAATATGTCCTCACTACCTATATATAGATGTGCATGGTGGTCCAGTGGATATCGGCTCGGAACAAGAAAGCGGAGAGCCGAGTTCGAATTCCAGTTGAATTCATTGCATTCACTTACGCGCAAATACCCTTGGGAAAGGTATTAATCCATCTCTTCCTTCCAGTTATGAGTTAAATAACAGGACAGACTGGGTTCTATAGCCTTGGCTGGCAAGCAGTCTACCGCAGGAAGCAATGGCAACCTACTGCGGGATAATATACTGCCCAGTCAGTCATGATTGACTGGGCAGAAGATTATCCCGCTCAAGCGTGTTTCACGTATGTCACTTAACTGACTGACCTATATATAGTAATGGTTTTATTTAATGATTTATACCCATAATTTTTTACAGATTTTTATGCTGTCCTCAAATGAGAACACTGGGTTAAAATGGGTTAAATGTCCCATAATATCTATAATTATGTGTAACTCTTTCTAATTCATTACCATGTAGCAATATGTTGTTCATATGCATTTCAAATCCAAATCCTTATTTCTGACAGAGGGAATTTTCCTCGTTGACCATGTCTTCAGAAGCGTACTCACCGTGCTTAGCCAATGCGTGTTGAGGTTATTTGTGTTTCTTTTAACCCTTAGTTTAGGTGGATGGCCGTTGACGCCGTTCTACCCAAGCAACGTAGGCCACATACAATAAGTACCGACAAAATTGATGCCAGTTTTCTTTCATGAAAGCAAAAACTACCTATCCCCGGTTTTAAAACATTTGCCAAGAATCAGAAAATTATGTAAGTCAAACGAAGTTTTTAGTGCTTATCTAAACTTATTTATAAATGGAAATTTGTCTGTGTGTATGTGTCTGTGTGTGTGTGTATCCGTTACCTATAGACTACGAAACGGCTGAACCGATTTTCTTGAAAATTTACACAGTTGTACTATAAGCGCCTGCGAGTGTTCTTAGCTAGGTTTTGTGTCAAGGTACCTCCGATAAATATCGAAAATCGATAATCGAAAAAATCGTGTTATAGAAGGAGTGGTCCGATTTTAATCAAATTTGATACACTCATAAACAAAGCCATTAGAAACGATATTCAGAAGTTTCATGGTTGCAGTTGTTACAATTGTTCAGAAAATCGATAATATATATATAAATAGCAAGATGTTTGTGTGTGGGTCTGTTCATTTGCCTGTATGTCTGTATTTTTTTCAGCCCTTTTATTTTAGTTTTTGCTTCGGGTTTGGCTCTAAGTAGGTATAATTGTAGTTCTTAGTCTCAGCCATGATACCATTTACTCAGAGGACTTATCTAGCCTTCAAAATTTAGTTTACACCGAATAAAATTCATTTGATATCAATACCAGGAAGTCAAAATTTGACTTACATCCATTCATTTTTCTTTCAGTCTATAGTTTCGCTTTAACTGGAAACAACTAATTCTTTTTAGTCTTTCCTACCAATGTCCAAAGAGTCTGAGCTCCAGGACCAGGGATTAGTTTTAAAGCTTTCATTACACCCGAGCAACGCCGGGATATACTGCTAGTTCATTAATAAATGGATACTGAGTAGGTTCTTTTATCATAAAAAAATAAAAAAACAACTGGGGCAAATACTTTCCATCCATACATTCGATATCTCGAATGCATAAAAGTGTTTTTCTTCTTTTTTATTGTTTTATAACAAAAAGTCCCTGAAGATAGTGTTTCAATAAACATTTTATGCAATATCAAGTGGACACATATGAAAAATTTGACACGCATCCTACCAAAAGTAATTCAATAAAACTCATGGTTGCATAAGTGAATAAAATGCGTTACTTTCTTTCAGCTTGAAGAGATAAATGATTTAAACATGTTTCAATAATTAAAATTCTGAAAGGTTTGCATTACTTGTTGGTTATCCTCGTTATATAATTTTAACTATTACATATGTTTTTATTAAATTTGCATTGATTGCTTGCCACTGAAAGACGTCACCAACATTTTCCGTACACAGAATATAGCACAATATATATATAGCAACGTGAATTAACAAATATACATATGAGAGTGGATATATGTATAGTATTCAAGTGTTAATAAAACAGTGCTCAATATAGTACGGACAGGGCAATTATATATATATATATATATATATATATATATATATATATATATATA
Organism: Ascarosepion bandense; assembly: GCA_037127315.1. Classification (NCBI taxonomy): domain Eukaryota; kingdom Metazoa; phylum Mollusca; class Cephalopoda; order Sepiida; family Sepiidae; genus Ascarosepion; species Ascarosepion bandense. The sequence continues at coordinate 2,687,476 of JBBBDQ010000525.1, read as the reverse complement.
TATATATATGCGGTGTAGATATAGAAGAATCCAAAGGAGTATCCTGTACATACAGTGATAGAATACATATGGAACAAATATAAGAGAAATTAAGATTTTTACACGAATCTTTTGTACAATAAAGACGGAAGCTGATAATGGTTCGCCTGAAATAGGCCCATATTCCGATTTTCCTTGAAATAACGTGTCTGCCTTAATTTTTCTTATATATATATATATATATATATATATATATATATATATATATATATATATATATTAATAAATATACAAATTGTTCTATGTCGATAGCACGACTCAGAGTTTCATGCATTTTGCAATAATCATGTTCATTTTTCAAACTGACAGTTTAAGGGATTTGATTTAAATCTTATAAAGTTAAGTAACCTTTTTTCAATAAGAAGAGTAAAAAATTTAAATAATCTCAGTAATATTAATTACATGTAGATTAATTTTATGTAATCTTAATTACATGCAAATAAATTTTATATTTTGATTTTTTTAATGTTTTCTAATTTAAATTCTAATTGTAATAGTAAAAATATTTTTTTATCTAGATGTAATGTTAGAATATTTAAATAATTAATCTTGTTATTAAAAAAGCATTAACGTAGGCGATCATGGACTTCCGCTTCGCTTTGACTTTTGTTGCTCTCAGTATTTTTTCTGTTGCTATCTCTTCTAAACCCCGCTCCTCCATTCATTTGTACCTCTTGTGTTGCTTTTCCCTGACACTCCTTCCCTTTATCCGACCTGTGAGTAGTAAGTTCTCCAGGTTCTTCTTCCGTATTACGTGTCCCAGGAACCTGATTTGTATCATACTGATATTTAGTATGAGTTTTCTTCTCTTTTGCATCCTTTCCAACAGTTCATCGTTGCACACGTGCTCAGTCTATGGTATCCTCAGCATCCTTCTGTAGAACCACAAGCCTCTCCTTAATCCTTGATAAGATCGTCGAACATTCACTTCCATACAGAAGGACAGATATAACATAGCAATTCGGAACTCTTTTTTTGTTCCTAATGAGGTTTTCCTGTCTTTCAGTACTATGATTATCTTCTGAAACGCGTCTTTGGCCATGTCAATGCGTCTTTAGATCTCCATGTCACACTTTCCATCCTCTGTCAAAACAATTCTCAGGTATTTAAATTTTTTTACTTGTTTTATTTGAGTTTCTCCGACTTTTTCTTACTCATTTTTGCATACCTGCTGAGTTCACTTTCTACACAAGCGGTTTGCTACCAATATAAATTTTTGAATATCCTAAAATCATTTCCGAAAATGTCGAGGTTGTCAAGCATCTCTATCAAGTCTTTTTGTCGTACTTTGTCGAACGCCTTTGCGTAGTCTATAAAGCACGAACAAATGTCTTCTTGAATTTGTATTGCTCGTTCAGATAGCATTCTGAGCATGAATAGCGCATTCATAGTTCCGGTATCTTTAACAAAGCCACATTGTTCTTGTCCTATCTCTGGGTAGATTCTGTTGCTCGCTCTGTTCATCAGAATCCGGATAATGAGTTGTTTTTTTTATGTGGCTCATTAAACTGATTGTTCGATGGAGTTCACATTCCTTTGCACCTGGCTTCTTAGGTATTGTTATGAAAATTGATCTGTTTAGGTCCTCCGGTATATTGCCGCTGTTGTAGATTTTGTTTTATTATTTCTTTTAATCTTTCTACGCCAAAGCCTTCTAGGGACATCAGCATTATTATTACAATCCCGTCTGGTCCTGCTGCTTTGTTTTTCTTAAATTTGGCCATTGCCGATTCCACTTCGGTTTTTAATATTTCTGGTCCATCTGTAATTTGGTGCATTGTTGGTTGTTCTCTCTTGTGGAAGACATCTCCGATATACTCGTCTTATCTCTGAAGCATTTTTTTCCTTTTTTTTAATATTAGTTACTTTTATACACACCTTTGCTGAGCATACCCTTAGCTTTTATACATACTGTTGCTGAGCATGTCCTTTGCCCTCTTTGTGACTTTATTTTTTTATGAATGTCTCTATTATTTGTTGTGCCCAGTCTCTCTACTTTGGCGCATTTGCCGTTGAGCCATCTTTCTTCAGCCTGTCAACAATTGATCCATATTTCTTTGCTGCGTAGTCTCTTATATTCCGTCCCATATCTTGTCGCCGTTTTGTGTCTCTTTTGCAAGAGGCCAAGAATTTTTTCGGTGATCCAATCGTTTTTCTTCCGGCGTTCTTTTTCTTTTCGAATGATGTCGTTCGCCGATGTCACTAGAGCCGCTCTTAGTGCGTCCCATTTTAAGCTTCCATTTCCAATTTGTCATTCGTATATCGTTTTCACGCTCTCCGTATACATTACCTACAGGATCGCGTCATTCATGAGTCCATTGTATTACAGTCTTAGGGCTGTGTTAGGTTTCTTTAATCTCCTTAGTTTTATTTTTACTCAGCATACGACTGGTAGGTGGTCACTTCCGCAGTCGGCATTTGAGTAGGTTTTGCGGTGATGGATTGCGTTTTTTTTTAATCTCTTGTTGATAGTAATTTAATCAGTTTGGTTCTTAGTTCCTTCTTCTGGACTTCTCCATGTCCATAGACTTCTTTGGTGCTCTTGAACCCGGTTGTTGGTTATTATCTAGTCATTGGCTGTCCACCAATGGACTCATTTCTCTCCACGGCTATCACGTTGCCCTACTCCGAAATTGCCGACAGTTTCAGCTTCTCTTCCTTGGCCAACTTTGGCATTCAGATTTCCCATGATAATTCTGATTTCTTGTGATTTGAACTGTGACTTGGCATAATCTAGTATGAAGTAGAAAGACTCGATTTCTTCTCCTCTACTTTGTGAATGTAGGTGTGTATATTACCTTTATCGATATATTAAGAGGCTTTCTTTTCTTTTGAACTACTAGAATTATCTCAGATATCTGGCAATATCCCATGACGCACTTTCTTGTATCTTGCAACACCGACTCCTTTTTAAGCTATATTGGATTTAGGAAAAATAAATAAGTATTGTGTGTGTTATTAATTTTTAATGAAATAATATTTGTGTGATATTAGAGCATAAGTTATAAATGAACATTAAAATTAATTAAATTTTAAAGTGAAATATTTACCATGTTTACATAGTACCGTTAATTTATTTCTATGGTATTTTTTTTTTAATCGTGTCACCTCAAGCAAGGGATTCCACTGCGACTATAGCGCAGGGGGTTACATAGAGCGATTGGGTATAGGAAATGTCAGAAGGAGGGTGATAGATGACTTAGGATGTACATAAAGAGAGAGTTAGGGAGGGTGGGTGTGAGACTTTATTTTAGGAAAGTTTATAATATGACGCTTTTCATCAAGGTCCAGAGCAAATGTCGTAGAATGATTAAAAGATTTTCGTTTTGTTTAAAATTTTTATAAAACCCTATGTCATGTTTGTTAATGTCATAATATGCAGTGAGGTTATATAAAGAAAATAAAGTAATGATGGCAGGGTTTGGGTTGGTAGTAAATAATTCCACAGATTTTAAAACTGATGAAATTAGTAAAGTAATTCATTGAGAATTTAAAAGTCTAAAACTAAATTAATAATTAGCATTAATTTAAAAATAGTAAACTTCTTCGATGTAGCTCTGGAATTAGTAAATAATACTTACTAACCATACATGAAATCTAATGCGTATCCATTATACATCCACCCTAAGTCTAATCACCCCCAAATATAATTAAACATTTACCCTCCTCCATAAGATATAGAATTAGTAAACACTCAAAAAGTGGAGATGTATGCTATGAACATAGCGACTTTGAAAATAATGCCCTAAAGAATAATGGCTATACAAACATGTAACCAAATACACAAAACAATATAACCATCTCAGAAAAAACAGAAATAGAAAAATCATTTGGTATACACCCCCATTTAACCAAATGGTTATCACTAAGTTAGGACAGAAATTCCTCAATTCAATTAAGAAACATTTTCCCATTAATATCTTCTAAGTAATCTTCTAAGTAAAAATTTTAATAAATATACCCTTAAATTAAGTTATATTTGTACACATAATCTACAAAGAATTATAAAAAAATCATTATAATAAAATTTTTAATCAACACATAAACCTAGTAACAATAATTAACCCAAAACTGAAAATGATAATTATACAAATTTATGAAATTTTCGAAATCCTAACAAATGCCTATTGGAAAATTCTATTATTTATCAATGTACTATAGCATCTAATGAAAACTGAACTATTAAAAAAAAGTTTACATAGGCTTTACTAAAATCAATTTTAAAAAGAGATGGTAAATGCATTTCACTTCCTTCAAAAATAACGCCTGCCAAAAATAAACATCCTTTTTCCGCGTATTTTTGGCAGTTAAAAAAGGCAAATGAAGCTCCCAAGGTAAACTAGAAAATTTAGAAAAAGACAAACAAAAAAAACGAGAATCGGTAAATCATTTTATGACACTTGCCTTCTGTGCCTAAATGAAAAGCTTCATATTATAAAGTTTCCTAAAAATAATGTACTACTAAAACATAGAAATAAATTAACAGTACTATGTAAACGCCGTAAATATTTTGCTTAAAATTTAATTAGATTATGCATATTATTACATAACTATTATCTTATTAAAATGAATGACACACACAATACTTATTTATTTTATTCTAACTCTACTCTAGCTTAGTCTAACATAGTTACTTAACTTAAATTTTAACCTAATCCAATAAACCAATTTAACAAATTCTGAAGTATAAAAGTAACCTCTCAATAAACCTAAAATATGACCTGTTGTTCAAAATCACTTCCTATACATCTGAATAATACATATTATCAATATGTATCTTCCATAGACCGGTAAAGAGTGGCATTTTTATCATGATATAATTCAACAGCCCAACTCCATACGACCTAAATGTTCATCTTTATAGTTCAATCTAATTATCACTTTTCATTGAGTAATTCAGACATACCCATAATTCATATTGTCCAACTTCCTCTAGCCCTCATTCCTTAACTTTCTGAATAAACATGAATTCGTTTTCTATTCTCCAAAATAAATGATTTTGTCTATTTCTTTTAAAATATAATCTGATATAACAATACTTTTCTGAAACAAATGCTTTAATTAACCATTGTAATAACAACATTACAATGTTAAGCGCTACTGTACTGGGCACTTTTTTTATAAAAATAAATGCAACGAACAGTAGGTTTTTAAACTACCTGTTTCTTCACTTTCTTATAATCTTTCTCTCTCTCTATCTCTCTCTTTCTCTCTCTGTCTATATATATATATATATAAATAAAACTATCAATTTGTCTTTGAACACGTCTCGAAAATCCCACCGAGTATAAAGGCGGAGGGGAAAAAATGGAAACAAAAAAAGCAAAGAACTAAGCACTTGAACATTAGTCAAAGTAATAGTCGAAAGGAAAAACACCCGACAAGTGTAACCTAACACGTAAAGCTCTCAATACACTAGTAGAGCAAACAAGTAAGTAGCTAACCTAGAGAGCCAACGAACATACCTGGGTTTCACCAAGTTTGATCTTCAGGGAAAGTTGGCTCTTTGAGTTGGAGCCAACTTTCCCTGAAGATCCAACCTGCTGAAACCTAGGTAGGTTCGTTGGCTTACTATATATATATATATATATATATATATATGTGTGTGTGTGTGTGTGTGTGTGTGTGTGTGTGTGTGTGTGTACAAGCATATGGACACTGAAAGCAATATTAAATGGTAACATTCTACTTCATACTTGAACGCAAGCTTCAATGTTTGAATTCGCTGTCCAATTTTATACTTACATACGCTCTGTCGCTGATATTGAGCACTTTGACCCGTAAACATAGCATACCTTAAAAAATTTGTATTATCACACATACACACAGAGATTCATATACGCACATACACATGTGTGTGTTTGTGTGTGTTTGTTCGTACGTGTGTTATTAATAAATGTGAAATAATGCAGAAATATATATAGTGAATTATATATAATTAGGCACAAACGTACATGTCCACACACAGACACACACACTCACACACACACACACACACACACACACACACACATATATATATATATATATATATATATATAGAGAGAGAGAGAGAGAGAGAGAATTTTTTAATTTACTTTTTTCTAGAATTTGGGTTATTTTTTTGTAGAAAATTAACGAACACTTTTCCTTAACAAAAATGTGCGTTATTTTTTGACGGACACACTGCAATAGGTGCAAGTTAGCTTCTTTCGTTTTAATCCTAACAGTTTGCATGTGATTGCAAAAGAATAAAAATGAATGTCGAAAGAGTAAGAAAGTAAGAGAAAATGAAGTCCAAAAGAAGATTTGGTTGCTTTGTTTTTATAGCAAATCAACCTCGCCGGGTCATTTATTGCTAACTAAATTTTATTTATTTATTGCTGGTAATACCTTTTTCTTTCAACAATTTATTGTTGTTTTTTATATATAAGTTTTGTGTCTAGCAATACTTTTTTCTTTTTGAGTATCAAGATTCATTGAGGTTTGTTTTTAAGGGCAGCGTCCCCAAGTCCTACTCTTGTTATTTAACCCATAACTGCTTAAGTGAATGCAGGGTATTCAACTGGAATTCGAATTCGGCTCACCTATTTCGCTTTCCGAGCCGATATCCACTGCACCACAACGCACATCCGTCACTAAACGCTTGCAGCCCCTGATATTCCCAAGCGGTCACGCATCTAAGTACTGACTAGGCTCAACGTTGCTTAACTTCGATGATCAAGCGAGAACCGGTGTATTCAACGTGATAGGCCGAAAGCCTCCAAAAGAAGAAGTGGATGAAGCAATGAGAGGCAGCATAAATATATCAAAGAAAAACGGAAAGTTTAAAGAATTGGACATAATATTATGTAGTCACATTAAAACATCTCTTTAAATGGATATTAGAAATACCCTTTTACAATACCTCGACACTAGTGGAAACGATTTGTCCACAGGGAGATAGGCATTATATGTACCAGTCAATTTTCATTTTCTAAAGCAAGACCCAGTGCAAAAGTAAAGAATGAGCAAAGAAATGACATTACTACCTTCGTTTACCTGATATTATTTTAAAGTAGGCCCTGGAAAATGTAACTTTCCTGCGTCTACATTACATGTCATCGAAAGACCTCATACAAAAAACGTTAGTAAGGCCAAACCATGAGTGATAAATTTCGTAAGGCACAAGACAAAAAACATGGAGCATCCAGAAATGAATGAACTTATTGAAAAACATAATGGTCTGCTAGATTATCTTTCTCTGATTCATTAATTCTTCTGTGGAGCATAAGACTACAGGCTGACCATGTTAGTTCTTACTACTGTAGTTTACGTAGTCAGTAGGATTTTACGGATTGAAGATGTAAGCGCCACACTTAATCGGTTTTTGAATTCAAAGTTATCATTCTCCTAGACTGGATACCAACCAAGTCTAGAGAGCTTACTCTAACCTGTCTATTTGAATCAAACAATTATTATACAGTTTCTGTACAAAATGATGCGGGTTTGCAAAGAAAATAAATCCAAAGACGAAATCTTCAAATCTGGAGGTGCTTAGAATCACAGCAAATAAGCGTTGGGTATCTCGAAGTGATGTAATGGTTAATAAACTTGTTTCGCTAGAACAATTACGAGTCAGTAGTGAGTTCAATCCTCAACTGGTGCCAAATACTTTCAAATTCATGCCACTTCTAAACTACGCTTATAAAATCATTTTTAGACTTCGATGTTATGTAATGGTTAACAAGCTTTATCTCGCTAGACAAATTATTAATGAATAGTGAGTTCGATCCTAATTTTTTTGACATACTTTCCGCCTTGTGCCACATCTAAACAACGCTTACAAAACACAATAACAAATAAGCATACAATGGTTGAAATGTGTTTCTTCTTTAATCTTACTACTGATATTGACTACTTGTAAACAGAACTCAACGGTGTGTACATCGAGAATGTGACCTTCGATAACCACTCTACGATCACTTTCTTTCCTGTACCCTGTTGCCGTCATTATCTAATCAGATGTTAGCAGAAACACGTTACTCTGCCTGGTGTCAGCAAAATATATTATCCTTTCAGAATCATGTAACAGAATTTAGTTCGGATGTGCATTTGGTGTAGTGTTTAAAGACCGGAAATCGGCGAGAAGAATTCAACTCCGATTGGATTCATTGCATCCACTTTTGCAAAACTCCCTTGGGAAAGGTATGAGACTAGCTCTTCAGTTCTAAACTAGGGAAAAAATATCAAGACAAGCTGGACGTTATAACCGTGTTCGGCATTTATTTTTATAATCATATCGCCCCAAGCAAGGCAGTTTACTGCCACTGTTACGCAAGGTGTTACACAGGAGGAAAGTTATGAGAAAGAGTGACAGGTTATAGGGTGTGTCAGGAAGTAGGTAAAAGAAGGATGACTCTGGCTGTAAAGTGGGGGATCAATTTATATATTGATTTCAATGTAGAATCGATCCTCCCACTTTATATCCACATTATAATAGTATAGAAATTTTTTTTATAATCATATCGCCCCAAGCAAGACATTTTACCACCCCGGTTTTGCAGGGGGTTACATAGGAAGAAAATTATGAGAAAGAGTGACAGGTTATAGGAGATGTTAGGAAGTAGGTAAAAGAAGAAAGAGAATACTGATGAGAGTGAAGTGGACGAAGAAAGAGCATGAGGGAGAGGTTTCAAGTCAGTGAGATATGAGATGACTATTGACTTTACATTTAAATTCTTGGATATTGCAGCTGTCGAGGAAACAAGTAAACGGAATGGAATTCCACAGACGAGAAGAGCGAGAAAAGAAGCTGATGGAGTAGAATTTTCGTTTAATACAAGAGAGGGCATGGAATTTAATTTTAACTAAAATCCACTAAGTATCGTTGCAGTATAAACACAGGTTTTCACTGTGTGTCTTCAGGAAAATACAAACAATTAGACAGGCTTGGAAAGTAGCAGCAATGGTAAAGATGAGAAAGCACACTAATGTGAACTTTTAACTTGAATCATTTCTCATGATTTCAATTGATTCTCTTTTGTTACTTTCATTTTCAATATGTTCAGCATAAATTTATTCATAAAATATTCAAAGCAATAGTCTTTCTTGACAATCAGAATGCATAGTAGCTCTGATTCGTATTACTACAAAAAAACCTTGGTTAAAGCGGTCTATCAAAGGAAACAGTATGAATAGTAATAAAACAGTTGTGTTGAGTTTAATCCTTTGAAGTCATCTCAGTTCGATTCTTATCAAATTATATTTATTGGCTCTGGTTTCTTAAAACAAAATATATCAAATTTATTTATGACAATGAAGCTAGTTTTAAAAGCAAGAAGGAAAATAGTGTTGCGATTTTGGTCATCGATATTTTTCGGTTTCTCTACAAACACGGAATTTGATAACAAAGGTAAAAAAAAAAAATGAAATGGTGTCCAGACACCAAACATATTTTTAACTAATTTGAGGTCGCTCAATCTGAAAAGGATTTTACGTTTTCTTGGTGAGCTACCGTTTTGTTGTACAGAAATGTAGCATGTTTTCTGTATATATGATATTGACTGATGGCAAATATTTCTCAACTTACAATCGTAGTAATCTCTCAATTCGTATTTAAACAAACAAAGAAATATTAATCTGCTTATTGAGAAATACTATTTTTTAATCATTTCACTCCTAGCAAGTCATTCCACTGCCACTATTGCACAGGGGGTTACATAGGGGAAGGTGGTGAGAAAGAGTGGTTAGATATAGGAAATGTCAGAAGAAGGGTGATAGACGAGTAAGGATGTAGATGGGAAGAGTGTTTGAGAGAATGGATGCGTGTTAGTTTGTTAGGAGGTGTCTATTGACCTTACATTTAAACTCCTGGAGATTGTAGCTGTCAGGGAAGCAAGTATGTTGAAGGGAATTCTACAGGCGGGAAGTGCGAGAAAAGAAGCTATTGGAGTAGAAATTGCGGTTACATTTTATCGGTTTTACTGTAAATTTTACTGGCTGCTAATCTAGTATCTTGTGCAAATCTAGAGGCCATCAGTGATCTAAGTTCATCGGAGTAGAAGCCGTGAAAGTATTCATAGAAGAGGCACAGGGAAGCCACGTCACGCCGGTGAGAGAGTGACTGCAGGTGGTCTGCCAAGTCGGTATCGATGACATTACAGATTCTCCGTTGTATTTTGTCAAGAACCTCGAGAAGAATAGTAGGTGCACCCGACCAGATGTGGCAGCAGTATTCAATGCACGGGCGGATGGTTGACTATTATTTTTAATAGCCATAAGTTTTTTAAAATATCACGATTGAATATATCAAGACGAATATATTTTCATCAACTCATTTAATAAACTAACAGCAGAAATGAAATCTTCGTGAATATAAGAAACTATGGTAATTTTTTTCTCTTTCATGATTGACTGTTTTGTTCAATGTTATTTAAGTCCCTTTTGATGCCCCAGCAGTGTCAGCGATCATTCGTTTGTCCCACGATCCCTGGTGGTGCTCTTCCATTGTTTTGATATCCTGATAGAATAGTTCTCCTTCCTCATCACTCACATCGCCGCATATATGGGGGAATTTATCTATGAAAAAATGAACCTTAATACTCATATAACCGCAGTACTGATAAAGTGTATTACTGATAAAATTTTTCAGTTAATTTGAATTTTGGCGATAAATTAGGAAAAATCAATATTTTGTTTTAAGATTTATGACTCACTTTTTTCTTATTGTTACACTATCTCCCGCGTGGATACTTTCTTTTGTTTGGTTTAATACAGCGGAGAGAGAGAAATTGATATTAGTAATATTATTAGTTATACTTTATTGTAATATGCGATGTGAGCTTATGTAAAAAACTTTTATTACTCTCAAATACTTGTAAAATATGGGGAATAGAAAAAATTAACTATTTTAATACTGTCACGTACTTGTAAAATACGGGGAATAGAAAAATTAAGTATTTTTGGGAAAGAAAAGGGAAAAATATAATTTTTTCTTTCGTGTTCAAAGCGGATATTTTTTGGTAAAGCTAAAATTATGGTAGCAAAAACAAAGTGTCAGAATTGGTTTGATAGGTCAGGCGGGGTTAAATTCCCTCAACAGATATTTCCTGAGAACAGAAGTTTGTGGGAAAATGGAAATGATGAGATGGCGATATCTCACTCGTCGAGCTAACCCCTTCCGCAGATCTAGTGGGCGGAAAAGGATTTCATTAGCCGAAGGCTTCGAGTAGGCTAGATCCTCCGAGAGGATTGAAAAGATTGAAAAGTGTTATAAAAATAGAGACTCGACGAGAAAAAGTCAGCTTCCAGCGAACTTCCAGACAATAGTAAAACCAATTCCACACCGCCGTCGCCATCGCCGCCACATTAGCCGCCATCGCTGCCTGATTCGGCCAATCTCGTCAAGTTCCGTTAAGAACCCTAAAGAACTTTGTTATTTTTTTTTACATCACCTCGAAAAACGGGCAGGGCAGCTCCAATTTTAAAGAATACGTGAAAAGACCTTAACTAGAATTGAAGAGTTCTGTTACTTTAACAAAACTTAGAAAAGATATTCTTATTTTGAATAATATTTTGAAGATTGAAGATTGGAAACTCTAGCGATTTTGAAAACAAGCTCTCTCTCTCTCTCTCTCTCTCTCTCTCTCTCTCTCTCTCTCTCTATCTCTCTCTCTCTCTCTCTCCATTGTAAACCAGCATTCCGACAACTGTATTATCTGCTCTTGTGTAAAGAAAAACATTGTTTTTTTTTTATAAATGCATTCTTCGTAACTCTCCAGGCGTGTTCGACCTTGTTCATTTATTTTATTTTATTTTTTTGGTGCCGTATTTATTTGTTTTAACCACAAGTGTGTACCAGTATCCGGACTGTCTCTAAAAGGCGACTATTAAAATTGCACGACGCGATCTCTGGGATCAATTAACAACGTGGGACAGTGGTGCGTTGTTGCAATAGACAACATCACGACCAGCAACAGCGACTGAACCAACCGGCCAGCCGGGTGGCAGTGTCACAACTGAGATTGTCACGATCGTCGACAAGAACGGGCATAAGGCGTTACAATTGGTTCAGTGATCGGGGATCGACCCTGAATCACAACTGAAAGAGTCGAGGACCCTGGCAGATTTCGTCGGAACAGGTAGGACACTTCTGGTTTCTTCCTGAAATTCTTGTTGCTGTCATTTCGCCGTCAACCGATTTCCTTCTCAATTATTATTAATCACTAATTGTATTGTTTAAATGTCTGACCACGGGGAGGAACAAAGAATGGTAGGTGCGGAGGTAGACGATAGAGAACACAGACTGTCCAAGGATTTGAGCAGTCTGTTGGGGGGACCAAAGGTGCCGAGCTATCGGGGAGATGCGAAAGAGTTAAAAAATTGGTTAGCGGCCATAGAGAAAAGTCAGCGGATATATTAGCTGACGGAAAAAGAAACGGTGTGCGTGGCGTTCCACACCGCGACAGGAGAACCGTCGGAATTTATCGGCCAACTCCTGGAAGAGGACCCTCATTTGACCTGGGAAGGACTTAAGGCGCTGCTAGTTGAGGAGTACACCAATAAAGACACAGCCATGGAGGCCATGAGGGACCTCATAGAGCTAGCCCAAGGAAAGGATGACGGGGTGGAAGGGTTCGGTAAAAGGCGGAAAAATTAGCTTCTCTGACCCACCCGGCGGAGGTCAGAAAGCATGCGGCCATCCAGCTCCATCCAGCAGATCTATATGTCGGCGCGATCCGAGGCGAGCGCGTCAGACAAGATGTGCTGAAAGAGGGTCCGGTTAGGCTGGCGGCGGCGGTGGAACTGGCAAAAGAGATTGTTGGAATGAGACTGGAATGAGATTGTTGTATCAGTGTAAATGGGAGAGACAGAGGTGCATATTATGAGGATATATAGGATGGATAACGACTGACTCTAGACTTAGGGGTCGGGAAGCAAGCTAACGCAGGCCTGTTCCACAAATTGACGGTTTTGGATTAGATGATGTCTGAGAGATACCAAAAGAATACGAAGGGAATGTGTTAACGCCGTGTACTTGTCATGCCGGGTCCTAGTTGTAGCTATACTGCAAAACACTGCGCCTCTCACAACAGACCTCAAGCGGAATGAATATATAGAATCCATAGCTAAATCCGCTGCTAAGAAAGTAGGTCCTCTGTGTAATGATAGGAATTTTTCCGTCTGAAATAATCCTGCACATATATAAATCTATCATCCGCCCGTGCATTGAATACTGCTGCCATATCTGGTCGGGTGCTCCTGCTATCCACCTAGGATCCACCTAGGTATCCTTGCTATCCACCTAGGATCCACCTAGGTATCCTTGACAAAATCCAGCGGAGAATCTGTAATGTGATTGATCCCGACTTGGCAGCTCGGATACAGTCACTTTCTGACCGTTGCCATGTGGCTGCCCTGTGTCTCTTCTACAAATACTTTCATGGCTTCTGCTCAGATGAACTTAGCTCACTGGTACCCCCCATACATGAATTTGCTTGAGCAATAAGATTATCAACTAGGTCTCATCCTTTTACTGTGAAACCAATAAATTGTTAACGCAAATTCTACTCCATCAGCATTTTCTCTCGCACTTCCCGCCTGTGGAATTCACTTCTATTCACTTGCTTCCCTGACAGCTACAATCTTAAAGAATTCAAATGTAAAGTCAAAATTCATCTCTTATCTCACTAACTTACATCCTCTCTCTCTCTCTCTCTCCCTCTCTCTCTTTCTGCTTCATTATTTCGTCCACCCCACTCTCAGCAGTATTCTCATCATTCTCCTACCGTCTTCCTGACACCCTCTGCAACCTGTCACTCTTTCTCATAACGTACCTCCTATGTAACACCCTGCTCAACAGTGGCAGTAGAACGCCTTACTTGGGGCGACACGATTATAAAAAAAAATCTTCAGTCCGAATCACTATCAATTACTTCATTGTGCCTCTGTAGCGAACAAAACAAAATCTAGATTTAAAATTCAAATGCTAAGCACTGACTCATTGATTTTGTTAGAAATACAAAAAACTCGAATTTCCAAGCTTCGCTTCGCACACATGCAAAAGCGATTCCAAAGCAAAACTAATGAAATTTCACATCTTGATGCGAAATATTGTTCGATCAATAAAAAACTAGGAAACATCTAAAAACAAAAATCAAATAATCTTCAATTATCAGAAACGAATTCTTTCACGGACATTTTTCGCGAGCCGACGCGAAGTATATTCGTTGTCCAATGGAAAGACCAGAATCACATCCGGGAGTGAATCCTCAAATGACCTTTTCGAGCCCCAAAGACGAAATAAAAGGCGAGCCAAGTTCGGTTGTCGTCAGGGTGAAAAAGACAAACGTCAAGCGATTGATATTGTTATTATCTCTATCTTTCTCATCTGTCTGCCATTTCTTATACTTGATAACTGGACGGAATCATTTAAGACTGAGCAAATACTTCAAAGACATTCTTATCCAACGATAACGCTCATACATACATACACACATACGTTCATGCCTACGTACACATAAACTTATTCTTGCAAGGACTACTACGAACTCTTGATACCCTTAACTTCTTAATACTGTTTCTCATTTAATCTTTAACTTCTACACATTCATGTTATTCTTTTCTATTAATAAATTTCTATTTAACATACAAAAGGTATACTTTTATTCTTCCACACATCCACTTTCTGATAAACTTCTGATGACCTGAATAAACCCTAAATTGTGGGTAGTGTCGGCTGTGTTTGTCAATTGGCTTTGTACGAGACATAGCTGACGGTCCCTACATCTACACATCCCCGCCACACCTCCACATATTTCCTCTTACTGTTATTTTTCTTCTGTATGCCGTGTCCCTTCAAATAATCGGTGAGTTGTGCGAAACGAGCGATTAGCGAACCTATCTGGAGGAGTAATTTGCCCATGTACATAACCACTCTCCTCTTGATCAAATCCATCGACGTTTTAACGGAGGATCTGTAACGTGATCGATACTGACTTGGCAGACCAGCTGCAACCACTCTCTCACCGGCGTGACGTGGCTTCCCTGTGTTTCTTCTATAAATACTTTCACGGCTTCTGATCCGATGAACCTAGATCACTGGTGCCACCTAGGTACGAATTTAAACAAGATACTAGATTAGCAACTAGGTCCCACCCTTTTACAGTGAAACCGATAAAATGTAACTCTAATTTCTACTCTAACAGATTATTTTCTCCCACTTCCCTACTGTGGAATTCCCTTCCGTATACTTGCTTCCCCGACATATACAATCTCCAACAAGATGTAACCGCAATTTCTACTCCAACAGCTTCTTTTCTCGCACTTCCTGCCTGTGGAATTCCCTTCCACATACTTGCTTCCCCGACAGCTACAATCTCCAGGAGATCACACTAACTTGCATCTATTCTCCCAGCACTCTCACCATCTTGCCAACCCTCATTCTCGGTATGCTTACTCGTCTATCACTCTCCTTCTGATATTTCTTATATCTAACCATCCTTTCTCACCACTTCCCCCCCCCTATGTTACCCCCTGCGCAATAGTGGCAGTGAAATGCCTTGCTCTGGGTGAAACGATTATAAAAAAATATTTTCATGATATGTGGCACTAGAAGAGATAAATGTGAAATTTAGATCTATGCATTTCATCAAGTTTATAGATACAGTCTCAACTGAAATTCGAGATTTTGATTCTATACTGATATCCGCGTCGTTACAAATGTCTTCCAACTGCACTCTGCATTTGTTAACTTGCAAAATCCACCGTACATTCGCGGCATAAATACCAACGATACTTGCTAATTAGCCGACTGAACCTTGTGCATTCTTCGTAAAAATTAATTTGAAATGTGCGTCTTATTTTTACTTTTTATTCTCTTTTTGGTTCAGCTGTTGCAAGACAAACGATAATGATTTATAAAATTAAATGACAGCTGTGAAGATCACGTTGCAGAAAAACAATTCCGAGTTAATTAAGATGGAATGATATATGGATAACATTATCTGATTTGTCTATGTCACGTTGATATTGCACATTTAATAAGACAACATTTTCTATAGATTCAAGAAAATGCAAAGCCATCTCCTTGAGTCGAGCTTTGAATGTCGGGTAAATGCATACAGACTCAAATGCAACCGATCCAATATCTACCTTTTGATCCAAGTGTAAAACAGAACAATGCTTACTTTTCACTCAAGTACAAACCATACTAATGTCTAATTTTTGAATAAACTTTTTCTGGTGCATTGGATATCGGCTCGGAACGCGAAATCGGGGAGCCGAGTTCGAATTCCAGCTGAATTTATTGCATTCACTTACGTGCAAATACCCTTGGGAAAGGTATTAATCCGTCTATTCCTTCCGGTTATGGGTTAAATAACAGGACAGATTGGGTTCTGTAGCCTTGGTCGGCAACCAATCTACCGCAGAAAGCAACGGCAATCTACTGCGGGATAATCGTCTGAAGTATTTATCTTTTACTTACGTCTGAAACGGGCCAATATTTACCATTGCGTTTAACAATAAATCATTTGTTTATATTTGAACTAAAGTACAAACCGGGTCAATATTTACTTTTTGGCTTGTGTATAAAATATACCAATGTTTACTATCTGAGGCAAATATAAACCGGACCAAGTTTTGCGTTTTTGTCAATTATAGATCTTTTGACATAAGTGTAAAGTGAACAATATTTACCTTTCGACTAAAGTAGAAACCGGACTAATATGTACGTTTTCACTTGTGTATAAACCAGTCAATGACAACAAACCGGACCAATATTTACGTTTTAAGTCAGTTGTATACCTTTTAACTTAAGTGTAAAACGGACCGATATTTATCTTTTGACTTAAGTGTAAAAAGGACCTTTATTTACCTTTTGACTCAAGTGTAAAACCGACCAATATTTACGTTTTAAGTCAATTATATACCTTTTGAATTAAATGTAAAACGGACCAATATTTACGTTTTGAGTCAGTTATATACGTTTTGACGTAAATGTAAAACGGACCAATATTTACGTTTAGAGTCAGTTATATACCTTTTGACTTAAATGTAAAACGGAACAATATTTACGTTTAGAGTCAGTTATATACCTTTTGACGTAAATGTAAAACGGACCAATATTTACGTTTAGAGTCAGTTATATACCTTTTGACTTAAATGTAAAACGGAACAATATTTACGTTTTGAGTCAGTTATATACCTTTTGACTTAAATGTAAAACGGAACAATGTTTGTCTTTTGAATCAACTACAAACGTTTTGTAAAACCAAACAATGTTTACAGTCTGACTCAGCTAGAGATTCTTTGCACTCAAGTGTGAAACATGTCAATGTTTACCTTTCGACTCAAGTGTATAATGTACAAACCGGACAGACCTACAATTTTCGTTTTGCTTCAGATATAAACCGGACTAATTTTTACCCTCTGAGTAAACTATAAAACGGATCAATATATATCTTTTAAGTCAATTATAAAACTTTACCAAGTATAAAACGGACCAATCATTGTCTTTTGACTAAAGTAAAAACCGGGCGAGTATTTACATTTTAATTCAAGTGTCGGCCAATATGTTTCGGCTGTTCTGTTAAAAAATATCAATTAAGCATATCTGTCTTCCGACTCGTGCCCGAGTATATGACGGCGGCTGAATGGATAAAGTCTATGATTACTTTTAACTTTAGAAAAGGCGAGTGATATTGCAAGTTTATGAAGGATGGCGTGCTTTTTAAAGCTTTTATGTTGAAGATCTTTATGATTTTAGCACAGTCAGGGCTAGATTAAACGCTATCAGCTCCAGTGATGCGATAGTTAACCATAGTTTCTTATTTCGGCAATAACACTTTTTGCCTGATTTTTTATAACTGAGATTAGATTAATTAGTCCGAGAGCTACAATCATGGCGCATCGTTGGATGATGATGTAAAAAAACGAATTGCAATCATGATATGACTGATACTCGATACAATCATCAAACTAACGTTAGTATGATCGGATTTGAAGCGCCATGTAGTTTTTATTTCAGCCACGTGCTGAATAATTTTAATTTGTTTTCGCTCGTGTACATGATAGCATGAAATTCAGTGGATAGAGATTAACACCAAGAAAAAGCTATCGTTTTGTTTGTATATAAAGATGTGTTGTCGAAATAACTGAAATTTACGTGTTAACCATACATCAAACCTAATTTTTCTTTCTTTCTTTCTTTCTTCCTTTCTTTCTTCCTTTCTTTCTTTCTTTCTTTCTTGCATTGCTCTTTTTATTTCTCTCTTGCTTCTTTTTATTTCTATTTCTCTCTAATTCCCTTCTTTCACTTCTTTTACTTCCTTCTCTCTTATTTTTCTTTATTTTTTTCTCTGTTTTTATCATTCTCCTTTTACTGTCTTTTGCTATATCTCTCTCTTTCTTTTTCTTATTTATTTCAATCTATTTCATTCTTTATATCCTCCCTCCCCCTCTTTGTTTTTTCCCAATTTCCTTATCACTGCTTTTTATCTACATATTTCTTCATTTCTTTCTTTTTCTTTATATTTCTATGTTTTTTTCTTATTTCTTTTTCTTTCTTTAGCTATCAATTTTCTTTCATTATTTCTTTCTTCATATATATATATATATATATATATATATATAATTTCCTCTCTCTGTCTTTCTTTTTCCATTTTTTTCTAGCATTCTTCAATCTTACTGCTTTACTTTTCCACCTTCTTTCTCTTTCTGTCTTTCTTTTTATTATATATCTTTTTCCATTTAATTATCTCTCTTTCTTTCTGTTTGTATCTCTCTTTCTTTATCTCTATTTTTCTTATTAGGGCATTTTTCTTCAATTTTTTCTTCCTTCCATTTTTCTTCCATTTTTAATTCTAGTAATCTTCTATTCTTACATCTTTTTTTTTCACCCTTTTCCTATTTCTACCTTTCTTTTTATAATATATATTTTCCATTTAATTATCTCTCTTTTGTATCTTTATCTTACTTATTAGGCCTTTTTTTCAATTTTCTATTCCTTCTATTTTTTGTTACATTCCTCAATCTTACTACTTTACTATTCCACCGTCTTTCTATTTCTGTCTTTCTTTTTATTATATATCATTTCCATTTAATTATCACTCTTTCTTTCTGTTTGTATCTCTCTTTCTTTATCTCTCTCTTTCTTATGAGGGTTTTTTTTTTCAATTTTCTCTTCGTTCTAACTTTTTTCCATTTTTTTTTTCTAGCATTTTTCTATTCTTACATCTTTTATTTTCCACCCTCTTCCAATTTCTTTGTTTCTTTCTTTTATATATTTTTCTCCATTTCATTATCTCTCTTTCTTTCTGTTTCTATCTCCTTTTCTTTATCTCTATATTTCTTATTCGGGCATTTCTTCACTTTTTTATTCCTTCCATTTTTCTTCCATTTTTAATTCCAGCAATCTTCTATTCTTACATCTTTTATTCTCCACCCTTTTCCTATTTCTGCCTTTATTTCATAATATATATTTTTCCATTTTATTATCTCTCTTTCTTTCTGTTCGTATCTCTCTTTCTTTATCTCTATTTTTCTTATTAGGGCATTTTTCTTCAATTTTTTCTTCCTTCCATTTTTAATTCTAGTAATCTTCTATTCTTACATCTTTTTTTTTTCACCCTTTTCCTATTTCTGTCTTTCTTTTTATAATATATCTTTTCCATTTAATTATCTCTCTTTTGTATCTTTATCTTACTTATTAGGCCTTTTTTTCAATTTTCTATTCCTTCTATTTTTTGTTACATTCTATTTTTTGTCACCGTCTTTCTATTTCTGTCTTTCTTTTTATTATATATCATTTCCATTTAATTATCACTCTTTCTTTCTGTTTGTATCTCTCTTTCCTTATCTGTATCTTTCCTATTAGGACTTCTTTTTCAGTTTTCACTTCTTTCCATTTTTCTTCCATTTTTTCTTTCTTTCTTCCCTATACTTCAGTTTCAACTTTCCAACCGTCTCTTACATCAGCAGATATCCTTCGAGCGGGAGCAATATATTCCTACGCTGATGGCCACAATGTCACATGATTACATCTTGGCAACAACCTGTTTTCTCTCATTGGCACATTCCCGCCACATATATTCTGTTCCACATTCCAACATTGTTGATGAAAAAATCCCTCACACACAATGGCACCCGCCCAATTTGCCATACACAACAACGCCATCTGACATAACATCACCTTCACTTTATTTAACTGGTCTTCGCTATTTTATATATATATATATATACATATATATATTATATATATATATATATATATAGATATATATATATATATATATATACTGCGGTTAACCTTAACCTTGTCAGTAATTTTAGTTTGTCTTTTCTCTTTTTGGTCCTATCTTTTTTTATGTCTGTTCTATTTATCTTTTCTTGTAATGTTGATTTAACAAAGTAAATTCTTCTTCTATGTGACCTGTCCCTTCAAAACGTAGGCGATCACGGCTTTCCACGTCTCCCTATCCCTCTTAGCACGCCTTCTCCTGTTACTCTATTCAACCCTCCTTCCATCATCCACTTGATTAGGTCCTTCAAATATGTCATCTGCTGCCTTCCTCCGTCTCTTTTTCTCTCTATCTGGCCTGTTAGTATCAGGTTCTCCAATCACTCCTTCCTCATAGCATGTCCCAGGAACTTCAGCTGTCTCTTCTTGATGCTCAGTATTAATTTTCTTGTTGTTTCTATCATTTCTAAGTCATTCTCTCATGCTCAATCTATGATATTCGCAGCATTCTCCATAGTAAATTATACAACCAGAAATATTGGGAAGAGAATAATGCCTTATTCTTATAAAATGTAAAACAAGAACATGACTGCTCATCAGATACTCGTTTGGTGATTTTTTTCTTACTAAGAACTGAGAAACACACCCCTGCACCAGTGAGGATAGATTAACTTTTTTCCGCCTGAAGGCAAGTAAGTGTTGTTTCATCTTTTGTTTTAGTCTTTGTTCTCTTTTCTAGTCAATTAGAACTTTCCGTAGAATTCAAATCCAAAACCAAGTATGATGTATATCTTCAAAATTTTAAAAAGCCCTACTTACGGAGAAACTTTGTGTATTATTCTTGGCCTTAAATATTGAACTCTGACACAGGTGAGAAATATTTATCGATTTGTGACAAATAGCCGGTTACTATAGCTGCTTTTATTTTTCTTCGATATTACTTTTTGGGTAGGTTTATAGCATATTTGTTTCTTTGAAATTTGGGATGTTTAATTCAGTTGTGGTGCAGTGGATATCGACTCGGAACGAGAAATCGGAGACTCGAATTCCAGTTGAATTCATTTTATTCGCTTACGTTGGGAAAGGTATTTATCCATCACTTCCTTCCAGCTATGGGTTAAATAACAGAACAGATTAAGTTCTATAGCGTTGGTTGGTAAATATTCTACCGCATAATGGTCCTGGGCATGACGGTAAACTGCATTCGGCAGCAAGGTCTCTGATTGGGAGGTTGTGAGGAGCATGGAACCACCTCTTAATTGCTGTTGTTCCCAGCTCCACCCTGACCCGGAGTGGTAGCACCTGTTAGCGTCCCAGTTATGGGTAAATAGTTGACCCCCAAACTGGGGTCAAAATGCTATAAAAGTATCTAACAAAACTTTTTTTGAATTAAAAATGTTACCAACAAAACTCTTTTGAATAAAAAACGTTACCAACAAATTTTTTTGAATAAAAAACGTTACCAACAAAACGTTTTTGAATAAAAATCGTTACCAACAAAACATTTTTTAATAAAAAAACGTTACCAACAAAACTTTTCTGAATAAAAAAACGTTACCAACAAAACCTTTTTGAATATAAAACAAATAAACTAAATAAAACAAATCAAGACGGTTTTCATTATTAAATGACCTAATGAAGGTTGATATGCTCGTTAAATAAACCAACAAACCAACCAAATCTACGGCATAAAATAATAGCAACCTACCGCGAAAAAATCTGCCCTGTTAGTTATGTCTCTTTCGACCTATGGCACTTAATTAACTGAATTCAGTACGATTCAGTTTAAACTGATATCGAAAACAGTCGAAAGAAATCTTATGCTATTCATTTAATAAAGGAGAGTATTCCTTTTTACAGAGTCCCTAATTGAAATCCAGGTTTTAATTTTAGCTTCTGATACTGCTCACAAATACATAACTATGTTAAAGAGGAAACTAGTCGATTCCTTCTTTTAATTGTCCTCTTGATATTTTAGGTTCGTGTGTTTCTCTCCAAAGCATTTTCGTTTTCTTCATTACTGTTTGTCTTCATTGAATTCTCTCTTCGTTTTCTTGGTACTAATAAATTTTGATACTCTGGACATTTTTCTGGCTTCAAACCAAATTGTGTGCATTGGGACCAAGCCAATAATTTTATTTGGATTTTTTTTAATTTTATGTCCACTTTGCTTTCTGCATATCTTTACACTCTCTGCTTCTCCCTACAGATAATTTTATGAACCTATTCTTTTTTTTTTGTTTCCTTCCTTCTGTTTTCCTTTGTTTTCCCAAATGATTCTCTAGAATTCCTACGTCAAACTGAAATAAAATCCAAAGTACGCGATCTCCATCTTCAATGAATTACGTTAATGACGGGTGCAGACACTTTTCACTGAATCAATTAATCTACCCAAGATCAGTATGAACAAAATTACAAATATATATAACTAAAATAAATTAGACAAATTTATAAATCCATGGGATTTCTGAATTTGTCTAATTTATTTTCATTTTAATGGTCAGTTCAATTCTAAAATTGAGTTCTCATTGATTACGATTGCCTATGGAATTAACAACCTTACAAATTAACAAAGATACTATATATATATATATATATATATATATATATATATATATAAGACGGGAAGTGTAACACAGAGAACAGAAAACAAACTGACATGGCGAAGGACGTGTTTCCGAATCTGAGTAGAGTATTACGAGACAGGACGATTTCGTTAGAAACAAAGAAAAGAGTCCTTGATTGCTACGTGATGTCTGTTCTTCAATATGACAGTAAATGCTGGACAATATCATCAAAGATGAAGAAAAAACGTGAAGCAACTGAAATGTGGTCCTAACGAAAAGTAAATTAATACTGAGCACTAGGAAGAGACAGCTAAATTTCCTGGGACATGCAATGAGGACTGAGGGGTTGGAGAACCTGATACTAACAAGCCACTTAGAGGGAAAAAGAGACGGAGGTAGCAGTGCATAAAATTGAGCAGGTGGATGACAGAACGGGCGTTGCGAGGTGTAACAGGAGAAAGTGTGCTAAGAGCCACCAGAGATAGCGAGACGTGGAAAGCCATGATCGACTACGACTTAAAAGGTTAAGACACATAGAACTAGAAGAAGAATATTTATGCGTTAAATTGCGCAGTATCGGAGATAGAGCATATTTCAATATAGAAATAGACATTGTGGTAGAAACTGAATATTTCATTTAATTATAAAACAAACTGTCGCCGCTATAGAGAGATCGCTACCTAATTGCTCGAGTAATATCTAAACTTATTTATAAATGGAACTTTGTGTGTGTGTGTGTGTGTGTGTGTGTGTGTGTGTGTGTGTGTGTGTGTGTCCGTTATCTACAGACTCCGAAACGGCTGAACCGATTTTTTTGAAAATTTATACAGTTGTACTATAAGCGTCTGCGAGTGTTCTTAGCTAGGTTTTGTGTCGAGGTACCCCCGATAAATACCGAAAATCGATAATCGAAAAAGTCGGGTTATAAAAGGAGTGATCCGATTTTAATCAAATTAGATACATTCATAGACGAAGACATAAAAAACGATATTCAGAAGTTTCAAAGTTGCAATTCTTACAAAAGTGCAGAAAATCGATAATATATATATATAAATATAAATATAATAAAAAAAAAATATATAATAAGCTTCTAAAACGAATCTGCTCTCAATTAAGCATCATCGACAATCTCACCTACCTCCCATTAGCATGGACCAGGTTTGCCTCCCAGAGAGTAAAACACTACGCCTCCTTGGTCTCACACTTTCAGCGGACCTCAAATGGAATGATTATATCGAATCCATTGCTAAATCCGCTGCTATGAAAGTCGGTTCTCTGTGTAGGGCCCGGAAGTTTTTTCCGTCTAAATCTATCCTGCACATTTATAAATCTACCATCCGCCCGTGCATTGAATACTGCTGCCATATCTGGTCGGGTGCCCCTGCTATTCTCCTCGGGCTTCTTGATAAGGTTCAGAGGAGGGTCTGTAATATGATAGATACCGACTTGGCAGACCGCCTGCAGTCTCTCTCCCACCGGCGCGACGTGGCTTCCCTGTGTCTCTTCTATAAATACTTTCACGGCTTCTGCTCCGATGAATTTAGATCACTGGTGCCCCCTAAATACGAATTTGCACGAGATACTAGATTAGCAACTTTTACAGTGAAACCGATAAAATGCAACCGCAACTTCTACTCCAACAGTTTCTTTCCTCGCACTTCCCGACTGTGGAATTCCCCTCCACACGATTGCTTCCCCGACGGCTTCAATCTCCAGGAGTTTAAATGTAAGGTCAATAGACACCTCCTAACACACTAACCTGCTCCCATTCTATCAAACACTCTTCCCATCTGCCCAACCCTCATCCTCGGTATCCTTACTCATCTGTCACCTTCCTCCTGACATTCCCTATATCTAACCACTCCTTCTCTTTACCTTCCCCTATGTAGCCCCATGCGCAATAGAGGCAGTCGAATGCCTTGCTTGGGGTGAGATGTTTAAAAAAAATAAAATAAAATATAATAAAAGGCAAGATGTTTGTGTGTGTCTGTTTGTATGTCTGTATTTTTTCAGCCCTTTTATTTTAGTTTTTAGTTCCAGTTTAGCTATAAGTAGGTATAATTGTAGTTCTTAGTCTTAGCCATGATACCATTTACTCAGAGGACGTATTTAGACTTCAAAATACAGTTATTTATCTCTATTTTTCACTCATTCGATATCGATACCAAGAAATGAAAATTTGACTTACATCCATTCATTTTTCTTTCAGTCTACGGATTCACTTTAACTGAAACAACTATTGCTTTTTAGTCTTTCATGCCAACGTCCAAAGGACCATGGATTAGTTTGAAAGCTTTCGTTACACCCGAGCAACGCCGGACTATACAACTAGTATAAATATATGAGTAATATATTATAGTTTTGAAGGTAAGCTATATTTATAACAGAAAAGGCTCAATATCAAGGAAGAAGCGTATGTAGTACGGACGAAGGTATCACTGTATACATGTGTTCCATACTTTTCCCCATTCGTCAGAATAGACAATCTGATCTGAATCATGATATCCAAATATATATATATATACTATTGTCATCCGCAGACAGATCTGTTTCGCTGTATCACAGTTCATCAGTACGATTAGACTCCGATTGCTACACGAATAAAAAAAAGACAAAACTACTGTTGGTTAACACGTTTCGTCCTTTATATTCATTTTTTTTCCTTTACAAATACACTCTATTTGAAAATAACTTCACTTTATGTATAGCATTATATCACACACACAAACACAGACAAATCTACATATATATATATATGATAAAATAAAACGTAAGTATGTCTTAACATAACTACTAAGTAACTATTTTGTTTCAACACTTCTTTATATATATATATATATATATATATATATATATGATTAAAGTGAATGTTCACTTATTTTTCTCTACTCTGTTTATCATGGTCAAACTATGTAGGCACAATAAAAAAGAACATTTAAATTTCATTTATCTATAATAATTTGCTATCTCAATA
Source organism: Ascarosepion bandense (assembly GCA_037127315.1). NCBI lineage: Eukaryota > Metazoa > Mollusca > Cephalopoda > Sepiida > Sepiidae > Ascarosepion > Ascarosepion bandense. Next base: position 2,661,696 of record JBBBDQ010000525.1, on the reverse strand, counting down.
TATCCATTAAATTATTACCTTCAGTACAAACATAATCTTCCAAAATTTTCTTATCATTTATATATATATATATATATATATATATATATATATATATATAGTATGTAAAAAAAATTCAGAAATTTAAATTCGTTGAATGGCCATTTCAGCGAGAAAATTCTCGCTTCATCAGCAACGATCGAAAAACAATTTATTTTTTCAAATACGGTACAAAATTTCTGTACCGGAAGAAGCGAAAGACATATTCATACACATGAACTAAAAAAAAGTTGGGGTGATATTAATAAAGAAGAAAATATTTTTAAATTTGTCGGCCAGACATAAGAAAAAGAGAAACGCAGAAACAGATATATATATACGCTCTCACACCCTAATTGACCACTCTGGAAGAATGGTTGACTTTGTAAAACAGTAGCTACTCTGGCGTGTACGCATCGCTCATTCAGTAAAATGAATTAGAGCACTCTGGCTATTGGGCGCGTATAATGATAATATATGCGCTAAAAATTTGCCTTCTTCCACCGAAAGCCCATAGCCCAGGGATAGAATCGCCGACTGACACCAGTTCGGTCGGGTTTCAATCCTGAGTTAAAAGCAATCGGAGTCTAACCGGACTGATGAGCTGTGATACAGCGAAACAGATCTGTCTGCAGATGACAATATATATATATATATATATATATTTATATGCTTTCTGTGAGTTTTCTTTATTCTATACACCATAACGTGCACAGAAAGGTCAATTGAGTGCCATACGTGATACACGCTTGGGTCTCTGATTTCTCGTTCCGAGCCGATTTTCACTGCACCACAACACTCATCGCAGAAAGGTCCACATTCATAAATAAATACGTATATGAATAAATATTTTTAGAATTATTCATATCAACATATGTTGCAAAAAGAAATCCGTCGTTAATCTTTTGCGACCGATTTTTGTCGACTCAACCATTTTATTTCCCGAGCTATTTGCCATCTTCATTGCTTAGTCTATATCCTTTAATACAGGCATAAGCAGATGCAAACATGATTGTTTCCCAGAATCCCATTGGGTTCATGCATTGTCATGTGCGAAATATTCGAAGCGCACGAGTCTAAACAAATAATCCTTATAACGTGGGACGATCAAATACAGGATGCGACAAATTTGTGATAAAATTTTTCTGAAAGATATTTTTTCGTTTATCATAGAGTAAAGCTTTTTTTACACTGAGAATGAGGTTAAGCCTATTTTCTATGAAAAACGCTAAAGATCTTTCATTATTTATGAGAAAAAGTTAAAACCTGAAATACACACACACACACACACACACACACACACACACACACACACACATATATATATATATATATATATATATATATATATATGTATGTATGTATGTATGTATCTATGTATAGGTATAGTTGTCAGTCCGTAAACGGTGAGGATAATCCAACAATATTTCCTTAATATAAAATATTAATTGGTAAAGCCATATAGAAAGCTCGAAGGGTGTTAACTAGAGCGATATGAAGTTTATAAATGAAAGCTCAACACGTCATATTAGTTATAAACTATAGTTCATTTTAATGAGCTTAACTAGCTCATATCATCAGACTCTTTTACAATATTTCCTCCATCTGGCATAAAATTTCTGCCGGAATGAACGTTTTCTTAAAATGAAGAGGGGACATAATAGAAATAATAATAAACATAAGATTACAAACAAATAAATAAATGACAAAAAATGTAAGGGGAAGGAAGAAAGAAAGAAGGAAAGGCAGGAACGGGGGGAAAGGGGAGAAATAGATAGATTCCAGTTCCAAATATGGGTAGTATCCGTTTGAAGTTATTTTGACTGTCTTAGATGGGATGACCTCTGAAAAAAAACAATTCCCCTGACTTTAGGCGTCTATTTGACCCCATCGGGTCAAACCCACTTACTTATACTAACTTTTATCCACATACACCTATGTGTACATTCCCACATATACTTACCCTGTGATTTTGTTTAAGGTTACATATCCACTGATTTCTTATTTTTTTTTTTTTTTTTTTTTTTTTTAGGTCTTTTTCGTTTTCATACTCACACATATATACGCTTCATAAGCATAGGGCTTCCGTGCGCCCATGTAGTGCGGTGTATAATACGCATTTATATATATATATATATATATATATATATATATAAAATGGCTACTTTTGTAGTAATATTGTAACATATATATGTTATAATTAATGAATAAATAATATTATTAGCTCTACTTTTGTATTGAGCACTTTTTTAAAAATCATGTTTCTTTGGACAAGGAATATTATTCCAACAATACTTGGATACCTTATATATATATATATATATATATATATATATATATATATATAGAGAGAGAGAGAGAGAGAGAGAGAGAGAGAGAGAATAAAGGAATAGGGTTGTTCTAACGAGAGTAATTAGTATAAAATAAAAAACCATGACAAATTAATACTCCATAACTTGTATGAATACCAAACAATAAATATATATTTTAAAGAAAACGTTCATGGCTTCTCACACTTTTTATTTTTTTATTTTTATATATATTTGTTTAAACATTATTTTTAATGGATACTCATATTTGGGTAGATAATCTGGTTTTGGTTTTGTTTTTGTAGTTTTTTTTTTCCATATCTATACAGTGTATTTTTTAATATCCACTGGCCAAAATAATTGAGAAATTTTGTTAGGAGAATATGAGTCCTCTAGAATATAATATTCAGGCCGGTAGATATAAATGAATATCTTGTTTAATTTAAGAAAAAATAAAACAGAGCATCTACTCAAATACGAGTATCCATTAAAAATAGTGTTTCAACAAATAAATTAAAAATATTTCGGATTTAATCCATTTCATGACGCATTTCGTAAAATTTCGTAAACCAATTGCCTTTGTTTACATTAGGATACGAAAACAGAGTAAATATGAATTTTTCGAAAAATCTGGAAAATGCGCGTTTAACTGTATCATTTAGGACTTTGTTTGACTGCAAGTCTTTCGTGGTCGATTGACTGAGACATGGAAGATCAGTTAACGGTTTTCTCTAGGAGATGCAGGTTCGAATCCTTCCTGAGAACTTATATTTTCCTAACAAGATTTCTTTATTTTTTTTTTAATCGTATCACCCCGAGCAAGGCGGTAACGCCACTGATGTGCAGGGGGCTATGTAATACTGAAAAATTGGAAAAGAGAAACCACATCCTAAACAGGGAACAAGGTATGAGCCTCTTAACCTGTTCAATAGATGTGGGTGGAGTGTGAACCGGGCGATAGATAGATCTATCTACTCCAATTGAAAAAAAAAAAAAGTGAGAAGATTGGAAAAGAGGAAGCCGGAAACCACATCCTAAACAGGGAACAAGGGATGAGCCCCTTAACCTGTTCAATAGACGTGAGTGGAGTGTGAACCGGGCGATAGATAGATCTATCTACTCCAATTAATTATTTAGTATATATAAATTAATATACTGTTCAATTATATATATATATATATATATATATATATATATAATTGAACAGTATATATATATATATATATATATATATATATATATATATATATCAGGATTTACTCAAATATGAGTATCCGTTAAAAATAATGTTGAAACAAATAAATTAAAAATATGTCACTCTGGAAGAATGGTAGACCTTGAAAAGAGAGTAGCTACTCTAGCATCTACGCATCGTTCATTCAATAATGAATTAGAACGCTCTCACTACTGGCGTATGAATACATGATAATCACGCTAAAAGTCTGCCTCATTCTACCGAGCGCCTATAGCTCAGAGGTAGACACCAATTCTGTCGTGTTTCAATCCTGGGCAAAAAGCACTGTACCGATGATCTGTGATGCAGCGAAACAGATCAGTCTGCGGATAACTATATATATATGGAAAGTTGTGAGGAGCATGGAATCACCTCTTAATTGCTGTTGTGCCCAGGTCCACTCTGACCCGGGGTGGTAGCACCTGTTAGGGTCCCAGTAATGGGAAAATAGTTACCCACCAAACTGGGGTCAAAACAAAAGTTTAAAAATTAACTTGTGTAGAAATATATACATAAAAATAGATTTTTATAGACAAATATATATTTTTGAAGGAGAACTATTACCAACAATAGTTTTTGAAGGAAATTATTACCATAACACATTTTTGAAGGAAAAAGTATTATTGCCAAGTACATTTTTGAAGGAAAATAATTCTTACCAACAATACATTTTTGAATACAAAACTAGAAGACATCATCAGTTTTCTAAAAAAACAATAAATAAAAATTTTTTAAAAAACATTAAAATCTGACTAAATTAACCTTCTATCACTAAACATTACAAAAATAACCTTAAAACCTTACTTTTTTGGCATTAAATAACCCACGGTGGTTGCTATGCCATTAAACAAAACTGAAACACAAACTCAAAGTAATTTATGTGGTCACATCTTATCAGCTGAGACGAAGGAATTTACAAATGGAATCTTTATTTATAATTAACTTATAGCAATTTTTTATTTATTTTTTATTTTTTATTTTATTTATTTATTTTTTTTTACCTATCAACCTCTATGGGTTACTTAAGGCCAGTTAAGTTTTTTATTGCAATTTTTTAGTTCGAATTCTTACATATCTATTTCAGATAACATCAAATATTATAAATTATATATTCTATCCCCTTGGATCCCATCCTTTTCCTATCCTTTCCACCAACACCAACTGTATCTTTTTATTCCCTTTTTACACTCTATTCTTACGCAACTCTCTTCACACCAGTATTCTCACCCTTCATTTAACCATTCTCTGAAACCCTTTCTAACTGCTTCTCCTTTCTCTTCGCTCTCCTCTTACGTAACCTTTTACCTTTCTCTTATGTAACCCCTTGCGCACCAGTGGCGGTACTGCTTTGCTTGAGGTGAAACGATTATAAAAAATTGAATTCATATAGAAAGATGAGAACGAAAAGGACACATATATTTAGAATAAGGAGTGGCACTTAACAACAGGAAAAGATAACTAATGTTCCTGGGTCGTGTAATGAGAAAGGGGGCTTAGAGAATTTGATATTCATAGGTCAGATAAGGGAAAAAAAAGACAAGAGAAACAACATATAACATACTTGACATTTTTGAGCAATTAGATAATAGTGTGGAGTTTGGGTAGGGTGACAGGAGAAAGCTTGCTAAAAGCCACTAGGGACAAGGGAGATATGGAAGCCATGATCGTCTTCGTCACATAGAAGAAGAAAATAGCGATAAAATGATGCGGTGATCGCCCACGTTCTGAAAGCCCACAGCATATGAAATAAAAAAATGTGTTTCTAGGAATTGGCACTTTTATATATTATTTTTTATTCTTCCAAGTGTAGATGTATATATATATGTTTGGATGCTTTAACCAATTTATATTTTGAGTTAAGTGTATTGGTACGCGTTGAAGTAATAAATTATTAATGTTTGAGTTTTTTTTTACACAGCATTTGTCTTAGCGATATATATTCACTCAGTTGGCGCTAGCGTCGAATTTTGGTTTTAAAAACGTTATTTATTTTGAAAGCGAAAAAAAAGAAAAGAAGAATAAACAAATTTGCTGAAGTTTTAGAGACGTTTTATTATTATTTTTTCCATTTCTTCTCTCGTGCCGCTTGTGAAGAATTTGAAGGAGAGGCTCAGATTTTGCCTTCGAATGTGAAAAAAAAAATCAATGAAATATTTTTAGCATCAATCAAATTTTTCTGAAATAACGTAAACAAATTTACATCTACGGAAGTTGCCTTTTTGCGGCATTTTTTGCGTGAGTTTACGACAGAACATTGCATTAGATGACTGAATCTGTGTTTCTGCACGTTTTAACAATTCTCACGTTATTTGTAGTATAACAAGTACAGTGAGTAAGACAGCGAGAAAAAATATTGAATAAACAACGTATATGTCGTTTTGATCATATGAGATGGAAAGAAAACACTTCCTCATCCACTCTCTATGTCTTTCTCTGTCAGCGATGCCACAACCATGGTAGCAAACCATCTTATGCCCTTCATACCATTACTGATAGTTGAGTTTTGCTCGAGCTGCTTATTCCAACCAACCGCTTCTTTATAGAACCGACTCCCAATCTTAAGCTTTTCTACAATCTTAAGCTTTTCTAGTTTAGATTCAACCTTTTTTCCCCTACATATTACCATAAACTGTGTCTCTTACTTTCTAACACTCTATTTCAAGTGGGCCTTGTGCCTTGTACAGACAGGGTAAACAGAAAATATTTCAGCCAATTTGCAGATAAGTAACATTCCCTCCCACTTTAAGGATTCATCTTTCTCTCTCGATCCTTTTATTCTTTTCGATTAATCTTTTTCTTTAATTGTATCACCTCATGCAAGATAACAAAGCCACTAAGACTCAGAAGAGTAGAAGAGAAAACGGGAAGACAATGTGTAACGCTTGACATTGAATTTAAATTTCTAAAGTCCAAAGTTGTCTGGAAAGCATGGTGCTGAAAATGAGTTCCACAAGTGTAAGTGAAGAAACTGTCAGCATATAACTTACGGTTACATCTAGCCAATAGAACTCTTATCTGATAAAAGCTTGCCACCAATCACGTATGAGCTTACATTAATAAAATCTAGGCACCATAGCAAATTGTACCTTTCTTTATTTCTTTTTCTATGTACCTGTCTCTTTAGAACGTTAATGATGATGGCTCTTCAAATTGTCCTGTCCTTTGCAGCTCGTAGTTAATGCTGTGTTTTTGTTATTCCATTTAAAGCCTGTTTGGCCATCCATTTACACAAGTTTGTTAGATAGGTTATACTCTGTTTTCATCTCTTTCTCTCTCTCTCTCTCTCTTGCTTTCCATATGTGAGTGTCATATTTTCCAGTACCTCTTTTAACATTATGCCCTCTAAAATATTTCGTTTTCATTAAAACTTTGTCGTTGCTCCATGGTATTCTTAATATGCTTCTATAGAACCACAAATATTTTTTTATTTTTTCATCTTTGCGGAAATTGTCTAACATTCGCTGCCATATAGATGCATTAATATTACATAACAATTAAGTATTTTTTTTGTTGTTGTTGTTTCTAACGAGATTTTCCTGTTTCTTAATGCTTTTCGTAGATTTTGAAAGATATCTCTAGTATTCAATGCCATATAGAAGGATTAGTATTACATAATTGTTCAGTACTCTTTTCTTTGTTTGTAACAAGATTATTTTAAATTTTCTTGTTGCTTCAAATTTGAAGCAAGATGAAAAAGTTTTCAAATAATTTACAGTTTTGCGGTTATTTTTTGTTACCACAACTCACACCCCCGAAGATGTTCTCGGAAGGAGATTAAAAGCACTAAGGAACAGCTAGAAGTGAATAATAAAATCAACTGTCAAAGTTATAGCTCATTTCTTACATCTTTCAGTTATAATACGCAAAAGATTATCCGTGAGTATGAAAGGATTTTATTAAAAATAAGCAGTAACAATGTTTGCAATTCATTTAATCGGATATGGCTTATAGAAAAGTTGCTGGCTAAATACACAAATATATATATATATATATATATATATACTCAGTTATTCAGTTAGGATCTGAGATTAAGGACAGATTAAAGACAAGAGAAAAACTCTATTTAAATCGCCTACGCGTTTCGTCCTGTAATGGATTTTATCAAGGCAAAAAGACGAAATGAGCTTTATTCTAAATTACGTACCTATAAACAAACAGTATTGGCAACTATAAAAACGCTCACAAATCATTTAAAAAGATTAACAGAATATTTTAGATTTAGAATTCTTTCATATGTAGTGTAAAGTGACGAGATGTTAAAATACACATGCACACTATATATATATATATAGTGTGTGCATGTGTATATGTCTGTATGTATTTATATATATATATATATATATGTGTGTGTGTGTGTGTGTGTGTGTGTGTGTGTGTGTGTGTGTGTGTTCGTGTGTGTGTGTGTGTGTGTGTGTGTAGATAGATAGATAGATAGATAGATAGATAGATAGATAGATAAAGAAAACTATGTATATGTGTTTCTGTACATGTGTGTGTATATGTATGTATAAATAAAGTTAGATATGGAAAATAAATAGAGTTAGATGTGAGAAATATAAAAATGAAAGATAGATACACACACATTCACTTTTGGAAGAAATACATTCGATTAATTTAAAAATATATTTTCAAATTTGATCCATTTTTTGTTCTATACAATCCAAAGAATCTAATGCACTTGAAACCGAACTTCCAAAAGAATGCACTCTTTATATTAAATTGAATGCATTGCCGAAATATTAAAAGAAAATGATGAAACTCTGCAGAATAAATTTAAAGATAAATGAATAAAACATTGCATTTTAGTGATTTAATCCTGTTAAAAAGACGAATCCAACTTAAATATGGCTACTGGCTCGTATAGGTAAATTTCAGGCCAGTCTTCCTTGCATTAATGGCGTGCTTATATTCGACAATTACAATTGCATCTGGTACGAGTTAATGTTTATCTTTCTGAAAACGATGTAATTTATTTGTTATCGTATTAGGTTGTCCAGATATAATTAACGATTACGAACTACCATTAATGAAGAACGAAAACCATTACTGAAAAAATAAACTGGATTTAATCACAGTATAAAATGCTTCATAATATCCATGGTTCCACTCAAATGTCTCGATGGGAAATGAACATTCCTAAAGTTTTCTTCTCGAGTTGTTTGTTGTTATTTTAACAAGCATAGCTTAGCCTTACACAAGGCAAAAAATCACGCTCAGTGACGTTCAAATTCCTTACTTTGTGGTAATATTTATTTAAATCAGCTACATACCGAAAGCGATATGCTTGAACCTCATTTGCCATTTGAAGTCCTTGACCTGGCATCTCGGCTTCATTTCCAACGCCGTAACATAGTTTTCTATTCTCGAAATACAAGGCGGTCCAAATTTAAGTGGACAGTATGTGGAGCAGGTTTGTGTCTAATTTGTATTATTACAATGGCTTGGCAAAAGAAGTCTAATTGATTGATTGGCACATTCGCCTGACTTGACCATAATGAAATTCTTCTTTTGGGAAATTCTAAAGTACAAAGTTTATAGTCGAAAATCAGGAAGTATTGATGATTTGAAAAATTACATTTTTAAATTTCTTTATTACGATCACTGGGGTATATAATACTCATTCCTTGTGCGAAGCCACTTTGGGTAGCTATGAGTTATCTCCCTATAACCGGACTTCTTACTTGTTCACCACTTGCAGCTGTCAAAAGAAATATAAAGGAAAAACAGGCCGCCCCCTTAAGGTAAAGCTACAAGAACAGTGCAAAGCCGTATCACAGCTACATGGAATTAACGAGATTACTGTAAATTTTCTTGTTACTTCAAATTTGGAACAAGAAGAAAAACAGTTTCAAAAGAAATTATTCTCCTATTCTCAAAATACAAGGCGGTCCAAATTTAGGTAGGCAGTGTGTAGAGTTGACTTGTCAGATGAATACAATACGGGAACCAGTATTACGGAGAGCCAGAGGAAATCATTAGTGTCAAAACTGCAATATGAGCTCTAGCAAATAATACTAGAAAAAAAACATTAACATCCAAAATTGCAACATGAACCCTGGCAAAAATACTAGAGAAAACCATTAACATAAAAAATACTAGAGAAAACCATTAACATCAAAAACACTAGGGACAACCATTAACATAAAAAAATACTAGAGAAAACCATTAACATCAAAAATTGCATTATGAACTTTGGTAAAAAATGATTACGGGATATTAGGTTTATAAGTGCCAGAAATTCAGTTGTTTTTGTTTTTAAGGACACATGGCCCAGTGAATATAGACGTTAGTTAGTTCCAGTGACCTGACCGAAAGAGATGAAACGTCGTACAAATGGCAACAAAGATGAGGACAATAGACAAACAGCAGGGGCGCCTGACCAGATATGACAACAGCATTCCATGCACGGTCGGATGGTCGATTTGTATATGTGCAAGATGGGTTCAGACGAAAAAAATCTTCCTGACCCGAAACAGTTACCCAACATTCCTAGCAGTGGGTTTAGCTATTGAATCAATGTAATGATTCAACTTCCGAGAGAGGGTGCGTAATCTGATGGGATCAGAAGTTCGAACAAAGGCAGTACACTCAAATGCTTAGACACGTTATGATGATTTGTAACATCGTTCTAGCTCAGCCTTCGGTGACTGTCAAACATTTCAGTATAAGCACAATACCACAGCTTGACCTAAGTTACCATATTGTTTTCTGATACTTTTCAACGCTGCCCTGATCGATAACATCAACAAGTTACCCTCATGAGAAATCACCCATGTTGAGATTCGAACCCATGTTTCATGGGCGGAAAACGAGTGTTCTAACCACTATAATCGCCCATTAAAAGCTGCTTGTTAAAAATCTTCTAAATACATATCTACTGACAACGTAATAATTTGCATACAAATTTGATATTCACTGGAAAATTTTACTATAATTAGCATTCAATGTTAAAAATATCCTAACATGCCACTGAAATATCATATATCGTTTTCTTTTCTTTTGTTGTTTTATTAACCGATATTAGCCAACCCGTAACATGCTGTAACTAACCTTTTTAGTAAAGGTCATCCAGAGTAAAAAAAAAACAAAACAAAAACAAAACCTTTTACACCAGCTTATTACCGCTTTCCTGATTTCCTATAAAAGGAAGTTTGGAGAATTTGCTCGATGGCGGACGTCAAATGATTACTGGATGCCACTTATTAATCAAGCTTTCTATTGCTGAGCGGTTACACAGATGATTATTACGATTAAATCCTGTCTATCGTGAGGAGGTCTAGTCTGTAAAGGCCACTTGTATCGCCTGTTGAACTCTTTATAATACACGATTGTGACTTGCTCGGCTTTGATGTGTCTAGCCCCATCACAAAAGAGGAAAAGTAAACGCCGGAGAATTAATTTGCCTTTCTATTCATACATAAATTAATGTTTATATCAGTAAATTACTTCTTGAATATTCATTAATATCAGAGCAATTTTCGACATAATCACCACTGACATGTAACTTGACCCTTTCGTAGTTTTCATCGTTTTCTTCTTTTTTTTAAATTTTTACCTCTTTTCATTCCTTATTTTTATTTATTTTTTTTTTCTTATCTGTATTCTTTTATTATCATCCTTATTTTTGATATGTCTTCGTCTTCCCCGGATTTTTTTTTCTCTTTTATTTTCGATTTCCGGTGCATGATTTTCTTTTCTTCTTGTCGCCATTACACTTTGTAATTTTCTACATTCAGTTTGAGTTTTCTCTATTTCTTTTTCTTCTTCTTATTAAGATATTTTCTTCTTTTATTTTCTCTCTCATAATTTTCTTATTTTCTTATTATTCCGACAAGATTTTCTTATTTTTCTCTCTGTCTTTCTTCTTCTTGTAATTTCTTTCTTGTCGTTATTTTTTCTTGTAATTTCCTTTTCTTATTTTCCTATCTGTGTCTCTTCACTTTCTACTATTTTTCTTTCTTTCTTCTGATTACGTTTCTTTCTCTCTCTTTTTTCTACTCTTTATCACTCTTCTTGTAATTTTCAGTTTTTTATTAGCTTCTCCTTCTTATTTTCCTTAAATTGTTTAAATCGCATCATTATTTATTTCTACGTAGTTTCTGTTCTTCTGATTGCGTTTTCTTTTCGTCACTTTTTTTTTACAATTTTCTCATCCCACTGATTTGGTTTTAGTTTTCCTAATTAAATTTTACTTCCTCTTTTGGTTTTTAATTCTGTTTCTACGTATTTTCATCTTTGTTCTTTTATCTCCTTTGTATTCTTTTTACGTGTTTATCTTTTTTAATTCTTTTTTTTCTTCTGAGTTTCTTTGTTGTTCTTTGTTTTCGTATATCTTTATCTTCTCATTTCTACATCATCAGTTGCTTTGCTTTCATTTCTTCTTCTTCATTTTCTTCTTAGTTTTATCTGATTTCGTCTTTTTCTTCTACTTGCTTCCTTCTTCATTATTTGACATTTTTTCTGAAATTTCTTTTGATTCTTCTTTATCCTCGTTTTCTTTTTCATTATTTTCTAAATTCTTAATGACCTTTTTCATTATAGATTACATTTCAAAAGAAGTGATTTACCCCCACTTATTCTGCTTTCTCTAATTCCTTATCTTATTCCTTCTCTTATTCCTTTCCATATTCCTCTTATTCATTGTCTTATTTATTCTCTTATTCCTTCTCAAATTCCTTCCCATATTTATTCTCAGATTACTTCTTTTATTCCTTATCACATTCCTTATCATATTCCTTCTCTTTTTCATTCTCTTATTCCTTCTCATATTTCTTCTCATATTCCTTCTTGTATTCATTCTCTTATTCTTTTCCTTATTCCTTCTCGTATTCCTTCTCTTATTTCTTCTAATAACCATTTTTTTCCATATTTTATTCCTTTTCATATTCCTTCTCATATTCATTCTCTTATTCTTTCTCTTATTCATGCTCATATATTTTCTCTTGTTCCCTCTGTTATTCTTTATCATACTCCTTCTCTTATTTATTCTCATATTCATTCGTTTATTACTTTTCATGTTCTTTCTCTTATTTTTTCTCTTATTCATTCTCATATTCCTTCTCATATTCCTTCTCTTATTTCTTCTCGTATTCCTTCTCTTATTCCTTCGATTATTTCTTCTCTTATTCCTTCTCGTATTAATTCTCATATTCCTTCTCGTATTCCTTCTCATATTCCTTCTCATATTCCTTCTCATATTCCTTCTCTTATTCCTTCTCTTATTCCTTCTCATATTCCTTCTCTTATTCCTTCGATTATTTCTTCTTTATTGCTTCTCGTATTCCTTCTCGTATTCCTTCTCATATTCCTTCTCGTATTCTCTCCTCATATTCCTTCTCATATTCCCTTCTCGTGTTCCCTTCTCATATTCCTTCTTCTTGCCTCTCGTATTCCTTCTCATATTCCTTCTCTAACTCCTTCTCGTATTCCTTCTCATATTCCTTCTCCCCATATTCATTCTCTTATTCCTTCTCATATCTCTTCTCATTCTCTCATATTCCTTCTCTGTCTCTTCTCATATTCTCTCTTATTCCTTCTAATATTCTCTGTCTCTTTCGTGTATTACTCTCTCATATTCCTTCCTCATATTCCTTCTCTTATTCCTTCTCGTATTCCTTCTGTTATTCCTTCCCCATATTCCTTCTTTATACCCTCTCGTATTCTCTCTGTTATCTCTTCTCTGTCTTTCCTCATTCTCTCATTTCTCTTTCCTCAATACTTCTCATATTCCTTCTCTTATTCCTTCATGTATCACTTCATATTCCTTCTCTTATTCCTTCCTTATTTATTCTCTTATTCCTTCTCTTATTTTTTTCTCTTATTCCTTCTCATTCATTCTCATATTCTCTCTGTCTCCTTCTATATTCCTTCTCTTATTCCTTCATATTCCTCTCTGTCTCTTCCCTTTATTTTCCTCTATTCCTTCTGTTCTTTTCCTCATATTCTCTGTCTTTCTCTCATTCCCTCTCATTCCTTCTCTTTATTCCTTCCTCGCTACCTCTCTTATTCCTTCCTCATTCCCTTCTCCCCATATTCCTTCTCGGTATTCCTTCTCATATTCCTTCTTATTCTCTCGGTATTCCTTCTCATATTCCTTCTCTTTATTCCTTCTCGGTATTCCTTCTCATATTCCTTCTCATATTCATTCTCTTATTCCTTCTCATATTCCTTCTCATTCTCTCATATTCCTCTCTTATTCCCTTCTCATACCCTTCTCTTATTCCTTCTCATATTCCTTCTCTTATTCCTTCTCGTATTACTTCATTCCTTCTCATATTCCTTCTTATTCCTTCTGTATTTTCTCCTTCTCATATTCCTTCCCATATTCCTCTCTTATACCTTCTCGTATTCCTTCTCATATTCCTTCTCTGTTCCTTCTCGTATTCCTTCTCGTATTTCTCTCTGTGTCATTTTCATATTCCTTCTCTTATTCCTTTGCGTACGTTTCCTCATATTCCCTTCTCTTATTCCTTCCTTATTTATTCTCTATTCCTTCTCTTATTTTTTTCTCTTATTCCTTCCTTGTATTCATTCTCATATTCCTTCTCTTTATTCCTTCTCATATTCCTTCTTATTCCTTCCTATTCCTTCTCTTATTCCTTCCTTTATTTCCTTCTCTTATTCCTTCTCTTCGTTCTTTCTCATATTCCTCTCTCTTATTCCTTCTCGTATTCCCTCTCATATCTTTCCTTATTCCTTCTCTGTGCGCTCCTTCTCTCTTATTCCTTCTCGTATTCCTCTGCTGTTCTCTTATTCCTCCATATTCCTTCTCTTTATTCTCTCTTCATTCCTTCTCATATTCCTTCCCATATTCCTTCTCTCTGTTCCCTTCCCCATTCCTTTTCATATTCCTCCTTATTTCTTCTTTATTCCTCTCTTATTCCTCTCTTATCTTCCATATTCCTTCTCTTATTCCTCTTATTCCTTCTCACATTCCTCCCATACACCTCTCTTATTCCTTCTCATTCCTTTTCATATTCCTTCCCTTATTTTTCTTATTCCTTCTCTTATTCCTTCTCTTATTCCTTCTCATATACTTTCTCTTTATTCCTTCTCGTATTCTTCATATTCCTTCTCTATTCTTTCCTTTATTTTCTCTCTTTATTCCTTCTCTGTCTTTTCTCTTATTCCTTCCTTATTTCTTCTCTTTTATTCTCTCTTATTCTTACTCTTATTCCTTCCTTTATTTCTTCTCTTATTCCTTCTCTTATTCCCTATCATATTCCTTCTCTTATTCCTTCTCATATTCCTTCTCATGTTCCTTCTCTTATTCCTTCTCTTATTCTTTCTCTTATTCCTTCTCTTATTCCTTCTCATATTCCTTCTGTTATTCCTTCCCGTATACCTTCCCTTATTTCTTCTCTTATTCCTTCCCTTATTTCTTCTCTTATTCCTTCTCGTATTCCTTCTCTTATTCCTTCTCTTATTCCCTCTCATATTCCTTCTCTTATTCCTTCTCATATTCCTTCTCTTATTCCTTCTCTTATTCCTTCTCGTATTCCTTCTCCGTATTCCTTCTCTTATTCCTTCTCTTATTCCCTTCCTTCTCTTATTCCTTCTCTTATTTCTTCTCTTATTCCTTCTCATATTCCTTCTCATATTCCTTCTCTTATTCCTTCTCTTATTTCTTCTCTTATTCCTTCTCATTATTCCTTCTCATATTCCTTCTCTTATTCCTTCTCGTATTACTTCTCATATTCCTTCTCTTATTCCTTCTCGTATTACTTCTCATATTCCTTCTCTTATTCCTTCCTTATTTATTCTCTTATTCCTTCTCTTATTTTTCTCTTATTCCTTCTCTTATTTTTTTCTCTTATTCCTTCTCGTATTCATTCTCATATTCCTTCTCGTATTCCTTCTCGTATTCCTTCTCTTATTCCTTCTCATATTCCTTCTCTTATTCCTTCTCTTATTTCTTCTCTTATTCCTTCTCATATTCCTTCTCATATTCCTTCTCTTATTCCTTCTCGTATTACTTCTCATATTCCTTCTCTTATTCCTTCTCGTATTGCTTCTCATATTCCTTCTCTTATTCCTTCCTTATTTATTCTCTTATTCCTTCTCTTATTTTTCTCTTATTCCTTCTCGTATTCATTCTCATATTCCTTCTCTTATTCCTTCTCATATTCCTTCTCTTATTCCTTCTCATATTCCTTCTCTTATTCCTTCTCTTATTCCTTCTCATATTCCTTCTCTTATTCCTTCTCGTATTCCTTCTCATATTCCTTCTCTTATTCCTTCCTTTATTTCTTCTCTTATTCCTTCTCTTATTCTTTCTCATATTCCTTCTCTTATTCCTTCTAGTATTCCTTCTCATATTCCTTCTCGTATTCCTTCGATTATTTCTTCTTTATTGCTTCTCATATTCCTTCTCTTATTCCTTCTCGTATTCCTTCTCATATTCCTTCTCGTATTCCTTCTCATATTCATTCTCTTAATCATTCTCTTATTCCTTCTCATATTCCTTCTCTTATTCCTTCCTTTATTTCTTCTCTTATTCCTTCTCTTATTCCTTCACTTATTTCTTCTCTTATTCCTTCTCATATTCCTTCTCATATTCCTTCTCTTATTCCTTCTCGTATTACTTCTCATATTCCTTCTCTTATTCCTTCTCGTATTACTTCTCATATTCCTTCTCTTATTCCTTCCTTATTTATTCTCTTATTCCTTCTCTTATTTTTTTCTCTTATTCCTTCTCGTATTCCTTCTCATATTCCTTCTCTTATTCCTTCTCATATTCCTTCTCTTATTCCTTCTCATATTCCTTCTCTTATTCCTTCCTTTATTTCTTCTCTTATTCCTTCTCTTATTTTTTCTCATATTCCTTCTCTTATTCCTTCACGTATTCCTTCTCATATTCCTTCTCTTATTCCTTCTCATATTCCTTCTCTTATTCCTTCTCGTATTCCTTCTCATATTCCTTCTCGTATTCCTTCTCATATTCCTTCTCTTATTCCTTCTCTTATTCCTTCTCTTATTCCTTCTCGTATTCCTTTTCATATTCCTTCCCTTATTTCTTCTCTTATTCCTTCTCGTATTCCTTCTCATATTCCTTCTCTTATTCCTTCTCATATTCCTTCTCTTATTCCTTCTCTCATTCCTTCTCATATTCCTTCCCATATTCCTTCTCTTATTCCTTCTCATATTCCTTCTCTTATTCCTTCCTTTATTTCTTCTCTTATTCCCTATCATATTCCTTCTCTTATTCCTTCTCATATTCCTTCTCATGTTCCTTCTCTTATTCCTTCTCTTATTCTTTCTCTTATTCCTTCTCTTATTCCTTCTCATATTCCTTCTGTTATTCCTTCCCGTATACCTTCCCTTATTTCTTCTCTTATTCCTTCCCTTATTTCTTCTCTTATTCCTTCTCGTATTCCTTCTCTTATTCCTTCTCTTATTCCCTCTCATATTCCTTCTCTTATTCCTTCTCATATTACTTCTCTTATTCCTTCTCTTATTCCTTCTCATTATTCCTTCTCATGCTAAGCCTTCTCTTATTCCTTCTCATGTTCCTTCTCTTGTTATTCCTTCTCTTGTTTCTTCTCTTGTTCATTACTCATGTTCAATACTCATGTTCATTACTCTTGTTCCACTTCTCATTATTCATGTCATGTTGTCCTCTTGTTCATTATCGTATTGCTTCTCTTGTTATTCTCTTGTTCATTATTGTTGTTCTCTTGTTCATTACTCTTATTTTTTTCTCTTATTCCTTCTCATGGCTAATTTCTCATATTCCTTCTCGTATTCCATTATAAGTATTCCTTCTCTTTATTCCTTCTCATATTCCTTCTCTTGTTCCTTCTCTTGTTTCTTCTCTTGTTCCTTCTCATCGCCTTCTCCATATTCCTTCTCTTATTCCTTCTCGTGTTACTTCTCCTGGCCATACTCTTATTCCTTCTCATTGTTACTTCTCATATTCCTTCTCTTATTCCTTGCTTATTTATTCTCTTATTCCTTCTCTTATTTTCTCTTATTCCTTCTCTTATTTTTCTCTTATTCCTTCTCGTATTCATTCTCATATTCCTTCTCATATTCCTTCTCGTATTCCTTCTCTTGTTCCTTCTCATATTCCTTCTCTTGTTCCTTCTCTTATTTCTTCTCTTATTCCTTCTCCTTATTCCTTCTCATGTTCCTTCTCTTATTCCTTCTCGTATTACTTCTCTGTATTCCTTCTCTTATTCCTTCTCGTATTACTTACTCATATTCCTTCTCTTATTCCTTCCTTATTTATTCTCTTATTCCTTCTCTTATTTTTCTCTTATTCCTTCTCGTATTCATTCTCATATTCCTTCTCTTGTTCATTACTCATATTCCTTCTCTTATTCCTTCTCATATTCCTTCTCTTGTTCTTCTCTTATTCCTTCTCCTTATTCCTTCTCTTATTCCTTCTCGTATTCCTTCTCATATTCCTTCTCTTATTCCTTCCTTTATTTCTTCTCTTATTCCTTCTCTTATTCTTTTTTCTCCACTTCCTTCTCTTATTCCTTCTGACCTCCTTCTCATATTCCTTCTCTTATTCCTTCCTTTCTTCTTCCTCTTATTCCTTCTCTTATTTTTCTCTTATTCCTTCTCATTATTCTCTTGTCTCTTGTTTCCTTCTCCATGTTCATTACTCTTGTTCCTTCCTCTTATTTCTTCTCTTATTCCATTTCTCATATTCCTTCTCCTTATTCCCTTCTCTTATTCCTTCTCGTATTACTTCTCTTGTTCATTATCTTGTTCCTTCTCATCATTACTTCTCATATTCCTTCTCTGCTTCCTTCCTTATTTATTCTCTTATTTCCTTCTCTTATTTTTTCTCATATTCCTTCTCTTGTTCCTTCTCATATTCCTTCTCTTATTCCTTCTCCTTATTCCTTCTCGTATTCCTTTTCATATTCCTTCCCTTATGTCTTCTCTTATTCCTTCTCGTATTCCTTCTCATATTCCTTCTCTTATTCCTTCTCATATTCCTTCTCTTATTCCTTCTCTCATTCCTTCTCATATTCCTTCCCATATTCCTTCTCTTATTCCTTCTCGTATTCCTTTTCATATTCCTTCCCTTATTTCTTCTCTTATTCCTTCTCTTATTCCTTCTCATATACTTTCTCTTATTCCTTCTCGTATTCCTTCTCATATTCCTTCTCTTATTCTTTCCTTTATTTCTTCTCTTATTCCTTCTCTTATTCTTTCTCTTATTCCTTCCCTTATTTCTTCTTTTATTCCTTCTCTTATTCTTACTCTTATTCCTTCCTTTATTTCTTCTCTTATTCCTTCTCTTATTCCTTCCCTTATTTCTTCTCGTATTCCCTATCATATTCCTTCTCTTATTCCTTCTCATATTCCTTCTCATGTTCCTTCTCTTATTCCTTCTCTTATTCTTTCTCTTATTCCTTCTCTTATTCCTTCTCATATTCCTTCTGTTATTCCTTCCCGTATTCCTTCCCTTATTTCTTCTCTTATTCCTTCCCTTATTTCTTCTCTTATTCCTTCTCGTATTCCTTCTCTTATTCCTTCTCTTATTCCCTCTCATATTCCTTCTCTTATTCCTTCTCATATTCCTTCTCTTATTCCTTCTCTTATTCCTTCTCGTATTCCTTCTCGTATTCCTTCTCTTATTCCTTCTCATATTCCTTCTCTTATTCCTTCTCTTATTTCTTCTCTTATTCCTTCTCATATTCCTTCTCATATTCCTTCTCTTATTCCTTCTCGTATTACTTCTCATATTCCTTCTCTTATTCCTTCTCGTATTACTTCTCATTATTCCTTCTCTTATTCCTTCCTTATTTATTCTCTTATTCCTTCTCTTATTTTTTTCTCTTATTCCTTCTCGTATTCATTCTCATATTCCTTCTCTTATTCCTTCTCATATTCCTTCTCTTATTCCTTCTCATATTCCTTCTCTTATTCCTTCTCTTATTCCTTCTCATATTCCTTCTCTTATTCCTTCTCGTATTCCTTCTCATATTCCTTCTCTTATTCCTTCCTTTATTTCTTCTCTTATTCCTTCTCTTATTCTTTCTCATATTCCTTCTCTTATTCCTTCTCGTATTCCTTCTCATATTCCTTCTCGTATTCCTTCTCATATTCCTTCTCTTATTCCTTCTCATATTCCTTCTCTTATTCCTTCTCGTATTCCTTCTCATATTCCTTCTCGTATTCCTTCTCATATTCATTCTCTTATTCCTTCTCATATTCCTTCCCATATTCCTTCTCTTATTCCTTCTCTTATTCCTTCTCGTATTCCTTTTCATATTCCTTCCCTTATTTCTTCTCTTATTCCTTCTCGTATTCCTTCTCATATTCCTTCTCTTATTCCTTCTCATATTCCTTCTCTTATTCCTTCTCGTATTCCTTTTCATATTCCTTCCCTTATTTCTTCTCTTATTCCTTCTCTTATTCCTTCTCTTATTCCTTCTCATATACTTTCTCTTATTCCTTCTCGTATTCCTTCTCATATTCCTTCTCTTATTCTTTCCTTTCTTTCTTCTCTTATTCCTTCTCTTATTCTTTCTCTTATTCCTTCCCTTATTTCTTCTTTTATTCCTTCTCTTATTCTTACTCTTATTCCTTCCTTTATTTCTTCTCTTATTCCTTCTCTTATTCCTTCCCTTATTTCTTCTCGTATTCCCTATCATATTCCTTCTCTTATTCCTTCTCATATTCCTTCTCATGTTCCTTCTTCTTATTCCTTCTCTTATTCTTTCTCTTATTCCTTCTCTTATTCCTTCTCATATTCCTTCTGTTATTCCTTCCCGTATTCCTTCCCTTATTTCTTCTCTTATTCCTTCCCTTATTTCTTCTCTTATTCCTTCTCGTATTCCTTCTCTTATTCCTTCTCTTATTTCCTCTCATATTCCTTCTCTTATTCCTTCTCATATTCCTTCTCTTATTCCTTCTCTTATTCCTTCTCATGTTCCTTCACTTATTCCTTCTCTTATAACCCTTACACAGTCTTCTCCTTCTCATCTTCTAAGAACCTATTACACAAGCCAATGGTGATCTGGAAAAATTACAACTTGCTCAAGACAACCGATGCAAAGTTATTCCCAGTGTTCTTTGCGGAATGTTAAAATTCTCATCGATATTATTACTTGCCAGAATCCGGATTCTGTAGAAGCCATCTTTCAAAGCAAATGGCAGTTAACAAAAGAAAATCAACATACATATATGTCTTTGTGTATGTGTATGTGTGTGTATGTGTCTTTGTTTTAAAAATAGTCATCTACGAGAAATGATTTACACTTGTACATAATTAATGTGTACTCGAGAGAATAACTGTCCGTTTAATCACATCAGAATGGGAACAAAATATCGTCTGCACAACCGTAAACCAAAATAAAAAATGTAAAGGAAACGCGAGGTCGAATTTTGTCTTGGAGAGACTAACGCTATAATTGAAACATACAGTATTACAAGGCATGAATAAGAAATCTAAAAACAGACCTTATACTTACATATACACACTACTTTTCTTTTGTTTTGTTTTTATAAGCTAACCTGACTTTAGGTCGAAAAATAATAATATCTCTTCAAAGAACACGCAATCTTTAACCGAGATTCGTCCCCATAGAGTTTTACATTATCTCATTTCTCGTCTTCTTCAACGATTTTAAGTGTCCATAATACAAATTGTAAAGGTCGGTCAAAAGCTGAATATATGCCATACGCTAATGTTTGACATCGTACGTGCCAATTGCTTTCTTAGCTGGGCGAAGAATCAGAGTAAGCGTAATTGCTTCCAAAATAAAATCGCATTTCATGTTGGATTGCCTCATTTATATTGAAATAGCCTATAAACAGACGCTGTTACCGATCTATACAGCGCAGCACTTTTGTGCTGGACACAATAAACGATTTTTTCTATAATAGGCTATACACGCATGCTTCTATGTTCATCTGTTAAATTACTCGGCGTTTCCTGAAAAAAAAAACACTAACCTAGTGATCGTGAGTTCATTCTCTGGAGTAGGCAGTAAAATTCATATACGATTAGGTTGCAAATATGAGTAGGATTCGAATTCCAGTTGAATTCCTCGCATTCATTTACGCACAAATACTCTTGGGAATGATATTAATCCGTCTCTTCCCTCAACTTATGGGTTAAATAATAGGACAGATTGGGTTCTATAGCTTTGGCTGGAAACCAGTCTACCGCAGAAAGCAATGGCAACCTACTGCGGCATAATCTTCTGCCAAGTCAGTCATGTCTCTTTCTTGACGTGATCGCTCAAAGCGTATATCATGTATGGCACTTATCTAACTGACTGATGTCGGATGTGCGCTGTGGTGCAGTAGATGTCGACTCGGAAAGAAAAATCGAAATGTCAATTCCCGTTGAATTCATGGCATTCAATTACGCACAAATACCCTTGGGAAAGTATTAACCAGGGTTAAATAACTCGAAAGATTAGGTTAAATAGCCTTGGTTGACAACCAGTCTACTGCAAAAAGTAATGGTAACCTACTGCGGGAAAAAAATTTTTATCCAGGCACTCAGGTCGTTTTCGACATATGATCGTCAAGCGTGTGTCACGTATGGCACTTAACTGATTGACTGATATAGGATTAATAGTCCCAATGATCTCTCCTGTCAGAGACAGCAGAATGGAATCATTCCCCTAACGCAGATAAACTAAATTTTTTCGGTTTGAAGATCTGCAAACATTACCGAACGCAAAAATTACCAGAAAATGTTTTAAAAGAACAATGGTGGAAAAGTTTTTATTGTAACAAATAAGATGAGGATAGCAGTTAGAATAATCCAGTGATCGGTAATGATTTTTCATTACCTACAAAATTTTAGCTAATATTCTATAACGCCAAAAATAAAAACCAACTTTTGGATATTTTTTTATTATGCTGGTTCTAAGCTTTCGGCTCATATGAGCCATCTTCAGAGAGGTTACAGGGGCGTTAGCATAAAGACATCCACCATCAAAGATTATTATTATCTTGTGTTAATATAATACATTGCTATGCAGCAATAAAAGTCACCGAATAGCAGACGCAGTTCGTAAATTTGTAATACGGTTCTATGACGCCATTCCGCGTGAGTGACGGAAATGTTAACAGAAGCATATGTCTAAATGCAATGTAATGTGTTGTGACCAGATTAAAATGTGATTTTATTAAGTGTGGGTAGTTTTGATTTAATGTAGATGGCCTCTAATGTCTGAAAGTCCTTTTTACGGTTTGTATGATTGTGTATTATTGTTATCGACTAAAATCTGTCTAATATTACCTACATGGCTATGTATAAATATATAAATCTGTATATATATATATATATATATATATATATATATATATATATAAACTTATTTATAAATGAAACTTTGTCTGTGTGTGTGTCTGTGTGTGTGTGTCTGTGTGTGTGTATCCGTTACTTATAGACTCCAAAACGGCTGAACCAATTTTCTTGAAAATTTACAAAGTTGTACTATAAGCGTCTGCGAGTGTTCTCAGCTAGGTTTTGTGTCGAGGTACCTCCGATAAATATCGAAAATCGATAATCGAAAAAATCGGTTTATAGAAGGAGTGGTCTGATTTTAATCAAATTTGATACACTCATAGACAAAGACATAAGAAACGATATTCAGAAGTTTCAAGGTTACAGTTCTTAAAATAGTGCAGAAAATTTTATATCGATGCCAAGAAACCAAAATTTTATTTACATCCATTCTTTTTTCTTTCAATCTACAGTTTCGCTTTAACTGGAAAAAACTATTGCTTTTTAGTCTTTCTTGGCAACGTCCAAAGAGTCTGAGCTCCAGGACCATGGGTTAGTTTTAACACCCGAGCAACGCCGGGCTTTACTACTAGTATATATGTATATATATATATATATATATATATATATATATATATATATGGATATGTGTGTGTGTGTGTGTGTGTGTGTGTGTGTGTGTGTGTGTGTGTGTGTGTGTATTCTAACGAACGCCACTTCTCTGAAACGCTTGGTTTGATTTTAACAAAGATTGGGTCACTTGTCGATCATGACATGAACCTTTGATGTACGCAAAATTTTTTTCGAAACGATTTACAGGGTATGGCAGAAATCACCGAAACGCTTAGAATTTACGAATTCTTCTCCTCCGAGGTGCCTTACGCGAATTCAACCAAAATCGTGGAACTTGTAGATTTATTTCTGAGCCTTTGATTTTTTAATCAATTTATAGAGTTTTTAAAAAATCAACGACAAACATAATTTTGGATGGTCTTTTTCGCCCTTTTATGCATTTTTCTAAGACGCTTACTCAGATTCAACCAAAATCGAGTTGCCGGTAGATCAAGATCTGCTGCCTTGATATGCGAACAAAAATTTCAATTGACACACAGGGTGGGGCAAAAAATAATGGAAGATGTTGCTTTTTTGCGATCGTTTATTTCTCCGAAACGCTTAGTTGTATTCCAACAAAAATCAGGTATTTATGTAACTTCTACCTTATCATATGCCATAACGATTTCCCGTTTTCTACAAGGAGCCAACTCCCTCCGACGATGAAGAGACACTGCATCGCAACATTATCGCATCACAATACAGGTTCACCCGTTCTTCCGATTGTACATACATTATTCCCGTTCATTTTAAAATTGACCAAGCATGAATCCCGTTTTACAAATACAACAAAAAACAACACTTACTACGCATTTTTTTTTACTTATGTGTCAAGGCAACATCATACTGGACATTTTTGAATATGAACTTGACCTCACATTTATCATAACTACTAAAAAAACTCCGAGCAACGTCGGGCTAAATAGCTAGTACTGAATAAGCGCTATATACTAAACGCCCCTATGCATACAAGATGGATCACAGAATTACCTCTTAATACACAACAGCGAAAATAAATTAACAACAAATATGTTAGAAAAAAAATTTACTGTTTATATATATATATATATATGTGTGTGTGTGTGTGTGTGTGTGTGTGTGTGTGTGTGTGTGTGTGTTAACATTATTATAAGATTCTGACATAGTTTTCTTTTCGTTTTCACTTTAACAAATTAAATCTTATAACAAATTAAATTTTAAATTAAATTTTAAATTAAATTTTAAATTAAAAATTAAATTTTAAGATCTTATGACAAATTAAATCTGATAAAAAATTAAATCTTATAACAAATTAAACCTTATAACAGTCTGTTTACTCAGACAAAATGTTTACAAATCTATTCAGAAATTAATTGAGTTCTTTAGGTGACTGGTGTGTGTATACACTGTTTATATACAACACGTTAAAACTTCCCTTCTCTGATTCCATGCGCCTATGGCTTAGGTGGTAGCGACACCAAATCGGTCGAGTTTTGATCCCGGTCAAAAGCAAGTTGGTGTGTTTAGCCACACTGATGAACTGTGATACAGCGAAACAGGCTTGTATGTGGATGACTAATATATATTTTTTATTTATTACACATTATAATTTAGAACATGTAAAAATTATCATCTTCTACAACTTGTACATTTTGTTTCGACATTGAAAGGACATGTCTCATCAGGTAATGTGAAGGGAGATTGAAAAAAGTAATAGATAATAATTTACACATGTTCTAAACTATAATTTATAATACATATTCATAGCTCTATTTTTATATTGAGCACTTTAAGATCAATGTTTTGAACGTTGTTAATATTTTCTTGGTTCCTTATTCATTTGTATATATATATATATATAAATGTAAACTTATCGCTACACTCGTTTCGAAAAACTCTCCGAGTACATACGCGGAAGGAAAAAATGGTAATAAAAACGAACGAGGTAAGCACATGAACATCAGTCAAAGTACGTAGCCCAAAGAGAAAAACCCGACGACGAGTAACCTAAAACCAAAAGCGCTCAATACTCAAGTCGAGCAAACAATATAAATAACTAAACTAGAGAGCCAACGAACCTACCAAGGTTTCACCTAATTGGATCTTCAGGGAAGGTTGGTTTCCCTGAAGATCCAATTAGGTGAAACGTTGGTAGGTTCGTTGGCTCTCAAGGTTAGTTATTTACTATATATATATATATATATATATATATATATATATATATATATATATATATATACTTTACAGTGAGACAATTCTGAGAGAACAATACATATTATGTAGAATTCTCCATTGTTAGTTACAATGTTAACAATATAAGATATGCAGATAACACAGTGCTGACAGCAGACACTGAACGGAAACTACAAAATCTTCTTCAGAACATAGAGAAAGAAAACGAGGAGAAATGACTTTACACAAACTACAAGAAATCAGAATGTATAGTCATCTGCAAAAAGAGGGTCCAAGAAAGCAAATTACAGGCCGGGGATATTAAAATCAAGCAGGTTCAGAAATTTAAATACATGGGAAGTTTGCTAATCATATGTCCCGGAAAGGGGTATATATCTGATTCGAGGTAGTTAAGTGGTTTAGGCAAATGTAACCTGGTAGAACAGCCTAGTACGTAGACGTAATAGACGGTACTCGTAATATGCAGTATCCTGAGACGTAGGCGTAGTCAATAGACGTAGACCAATAGCGGTAGACCTCTAATGGAAAACCAATAGACCTCTAGTGGTAGATCTCTAGATCTGTAGACGTCCTCGCCTTAGTCTATATTTGTGGCTGACACCAGCCAATCACATTCCAGTGAGAGGAAACCAAGGTGTATTCATTACATTAGCTAACATGAAAAAAGACAAAAAAAAACGACTTGGAATCAAATAAAAGAGTACTGAACTGTTACGTGATATGTCCTGAGCTGAGGATACCATAAGCCGAACATGTCAGCAACAATGAAGTTTTCTTGAAAAGAAAACTAGTATTCAACGCCATGAAGATGTACTTGAAATTTCTTTGAAATTCATGAAGATAGAGGGCTTGGAAAATCTGATGCGCACAGGACAAATTGAGGAAAAGTAGAAGAGAAGAAAGCAGCGTGTAACATACTTGATAGGCTTGAGTAAATGAATGACACAACAGGTTTGGAGAGAAATATCAGAAAGTCAAAATTTATTAGGAGCTACAAGGGAAAGAGAGATATGTGTCGCGACATGATCTCCTATAAGCAACTGCGAGTGTTCTTAGCTAGCTTTTGTGTCGAGGTACCCTCGATAAATATCGAAAATCGATAATCGAAAAAAACAGGTTATAGAAGGAGTGGTCCGATTTTTATCAAATTTGATACACTCATAGACAAAGACATAAGAAACGATATTCAGAAGTTTCAAGGTTGCAGTTCTTACAATAGTGCAGAAAATCGATAATATATATATATACAAAAGGCAAGATGTTTGTGTGTGTGTGTCTGTTTATCTGTATGTATGTTCTTTATACAAATCCACAATTTTTATCCGATTCTCACCAGACTTCACACAAATATTCTTTAGGCTGAGTCTGAGCTCCAGGACCACGGATCAGTTTTAAAGCTTTCATTACACCCGAGCAACGCCGGGCTATACTGCTAGTAGATGACAGAACAAGATTTGGGAGAAATAAAAAATCCAAACATTATCAAGAGCAATAAAGGACAGCAAAATATGGTAGGCTACGATCACCTATGCCCTGTATGGACCATGACACACAACAGAAGAGTAATTTTCACTTTCTCTTGAAAATGTTGTTGATTAAAGAGTGTGACACGGAAGCAAATTTGAAAATCTCTCACTTAAAAATTACTTGCCATTCCCTTATTTCAAGAAAAGTTTTCATTTTGTCTTCTTTTTGTTTCCTTGGAGATTCTATAAAAGCAACGTTTCAGTGGCAAGTAGAAGAATTCCCATAATCATAAATGGTTGAATATAAATTAGCAGCAGTAGCATCTTAAAAGAAAATACAAGTGGTTCCATTTTGTTTAGTGCCTATCTTTTCCCCTGAGAAAAAAAGAAACAATTGGACAATAAGGGTGTACTTGGATGCCAATCTGTTTGATAGGAATCTTGCATCAGAAACACAATTATATAGACGAAGAGGGGACTATTTTATCCCTTTCAGGTTATTATCTGAATGTTTTCTTGTCTCGCGCGACTAAGTGATTCGGTTGAGCGCGGATGAATCGGAAAGAGGCAATGGAGTAACGCGGTCTTTCTGATATCAGCTATTCCCATAGGACTCACATTATCCGGCCAGGCGTAACTATATGTTGGCAATGATTGTACTGCAGCTAACAACACAAAGGCTTCATAGATTCTATGACATCATATCAGATAGTCGAAATGTGAGCATTGTTAATTGTTAGAGGCTATGTCTTTCTTTTTCTTTTCTTCACACGATCGACAGTCTACGCGTGAATATTCTGCTGGTATAGCAAAGAGAAATGACATTTAAATCACCGAAACAAAGGTTTTTTTAGATTTCTGCATAAACGAACTGCGTTTACTTATTTAAATTAATATAACAATATATATAAGAAGATACCTATACATAGTTTATACATATAATTAGGAAATCAAAATATTGATTAAATCCGACAAAATGAGTGAATTGGTTTTCATAATTGTTCCTTATTTAATTCCATATTTTTATAATATATATATTTATATGCTAATACACAGTGTATTGCATAAATTGTTATCTAAATTAGCTAAGTTACGCAAGAATAAAAAACACTTTTTGAATTAATGTTATATATTTAGTAGCGGCCATAATATAAGGAACGGAAACAACAAAGACATAAGTATGTGTATTACTTAAAAAGTAATGCAGTATTAGCAATAACATTTTTACCAAATAATGATTAGGTTGTTATGCATAAATATTATACAAAAATACAAAATTTCAGTAAAGATGCCAAAACATTATTCGACACATGACTAACCTTAAAAGTTTTATCGTTTTTCCGACATAGAATTCAAATGCTGTAAAAATCATTACTTTTCATGAAAAAACAGTAAGGACTTATTCAGGGTCCTAATATATATATATATATATATATATATATATATATATATGTGTGTGTGTGTGTGTGTGTGTGTGTGTGTGTGTGTGTGTGTGTGTATGTGTTTGTGTGTGAGAGAGACAGAGAGAGAGAGAGAGAGAGAGAGCTTATTTAAGTAACAGCTGTATTTCCAATACAAAGCTTACTTTAATTCCTGACCAAATTACAGGTTCCCTGTTTCCTACAACTGCGTTTTTGTAATTTCAGATGGTAACGCATCTTTAAGGAGGTACTATATGCAAGCTTAAAATTCAGTGAAGATGCCAAAAAATAGTGTGTGTGTGTGTGTGTGTGTGTGTGTGTGTGTGTGTGAGCTTATTTCAGTAACAGCTGTATTTCCAATACAAAGCTTGCTTTAATTCCTGACCATATTACAGGTTCTCTTTCAATCACTGATAAGAATGGGTGTCGTGATGGGTTTACTGGGTTTCGTATAATTGTAACTCAGCGTTTTATTGTTGGTCTGATGTTTTCTCACTCAGTAATATTGAAATCTGTAACTGAAACATAATAATGATAATCTCTTGGAAGACGATCATCAGCAACCTTATTCCCGCCATTCTCATCTTTTGCTTTTTGACATCGAGGCTGTCCATAGCTTTTGCCGTTTTCGTCTACGGACAAGCAACATTAATCAAGTGATATCTTTACTAGAGAATGAGAAAACCACCATCACAAGTGAGTGAAGGGCGTATGTGTCTGCGTAATTGACGAAGAAGTATCTTGTGAAATGTAAGTTGTTATTATTTTTTCTTTAATAAACAATATTGCAATGGGGGTCACGGGTTTCTGGTTCTACCTAATCAAACATAGCAATAATAATTTGGTTTTTATCAAATATCTATATTAGAGCTAAATAACTCAAACTATCTGAATGAACCCTAAATTAACCTTAAAATGAAACAAAATCTCTTCTACGACATTGACCATCAATTATATCCGATATTTTTTTACTTTTTTGTACTAAATACTGCATTGCCAATAATTTTTATTTCTTTTATCGTAGTATTTTCTTTATTTCCTTATTATTCACATGTAGTGTTTCTTTCTTTTTATCAAATATATTTTTATACAAATTCTTTTTTTTTTAATGAATTTCTTTCCATTTTTATTCACTTTATATTTATTTTATCCTTTCTTTTCCTTATCATACTATCACCCTCCTTTTCTTGTTTTCTTTATTGTTTCTTCTCTTTCTTTATTGCCTATGCTTACTTTTATTTATTTCGTATACTTTTCTTCCTTGTTCATATCGTTTTTTCTTTCTTTTTTAGCTTTCTTTATTTCTTTTTCGTATTTCTTTTACTTTCTTTTTATCTCTTTTTATATAATATGGCGTTTCTTTCTTTTTTTTCTTGTGTTATTTATATTCTTTCCTTCATCATATAGTTTTCTTTCGCTCTTACTTTCTCTATCTAACGGCTTGATTTTTTGCTCTAACGTCTTTAATGATTGTTTTTCTTCCATCATCAATCATTATGTTTTCATTTGTTCATACAAATTCTAAAAGAGGAAAGATACAAGACCAAGTAAGAGCAAGTTGGCGGCAGTTTTCACTAAAAGAAAGGGCATTGTCCTATTTGACATTTTAAGGTTGGAAAAATGCAGGAACATCTGCTTATTAGTTTGATAAAATTAGCAAAATATTTACCAGAAAAGCTCCATAAGAAAAAACTTTCCGACAATGACAATGCCTCCGTCTATTCTTATTATATAGAGGAAACACAAAGTGGACTTCGAGACGCATTCATCATACTTTAAAGGATATCTATCTTACTATCTTCAGTCAGTTAAGTGCTATACGTGATACACGTTCAGGTGATCATGTCTCGAAAGAGAAATGTCTGACTGGGCATTAGGTTGCCATTAATTTCTGCGGCAAACCGTTAGCTAATCAAGGCTATAGAACCCAATCTGTCTAGCTGTTTATCCCACAGCTGGAAGGAAAAGGGATGGTTTTATACTTTTAGCATGAGTATTTGTGCAAAATTGAATACACATAATTCAACTGAAATTCGAACTCGACCCTCCGATTTCTTGTTCTGGGCTGATAACCACTGCATTTTAACGCACATCCGAATACCAGTTCGAATTTCTTGCATTCACATACGCGCAAATAACTTTGGTAAAGATATTAATCCGCCTCTTCCCGCCAGGTACAGGTTTAATAGTAAGACAGTTCTATAGCCTTGGTTGACAACCAGTCTACCGCAGAATGTAATGGCAACCTACTACGAAAAAATCTTTTGCCAAGTTTTGAGACATGATCGCCAAAGCATGTATCACGTACGCACTTAACCGACTGGTCTTACTATCTTTATTTAACACCTTCTCACTTTTTCTTATTTTTTTAATCCTTAGAAATTTTTTAAAGTGCCAATAATGAAACAATAAGACAGAAATGCTACTTTGACATTAAATTCAATTCTACAGTGATTTTTATTTAAAATAAAATCTTACATCATTCTGCAAAATGTACGTTCAAATTGGAACGCAAAAGGCTTGAATTGTAATGATTATACGGTCGCTAGTAAAGCCATTTTTATTGTTATTTATCCAAACCTTAAAGAAATCTAGATTTGGCTTTTGGATGTGCGTTGTGGTGCAGTGGATATCGACTCGGAACGACAAATCGGGGAGCCGAGTTTGAATTCCATCTGAATTCCTTGCATTCACTTACGCTCAAATACCCTTTGAAAGGTATTAATTCGTCATTTCCCTCCAGTTATGAGTTAAATAACAGGACAAATTGGGTTCTATAGCCTTTGTTGGCAACCAGTAAACCGCAGAAAGTAATAGCAACCTTCTGCGGGATAATCTTTTGCCCAGTCAGTCATATCTCTTTCGAGATGTGATTGCCCAAGCGTGTATCACGTATGGGACTTAACTGACTGAATGACAGTGAAAGCATTTTGTGTTGAAACAAAACCAAAAAAAAAAAAAAACAATCAAACTGAATTCAATATATTATGTTAAGCAAATGCACTTTTTACTATAATTTTATACAATTAAAAATTATCTTTAAAAAGAGTTAATACGTCTACAAATGAATATATATTTAATAAAATTATAATTTAAAATAAACTATATTTTACATCATCATATTTCTCACGTAAATTACGGTTTTAGCCACAAACTGCAATTTGTCATATCTTTAGATCATTTTAATACGCACTGATAAAATATTAAATTAACGATCTATTAAAAATCAACAAATAATGCACATGCACTTTTGCTCCCATCACAATAAAATAAAATCCAGACTAATCAAAATCTGTTATGTATGAGCCACTAAAATCTGTAGCTTCTAATTCCTATTCGAAAAAGAAAGAGTCCACTGGAAACATTCAAATTCCCCCAATTACGAATTTATTTCTGCGCAATGCTAAACGTAAAGCATATAAAATCTACAAAAGAAAAATATAAAATACAAAAATTCATAAATGTTCATAATTCCAAAATAAATGACAAAATTAGTTAAATAATTCTACCACAAACTCCATTACAGCCACCATCGTAAAAAATGATTACAAAAAAATTTATCAACATTACCTTAAAACAATAAGAGATACAGTTAGCAACAGCAACAGGATAGATGCAGGAATAAACAGAATAAATTGCACAAAATACCCGGTGATTTACTACATGCGAAACATCCAGAAACCTAAATAATGATTATATGAACATCGCAGATATATACTGCCTAACAATTTCAACGCACTTGTGATGTAGGGCAATACATATGGCGACAATTTCTACTTCATAGATGTCAGTCTCATCAGAAGTGAAATGAATTCATTAGGAGGAAAATGCAGTATTTACATCATTCGAAAAAAGTATCTTTGATAAGTTCCACGAAGTAGGCGGAGTTTCAAATATTGCAATATGAGCTTCAGAGAAAACCATTAACATAAACAATAATAAAGAAAATTATTTACATCAAAAATTGCAATATGAACTCTGGTAAAAAAAGTGTTATTGGACATTAGCGTTGTGAGTTCAATACCATGCTATATATATTTATAGTCATACGCAGACAGATCTGTTTCAGTGTATCACAGCTCATCAGTAAGATTAGATATCCGATTGCTTTTAGCCAGGATTGAAACCCGACCGAATTGTCATCAGTCGGCGATTCTACCTCTGAGCTATGAGCAAAAGAAGGTAAACTTTTAGCGTGTGATATACTATGTAAACACACACCTGTAACTAAGCGTATTCTAATTCATTACTGAATGAACGATGCGTATATGCTAGAGTAGCTACTGTTTTTTTAAGGTAACCAGTGCTCAATTAGTGTGTGAGAGCGTTTATATATATTTCCTAATATATTGGACCAAATTCCAAAATGAATCTCCACTCTGATTAGCAAAAAGAAGCACACATGTAAATTCTATATCTTCCCACATACATACACAGCAAACCAAAGTTTTTGTCATTTAAATGTAAATCATCTGTACAACCAACATCAAACATTGCCTGATGATGAGAATCTATCTCAAAACATAGAAATTTCCGTGTTGCAATGTACAATTAATTCATAACTATATATATATATATATATATATATACAAAAATTTGTTACTTTAACTAGGTTCTAGCTCATTTAGAAGTTTTGGTATAAACCTGCTCCGTTAAAGTGACAAACTGTGTTCATCAACGCCGATATCGAGCACTTTACAATAAAAAAATCATGCTTTCTAAAATGCATTTTACCAGGAAAACCAATGAAAAATAACAACCTTGGCACTAAACATTTTCACAACTCAGCATTAAGTGTGTGTGTGTGCGCTCGCGCATGTGTGTGTGTGTGTGTGTGTGTGTGTGTGTGTGTTTATGGGTGTGTATACTTAAAAAGCGTGCTCAGCAGGAACAAGACTTCAATACCCCCACTAATCAATGAATTTGAAGTTCTCACCTCCCCAGCCGACAAGGCTGAATGCTTTGCCCGTAGGTTCTCAACCAATTCGACACTGGACTCGTTAGAAATACCTACACCAGACTTCCCACCCAGAACTAAGGCTCAACTAAATAACGTCCACATAACACCCTCGCTGGTCGCCAAGATAATTGCACAACTTGACCCACACAAAGTGAGCGGCGGTGACGGAATCCCAGTCATAGTACTGAAGAAATGTGCCCCAGAACTCTCCTCTGTCCTCTCTAAACTCTATAACCTCTGCCTATCTGCTTCCTGCTTTCCTGCCTGTTGGAAGTCCTCCTGCGTAGTTCCTATATTTAAGAATTCTGGCGAACCCTCAGACCCCGCCAATTACCGTCCTATTAGTCTCCTTCCAATCTTTGGCAAAGTTTTCGAAGCCATTATCAACGCCGAGGTGATTCAGCATCTTATGGCCAACGGGCTTCTCTCTGACAAACAGTACGGGTTTCGCTTCACCAGGTCTACTGCTGATATGCTAACGACCATTACCGAGTACATATACCGGGCACTCGACAAGAATGGTGAAGCCCGAACCGTTGCCTTGGATATCTCCAAAGCATTCGACAGGGTCTGGCATGCTGGCCTCTTGTGCAAACTGCGGATCTATGGGATAACTGGACATCTGTTTGACCTCATCCAGTCTTTCCTCTCTAACCGCACATTGAAGGTGGTATTAAATGGGCATGCCTCCCAAAACTACCATACGAACGCGGGCGTCCCTCAAGGTTCCATCCTAGGTCCCACGCTCTTTCTGATCTACATTAATGATCTCCCCGATACCATTAGATCCCAAGTTGGCATGTATGCCGACGACACAACAATCTACTCTCGCATCGATCAGAAACCAGGTCTGGACGACAAAGTGAACCTCGCTGCCGTACTTGAAAGGGACCTCCAATCCGTAGTGGCCTGGGGTAGGAAATGGTTGGTAAATTTCAATGCCTCTAAAACAAAGCTGTTATCAACTAACCACCATAGACAATCGCATCTACCTCCCATTAGCATGGGACAGGCTAGCCTCCCAGAGAGTAAAATACTACGCCTCCTTGGCCTTACACTCTCGGCGGACCTCAAATGGAATGACTATATCGAATCCAGTTTTTCCCACCTGAATCTATTCTGCACATATACAAATCTACCATCCGCCCGTGTATTGAATATTGCTGCCATATCTGGTCGGGTCCCCCTGCTGCTCTCCTTGGGTTTCTTGACAAAATACAAAGGAGGACCTGTAACGTGGTTGATACTGACTTGGCAGACCGGCTGCAGCCGCTCTCTCACCAGCGTGATGTGGCTTCCCTGTGCCTCCTCTACAAGTACTTTCATGGCTTCTGCTCCGATGAGCTTAGATCACTGGTGCCGCCTAAGTAGGAATTTACACGAGGTACTAGATTAGCAACTAGGTCCCACCCTTTTACAGTTAAACAAATAAGATGTAACCGTAAATTCTACTCCAACAGCTTCTTCTCTCGCGCTTCTCGCCTGTGGAACTCCCTTCCACAAGTCTGCTTTCCCGACAGTTACAATCTCCAGGTGTTTAAATGTAGGTCAATAGACACCTCCTATCACACTAACTCCCAACTATTCTCAGAACACTCTCATCTACCCAACCCTCATTCTCAGTATCCTTACCCGCCTATCACCCAGCCTCTGACATTTCCTATATTTAATCAGCCTTTCTCCACTCTACGTAGCCCCCTGCGCAGTACTGGCAGTGACATGCCTTGCTCGGGGTGAAGCGCTTATGAAAAAAAAAAAAATCATTTTTTTAATTTACGATCACATTATATTTAATGGATAATTTTCATGTTTGGCAAATGGGTCGTGTTCGTATCTCCACGCCGTCCTTCAGTGCAACAAATGTAAACCCTGCTTCCGTCCGTGCTGTTATATATACATATATGTCTATTTGTTTTTGTGCGTGTGTGTGTCTTTTGTTGAGAACATTTTTATTTTCGGTAAGCATGAATATATGTGTGCAAAAATACATCCGGCTTCCTATCAATAGCCGCGGCGGATTATATGCAAGATCCCCAAAGAAGTTCTTTCATTAGTCAAGGCGACATTCACACTTGAAACATTCATTGTCACTTGACCTTTTTTTATGAATATTCGTACGATTTTATGCGGTTTGCACGGAGAGCATTTTTTTATGGAGGTTTTCTTTGTATTTATGTTCTGTAACGCTAGGCGGGAATAGAAAAAAAGACTCTCTATATTTATTGGCATGCGGGAAAAATTCAGAAAATTACATCTCAACGTAAAAAGTCCTACACATAGAGATATTTTTACTTACATGCATATATATTTATCTCTCTCTCTCTCTCTCTCTATATATATATATATATATACGTGTGCGCGTGCATGTAAGCAAGAACATTTATACTCACAATAAATATATTTTATTGATTTGTTCAACGGAGGATTTATACTTCCGCTTACCGCCTGTTAAATGTAACAATATAGGCATGCAAAAGTGTCTGTTCGCAAACGCTTTTTCAGTTTGGTGTAGAAAATATATTATATAGAAGAATATATAGGTGATATTTGAATATATATATATATATAAGAATAAATCTAAGTAAGAGCCCACAGACCTACCTAGGTTTCACCTAACGACTCGTCAGGGTATGTCGACTTACCCTGACGAGCTAATAGGTGAAACCTAGGTAGGTCTGTGGGCTCTTACTTAGATTTATTCTTATTTGTTGCTCTGCGATTGTATTGAGCGCTTTAGTGTTGGGGTTCTCGTCTGGCTTTTTTTTTTCTTTCCTAACAGAATTTTGACGTATGTTCAAATACTTAGTTTGTTTCTTTTTTACTTCCCCTTTTTCCCCTCCGAGTTTGTTCTCGGTGGGTTTTTCGAGACGAACTGAAATATATTATAAGAATTATTAGTATTATTATTATTGTTATTATTATATATTAATGTGTGTGTCGGGGGGTATTATGTATGTATCGTATGTATGGCTGCCCGAACAGCCAGCAATTAACGGACTGGTGCAGACAGATGATTGACTCTACTTAAGTCTTGGCTCAAATCGTTTCAATAAATGAGTATCGAATCAATAGCATTGGTTAAGCATATGTGACTTCTAAAATTTCCAATTATTCTAAATGGCTGAACAATTTGGCTGTCAGAATTCTTTAGGAAAAGACGTAAAGACAATGGCCGAATCCGTATTTAAAATGAAAGATACGTGAAGAGAAATAAAAGGCAGATTTTGGACAGAATAAAAGCTAACACCACTCGGAATAAATTCTCTTCAGTTGGGCTGAATATGAAGCGATTGCGTTGCAGTTTCTGCAGAGGAAGAATGAAAGAAAAAAGACCAGAAAAGAATTGAAAAGCAATGAATAAGGGAGACCGAGACAAAATAAAAGAAAGAAAGAAAGAAAGAAAGAAAGAAAGAACAGGGAATAACCGAGAATTAGAAAAAGGGAGGGCGACCTAGAATGAATGACTGGAGATAGAAAAGACAATAGAAGAAAAATGAAGTCAGAATCAGGAAAAAAATGAACGAGGTTTTATGAATGAGAAATAGGAAAGAAAGAAAGAAATCCGAGAGTAAAAAGAAAATGAAAGCGAACAAGAATGTTTAGCAAAATTGTGTGTCTGATTCACCCAAAAATTCTTTAGGAGCTGAAATTCTTTCTGACATGAAAAAAAAAAAAGAATTATGACAACACATTGAACGAAAATAGTAAATACCTGAACCAATGGCAAGAGATATTAAGGTAAAACGTTTCTGACGTGTGTGTGTATGTTTGTGTGTGTGTTGTTTGTGTGTGTATGTGTGTTGTGTGTCTTTGTGTGTGTGTGTTTGTGTTTGTGTGTTTGTGTGTGTGTATGTGTGTGTTTGTGCGTGTGTATGTGTGTTTGGGTGTGTGTGTATGTGTGTGTGTGTGTGTGTGTGCAAATGGAAGGAAGGGAAATCAAAAGATGTAATAAATGTCTATCGAAGAACGTCTCTGTATGAAATATAATCATTGAGCAATTAAGAGACTGGATAAAAAAGCAAAAGCGAAAAGCCTTGAGCAAACACCCCTGGACGCTTACCTGCGCCTGTGCTTAAATTTGACAGAGTGAAAAATACTGCTGAAGAAAATACTTTTTGCCTGCACCGGGTTGTTTTACGAGTCCGTGGCCAGAGGAAAAATAAAAATAAGCTGGTGCGCACTAATTACAATGTAATGATATTAGATTCAAAGTTAGCAGAAATGGGCGCAGGTGCAACACAGATCAACCGATTGTCTAACTGAATCGACTCTGACATTGGATGAGGTGCAGAAAAATAAAATAAGATCGAAATCTAAAAATGTAACAGAAACAAAATTGGAACGAGAATTCCGTTGTTAGCCAATTTCGAAACGGCTGTCATTGCCATTAGATTGGCAATGAATTTTTCTTTGCTTGTGTCGAAATCTAAAATATTAAGATTAAATCACTCACTAACTTGTATCCACTCTCTCTCATGCTCCTTTCTTCGTCCACTTCACTCTCATGAGTATTCTCATTCTTCTATTACCCTTTTCCTGACACACCCTGTAACCTGTCACTCTTTCTCATAACTTACCTCCTATGTAACCCCCTGCTCAGCAGTGGCAGTAAAATGCCTTTCTTTTGGCGACACGATTATAATATATATAGCCTTCGAATACACCCACCTACATACATGCACATCACACGCACGTATATATTTTTTTATCATTTTAAACGTTATTTTAGTGGATACCCGTACTTTAGTAGACGCCCCGTTTAATTTTTAAATAGTATGTTTATTTATTTTGTGTACCGACCTGAATATTTCAGAAAACTTATGTAGGAAAATGATCTGCTCTCCGACAGGATTAGCACCTGCGTCCGCCTTGACAGGTAAATCGTCGTTAGATCCAACGTGTTTAACCGAATGAGTTTCAAAGAACTGTTACAGATAAAGCAAAGCCGAATAATGCCTTTGAACGAAATCTTTCTCGCCATAGTCTGTTGAAGTGTTCATATCCGCTTAGCTTTCTATTCAAAAGTAAACAAAGCAAAATGAAGCGTCTAATTTTCGGTGTCTTTTTTAACTTCGTTATGATTCTGCGTTGTGATGCAGTGGATATCGACTCTGAACGACAAACTTGGGTGCCGAGTTCGAAGTTTAGTTGAATTACTTGCATTCACGTACGCACAAATATTCTTGGAAAGGTATTAATCTATTTCTTTCCTCCAATTATGGGTTAAATAATAGGACAGATTGGGTTCTGTAGCCATGGCTGGCAACCAGTCTACCGCAGAAAGTAATGGCAACATGAAAACTTCTACTGGGCATATGTGGGGGATCATTTTTCTATTGTTATGAAGTAATAAAGTGATCCCCCAAATTATACTTAATATAATAATGTAAGATAATCTATCTTTTCTCTCTCCAGATATGAGTTAAATGGCAGAACAGATTTGGTTCTATAGCCTTAGTCGGCAACCAGTCTACCGCACAAAGCAATGGCGACCTACTACGGGATAATCTTCTGCCCAGTCAGTCATGTTTCTTACGAGACATAATCGCCTAAAGTGTGTATTACGTATGACACTTAAATTAAATTCCAATTGCCTCTTTCTGATTTTAAGTTTAAGTGTTAGTTTTGTTTTCCATTTTCTGTAAAACTTTTTCATTGTTCATATGTTACGTTCATGATATTCTCACTATGTTTCTGTTTTCTCTTCATCTCTAAAGAAATGTTTCAGCATTCACTACTGTCATGTTTGAGAAAGCGTCAATGCGAACATTTGGATTTGAACACGGATCACCAAAGAACAAAAATAGTCGAACTCGTTTTGATGTAATTAAAGAAATCGTGCTGCTGGGATCGCGTGACGTTATTTAAGCAATATATATATATATATATATGTGGTGTTGCAGCAAAGTCCGACACTTTACAAAAAGAAACTCTAATAGGCAATAACAACAAAACGACTCTCTGAAAGCTGCCATCGTCGAGGGGTTCATGAACATGGTTGCCAAAGTGTGTGACTTATTTCCCGCCCGCCTTGAGATTGTCGTTGTCGCTACCGGCGTTTACATTGAAAAATAATGTAGGATGTAGCAAAACGTTGTTAAATAAACTATCGGGTCTCTTCATATATAACTTTTGTTTTTATTGATTATTTCGGTTTCTTTTTGTCAAGTGTCGGATTTTGCTGCAATACTCTGTATACATGGGTACATATTAAGTATGAGGGAAGAAAAGAAATAGTTCTAATAGATTTTCGAAGGTGTTGTTTCTGTTATACGTCACTTTACAAAAACTAGCATAAAAGCGGACTTATATTACGTAACAGTTCTGTACTTATTTCTTTCTTCTGAAGAATTTGGGCCTATTTCTTAACACTTTGCTTAGCTTTTAGAAGACATCTTCTGCTATTCCAATATGACTTCGGATTTTGGTTTCATATTTTCCATCTTATTTAGAAACATTTCCTAAAAAATTAAATTTTGGTATTTCACTGCTTTTGACATCACCAGTTCTTATCTCGTATCTTGCTATTCCTCTTTCTGACAAGCCTACCTTATTACTTCTTACAATTAATAGTCAGTCTTTTCTTCTATCTCTTTTTAAAACCTGTATTTTTACACGTTATTCTTTTTTGTCTTTGTCCCTTTATAGTGTTCCACACAATATGAAAAAACGGCGAATAATTCAATCTTTATATTTTCATTTTTCTATCCTATCACCTTTTATTCAGTTCTTCGAACCGATTTTTTTTTAAGAAAATCCAATCCTTTTCATTTTCGTAAGAATTTTGCACTATGGAATTTCTACATGACATACTACACATCGCTTTCTTTTATTCTGCTTCCATTCCAAAATCTTCGGTTTATCTTATTGATTTGTTGTATCGATTGAAATTTTTGCTCAAAAAAAGTAATTGTGTTTGATATTTTTTTTCCTATTCTTGTCTTCCGAAATCCGTAAACTATTGCATCCGTGTCGACATATGGTTTATACCCATGGATATGACGAGCAAGAGGATTATGTATTAAAAACAACAATCTCTATACATCCTGATAAAATGGTTGGCTTCTATGAAGAGCCTCATGTGGTTTATCTGGTATTTGATGGAAGGCGTAAAGTTGATAAGCTCCCACTTCTGTCTATGAATTTTGTGGCTACAAGACTTCAAAAATCTTTTCTGAAAAAATAATCTCATTTCAATTCCGAATTGTTTATTGTTTATTTTATTTCCTTCAACCCCATATTTATTTACGCGTAGAATTCTATTGCAAAGTTATGGCTGAGAGAATCTAAACTTATTTATAAATGTGTGTGTGTGTGTGTGTGTGTGTGTGTGTCCATTACCTATAGACTTCGAAACAGCTGAAACGATTTTCTTGAAAATTTACACAGTTGTACTATAAACTTCTGGGAGTGTTCTTAGCTAGGTTTTGTGTCGAGGTACCCCCGATAAATATCGATAATCGAAAAAATCGGGTTATAGAAGGAGTGGTCCGATTTTAATCAAATTTGATACACTCATAGACAAAGACATAAGAAATGATATTCAGAAGTTTCAAGGTTGCAGTTCTTACAATAGGGCAGAAAATCTATAATATATATATATATAAAAGGCAAGATGTTTTTGTGTGTGTCTGTTTGTCTGTCTGTATGTCCTTTATACAAATCCACAATCTTTATTCGATTCTCACCAAACTTCACACAAATATTCTTTAGGCTGAGTCTGAGCTCTAGGACCCTGGATTAGTTTTAAAGCTTTCATTACACCCGAGCAACGCCAGGCTATACTGCTAGTCATTGATATATAAATGCATATTTGTCAAAACAAAATTTGGCAAAGGAATAAGAAAGCTAAACGAAATCAGCTATTCTACATGTATTTGAAAAATAAATTAAGTTTCATTATTCCAACATTTTCAGTGTAATAAATCAGTGTATTGAATCATATCTGTACTTGTGTTTTTATATCTTCTTCTTCTATGTGCCCTGCTCCTTCAGGACGTAGGTGATCATAGCTTTCCACGTTTACCTATCCCTGGTGGCTCTGAGCACGCCTTCTCCTGTTACACCGTGCAATCCTCGTTCCATCATCACTGATTAGGTCCTTCAAATATGTTATCCGCTGCTTTCCCCTGTCTCTTCTCCCTCTATGTTAGAATCAGATTCTCCAAGCCCTCTTTCCTCATTGCATGTTCCAGGAACTTCAGCTGTCTCTTCCTGATGCTCATTATTAATTCCCTTTTTGTTTCCGTCATTTCCACAACGTCATCATTGCTCACATGCTCGATCCATGATATTCGCAGCATCCTTCTGTAGAACTACATTTCAGTTGTTTCAAGTTTTTATTTCATCTTTGATAGTATTGTCCAGCATCCACTGCCATATTGAAGGACGGACATCTACACTTCCTAAATATATAATTCTATCAAATAAAATATTATTTTACTTCTTTAGAGTTACATAAAATTTTTCCATCTTGTCATTCCTATGCCTAACTTATATTTCTAAGTGCAATGTTCCTTCAGAACGTAGGCGATCATGGCCTTCCCAGTCTTCCTATCCCTGGTTAGCTCTTAGCACGCTTTCTCCTGATACCCAATCTGTCATCTACCTGCTCAGGCCCATGAAATATACTATCAGCTGCTTTCGCCTGTCTCACTTTCTCTCTATCTGACTTGTGAATATTAGATTCTCCTAGAACTTCCTTCCTTGTCACATGTCCCAGAAACTTTAGCTATCTTTTCCTGATGCTCAGTCTTAATTCTAAAATCTAATCATTGCTCACATACTCGATATATGATATCCGCCGCATCCTTCTGTAGAACCACATTTCAGTTGCTTCAAGTTTTTCCTACATCTTTGATGATATTGTCCAGCATTCTCTGCCATATTGAAGAACAGAAATCACATAGCCATCCAGTACTCTCTTCTTTGTTTCTAGCGAAATTATCCTGTCTTTTAATACTCTGCTCAGATTCTGGAATGCGTCCTTCGCCATGCCTATTCGCCTTCGGATCTCAATGTCGCACTTTCCGTCTTCTTTCTAAGTACTTATATTTTTGTACCTGCTTGGTTTTAATATCCCCAAACTATAATTGGCATTTTGGGCTCCTCTGTTTTCTGATGATCATGCATTCAATTTCTTGTAGTTTGTTTCTAGTCCTTTCTTGTCACTCTCATCAGCTACCTTTTATAGGAGGCCTAGTAGTTTTCTTTCCGTGTCAGCTATTAGCGCTCTCTCATCTACGTATCTTATATTTTTCAGATTGTGACTGCCGATAACTAATTCTGGCATAACTTCTAGGGTCCACAGAATATTCTCGCTCTACAAGTTGAATAGATCCGGTGAAAAGACATCCTTGTCTTACACCTCTTTTTATCTTTGTATATCTGCTGAATTCGTTTCCTATCCATATGCAGGCGGTTTGCTGCCAGTAGAGGTTCTTGATTACTTTAATAACTTTCCCAAATATATCGAGGTTGCAGAGCATTTCTAACAATTCTTTGAGGTGTACTTTGTCAAACGCCTTAGCATATTCTACAAAACATATGTAAACGTCCTTTTTCATTTGTACCACCCTTTCTGATAGCATCCTAAACATAAATATTGCATTCCTTGTTCCAATGTCATTGAAAAAACCGCACTGTCCTTTTTTTTCATCTCCGGCCTGATTCTACTTTGCGTTCTATTCATCAGGATTTGGACAATGGGCTTCGTTATGTATCTCATCAAACTGATTGTTCGATGAAGTTCGCATTCAATGGCGCCTGGCTTCTTAGGTAAACCTATGAAAATTGATCTGCTTAAGTTATCTTGTAACACACCACTGTTGTAGATTTAATTTATTATTTCTGTAATTTTCTCAATGCTGAAATTTTCTCTATGCTGATAAGCTGTCAGTATCTCTGTTACAATGCCGTCTGGTTCAGCTGATATTCAGTTTGGCCATTGCAGCTTACACTTCAGATTTTAGTATTTTCGGTCTGTCAGCATCTTTGTTTACTATCAGCTGTTATCTCCTGTCGTAGAAGAGATCTTTTATATATTTTTCCCATCGCTGGAGTATTTCCTCTTTTTCCAATATGATCGTTCCATCCCTGGATTTTATACAACCTGTTGAGGAGCATGTTTTTTCTACTGTCAGTTTTCTTTTTTCTTTATGCATTTCTCCTTTATTATTCTTGCTCAGTCTCTCTATTTCGGC
Organism: Ascarosepion bandense; assembly: GCA_037127315.1. Classification (NCBI taxonomy): domain Eukaryota; kingdom Metazoa; phylum Mollusca; class Cephalopoda; order Sepiida; family Sepiidae; genus Ascarosepion; species Ascarosepion bandense. The sequence continues at coordinate 2,618,092 of JBBBDQ010000525.1, read as the reverse complement.
ACATTTGTTGTTGAGCCACTCTTCTTTAGCCTGTCTCCACTTGGTCCTTATTTCCTTTTGTAGTTTCTTGTATTCAGTTCCATGTCTTGGCATAGTTTTCTATCTTCTTTGCATCATGTCAAAAATCTCTTTAGTCATCCACTCGTTTTTTCTTCTGCATCTGATTTTTTCTGGAACAATGTTGTTTCCTGATATCACTAGTGCTTCTTTAAGTACGTCCAATTTTGAATGTTTTATTTCCCATTTGTTCTTTGTATATGTTTCTCATACTCTCAGTGTATTTTTTCTGCAGGTTGACGTCATTCCAGAGTGTGTCGTATTGCATTCTGGGTGCTGCCCTAGGTTTCTTTAGTCTCCGAAGTTTTACCCTTAGATTGCAGATAACTGGAAGATGGTCACCTCCACAGTTGGCATTTGGATAGGTCTTGCCTTGAATTACTGCATTTCTAGGGTTCTAAATGTTCATAGGCATCTTGGGTGTTCTTGAAACCAGGGGTTGTTCATCATCTGGTCATTCGCCTTATACCACTGAACCAATCTTTTATTTCCTAATCCAAAGTTGCCAGTTTTCTCCCCTTTCGTTTCCGTGCCTACTTTGGATTTAAGTCTCCCGTGATGAATCTGAGCCTTGGTATTATCAAGGGTGGAGTGGACAGGTTCTATTTCTTCCTCAGTGCTTCGCGTTGTCGAGGCATAGACTACTTTTAGGTTACATAATTCTTCAATACGGCAGTGAATGCTGGACAATATCATCGAAAATAAGGACAAAACTTGAAGCAGCGAAAATGTGGTTCTACAGAAGGATGCTGCGGATATCGTGGACTGAGAATGCAAGCAACGATGAGGTGTTGGAAAGAATGGCAACAAAAAGGAAATCAATACTGAGCCTCAGGAAGAGGCAACTGAAGTTCCTGGGACACGCAATGAGGAAGGAGAGCTTGGAGAACCTGATACTGACTGGCCAGATAGAAGGAAAACATATTTGCAGGTGGATAACGGAACGGGGGTTGCCAGGAGTAACAGAAGCAAACATACTAAGAGCCACAAGGAATAGCGAGAGGGAGAGAACCATGATCGCCTACGTCCTGAAGGGACAGGGAACATAGAAGAATGCATTTTATCGTCATACCCAGGATCCGGATGTAGTTCATCGTCACATCTAGAACGCTTTATTGGGTGGGGGTACTGTAGAGGCGCAGTCGATGTATTCTGATGCCTAAGCAGGCAGGGCGGAAGATAAGCAGGAGGGCGGTGGAGAAAAGTCAGCAGGTAATTATTAGTTTTTACTTAGCACCAGAATTATCTAGATCCGAGAAAGATTATTCCGATCAAAGTAAAGCTGACATCATCAAGGATATTGAAAGAAAATGCTGGAAGATTGTGCAGAGATATTTTCAATTAAGAAATAAAAATAAAACAAAATGAAAAGAAGGAAAAGAAGTAGACGAAATTAAAAAAGAGAAAAGGAAGAATGAAAAAAAGAAAAGAAGAAAGAAGATAAAAAGAAGTGAAGAAAAAAGGAAAAGAAGAAAAAGGAAAAGAAAATGACACTCAAAAAGAAAAGAAGGTGGAGAAAAATAAGAAGAGAAAGAAAAAAATGAAAAGAACAAAGAAAAGAAGAAAAAGGTAACGAAGTAGGAGAAAAAGAAAAAGAAGAAAGAGGAGAAAGAAAATAAGAGGAAGAAGAAAAAAGAATAAAGGAAAGAAAAAGCAAAAAGTAAAAAGAAGGAAGAAGACAAAAGAAAAAAGAAAAGAAAAAGCAAAAAGTAAAGAAGAGGAAGAAGAAAAATAAAAAGAGGGAAAGAAAAGGCAAAAAGTAAAGAAGAAGAGGAAGAAAAAGACATGAAAATAAGAAAGAAAAAAGGAAAAGGTAACGAAGAAGGATAAAAAGAAAAAAAGAAAGAGGAGTAGGAAAATAAGATGAAGAAAAAAAATAAAAAGAAGAAAGAAAAGAAAAAACAAAAAAGTAAAGAAGGAGAGGAAGAAGAAAACATGAAAAAAAGAAAGAAAAAAGAAAAGGTGACGAAGAAGGAGAAAAAAGAAGACAGAGGCAAAGGAAAATAAGAAGATGAAGAAATAAAAAAGGAAGGAAAAAAACAAAAAGTAAAGAAGAAAAGGGAGAAGAAAAACGGAATAAGCATGAAAAGTATAAAGAAAATCATGAAGTAATTTGATAAAGAAACCAAAAAAGAAGAAAGAAAGAGATGATGAGTTGAAATAATAATAATAACAAAGAATACTAGAGATGAAGACATAAAAGAACGGGGGCAAAAATTGTCTTCTACCTAATAAATTAGCATAAGCCAAATTTAGTATCATAGAATGAGATATTAACATGTAAACTGAACACTCTCATGCAACAAGAGCAGAATTGATAGTCTTAAACAAGAAGAAGAAAATTTACCATATCATAGACGTGGATGTGACACGTGACGAAAGGTAAATAGGAATAAAGACCGAACATGGGAAACTACTAAGAATGGAAAATTAAGAAACACAACAATTAAATGTGTGCCAATAATAATTGATAATCTCTAAATCGGATCAGAATATCTATTGAAAAAACTGGAATTAGCGCGAACATTTAGACTGGACAAACGTTGTTATACTGGATTCTACAAATATACTATGAGAGGTATTTCCAAAATCATGGCGCTATTCATTTTATGACTAGCTCTATAGATCTAGTTTGAATATGAAATAACAATCTAAAAGAATATTTACAGTTTTAAAAGTATTCCCAAGGGGATGACGAAATTTTGAAATACAAAACTAATGGTAGTTCCAGTCGTTATCGGAGTGCTAGGAACAATCCTGAAGAGCTAATGGAAACTATTGGGGAAACTAGAAATTAGATGAAGAGTTAGAGTTATTTATACATAGGCATTTGAGAAAACAGTTTTAATTTAAAGAAAGAAGCCAGCGTATTTTTGTTAGTTTCCAGTTTCTAATATCTTGTCAAAGTAACTAGTTATTAATCGTATCGGTAGGGCTTAGAATACAGCGAAAGCATATCTTGAGAAGAGTAAGATTTCCCGGCTTCAAACTCTGGTATAGACAGCATATAGACACAAATATGAATACTATGTGTGACTAAAATAGACTAAAAATAAACGCATTTCGACTTAGAGGACCTCCAGCAACGTTATCACATTAAGAATCTATTTCTTATTGCCTACAACTGACCTTTACTCTCATAGACAAATAACAGTAAATAGCAAATCTGAGATAGAAATTTCTTGTTTTTGTACGTATTTTCAATCAACGTTCGTTTCTTTTTTTTTTTTTCATCGAGTAATAGTGTTTTAGGCAATGAGTTGTTCACACAAAAAAGAAATGTATCCCCACTTCTTCTATGTGACCTGTCTCTTTAGGATGTAGGCGATCATGGCTTTCCACGTTTCCCTATCCCTGGTGGCTCTGAGCAAGCCTTCTCCTGTTACACCATGCAAACCTCGTTACGACATCTACCTGCTCAGGCCCTTCAAATATGTTATCCGTTGCTTTCCCCTGTCTCTTTTTCTACTCTATCTGGACACTTCGTGTCAGGTTCTTCAAGCTCTCCTTCCTCATTGCATGTCCCAGGAACGTAAGCTGTCCCTTCCTGTTGCACCGTATTAATTTCCATTTTGTTTCCATCATTTCTAAAACCTCATCATTGCTCACAGGCTCGATCCATGATATTCGCAGCATCCTTCTGTAGAACCATATTTCAGTTTCTTCAATTTTTTCCCTCATCTTTGAGGATACTGTCCAGCATTCACTGCCATATTGAAGGACGGACAATACGTAGCAATCAAGTACTTTCTTCTTTGTTTCTTCAGCCTTTCTTAAACGAACGCTGATGCCAAGCTATGTCTGATTGTGTTTAAGAACAACTTTTCCAACTTTTTCTTTTCTGTTGTTACGAGTCGATTTTTTAACAGAAAATACCATTTACAAAAAATGCTTAACTTAATAACAATATTCTTTTATGAATAGAATTTCTAGTTGCACTCATCTACAAATAAGAAAAAACCGTAGTTTGTAAATGGAAATAAAAGACGTCCATCTTTTCAGACTACTGAAACACATGATTAGATTGCAGGAAGATTTTACAGCGTCAGTTTCAATTTCAATTTTCATCTGTCAACTTTTAGAATTGACGAGTCTACGAGCAACATAACTATAAATAATTGATATTGCATTTTTGAGTAATGATGAATGTCGAACAAGGTGATTTATTAACATGGACTTTGATCAAATATACCTGAGCTCCTCGGTCAAGCCAAGGAAATCGGCGAAATGCCTTAACCTTTCTCCTTATAATAAAATAGGGAGGTCTTGACTTGGCAGTGGATCCCCGTTTCCTCACCTGCAATTGTTATTTATTTGTTTAATCTTTAGTTATTGCATTTCTTTTCTGCAAAGACAGAATTCCAAACATTGTAGTAAACTACAGAAGATTGCATGCGATGTTTACAAAACTGGACATTCTGTTATACAAGAGCAAATAGTAAGTTAGGAATTGTGCTGAGCGAATCTTCTAAAGAACAAGGATTGCGTAATAAAGATTCTGTAATTTTTATACAGAAATAAGGTTTTAATTTTTGTGCAAAATGAAAGCCAAAACATTGAATTGTCACATTTCTATTTTTTGACGGAGAGGCCTCGAATAAAGGACAATACATTTTTCTGTCGCATGCAGATCAGATGATATTCAGAAATGTTGAATGACTAAAACACGGCAAATCCTCATAAGCCCACATTTGTGCCTATTATTTTTTATAAATTTCGGTAACCAATTTTAGTCATCCAGATTTTTATAAAAAATTCTACTGATTACCCACTTTCTATATTGTTTCTTTTTTAGTTGTATCTACACAAATCTTATACTATTTACATTATTCAGACTATCGTACTCATCTGGGTTGACATTTGTACGTTGTTTTGGCCGTTGTACGTTCCGGCCTTCTTAAAGTGTTAGGAATTTCGAACTAAACCTTTTATTACGATCATTTGGGATATATCATTCTCATTCTTTGTGCAAAGCTGTTTTTGGTACTCATAAGTTATCTCCCTCTAACTTGACTCTCTACGTTACTTGTTCACCATTGCTATAGTCTGGTTTTGAACTCACAACTCTTTGGGTCAAGGACACATGTATACAGACGCTGGTTAGTTCTCATGACTTGACCCAAAGAGTTTTGGATATAGACGTTGTGGATATAGATCTTGATTAGTTCCACTAACTTGACCCAAATTCAATCTGCTTCTTTGTTATGTTCTTTTGGGCAAGCCCATATATTTTACCCAGAACTGTTTAACCTCTTTCATTTATTTTTTGGGCGGGGGTGGGGATTGACACTTCTATTCTTTGTTTACGTATTTCACTGTAAAACTTCTTTGCATCGGCTTGAAAGATCTTGTTCTGCCTGTAGAATCTGGATCTTTTCTCATAGCGTCTTATTCTTTGAGCCTTCAGTTGTATTGTTTGCTTTATTTTTTCTTTAGTTGATAGGACTTCATTTTCATTCCTAATATTGTGCTTTTTTTCGACTCTTCTGCCTTTTCTAGTTCTTACATTTATTCATCTTGCCAGTTCATCGAGTACTGATAATTCATTTCTAAGCTGTTCGATTTCCTTTTCTATTTTACTTTTCTAAGGTGGATCTTCATGTCTGTGAGTCTGCTTTTTTTTTACTTCTAATGTTCAATATTTTGTTGTTGCTATTGTTAAGGTATATATTTTTTCATTGAGATTTATATGGGTGTCTTCTTCATGCAGAATTCATTTGAGTGATGCATTGTAGAGCTTAATAGTTATGTTTTGTTGGTTGTAATTTGGTAGTTGTTTTCGTTCCTCCATTGCAATATTTTGCATCTGATTTATATGGTTCTCCATTTTCTTCTTGGCTTCTGTATACTATTCTTGTTTTCCGTAAAATAATTCGGTTCAATGTGTTTTGAACCTTTTTTATGACCGACTAAGATCACATCTTTCCAACACTTCTAAACTTTCTGCATTATCTTCACTGATTTGTGTGTATCTTGGTTTCTTCATTATGATATGTGGCTTCTGTGATCTTACTACTTTTTTCCGATTCCTGTTCCCTTCCATGTGTAGTCGATTTGTCTCTTCTGGTTGCAATTCTTTAATTTCATCAATCGTCAATCGGTTATTTCGCATAATGTACCTTCTTACATTGGCTAGTTTATTTTTGTCAATGTACTTTCTAATTGTTTGTCCAACCTTTTCTCGCCAAATGTCATATGGTTGGCTAGAGATGATTTTCTGAGGTTTGAGTAACGCTTCATGAAATGCAGTCAAAACGACTTTGTACTCCTCACGAGATGATTTTATTTTTACTTTCTTTAAATTTACGTTTATGGATCTAGCTGAAGAACTTGCAGGGCCATCATTAGGATTATCCTGGTTGTGGGGACATGAAGATTCAGTCTTTGTGTAGGAGTTTTTATTATGGTAGGTAGGTTCCCTCCTGATAGACGGACTCCCTTTTTATCCACTGGAAGATCCATACTGAACTTTTCGATTACATTTTTAATTCTCATATTATTCCCACGAGTGACGCACGTGTCCACAAGTATACCCAAAGTTGCCCGGCACGTTGGGTAACGGTCTTTTTAAAACAGGTTTCCGAAGCCTGTAGGGGATCGTTCGCGATCTCATAACACAGTAGCCATTCACTCCTCGGCACAATTAACACCTTCAGTTGTGGGTTGTTATTCGGAGTTTTCATGTGTTGCCAAACAACAGTGAACAGAGACGCGATTGGAATTCATAGAGAAAGACGCTGGTTAAAAAATCATGGAAAAAACAGCCGTTTAATGAAACGAAATATCACGACACTAGAGTATTATGATAAAAAAGAGAGAAAAAATATAGTGACGGTAATTTCTTTCTTTCCTTTTATTTCTTTTTTTTTACTCTTGAACAGATGAGTTGTTAATTAATTATAAAAATTGTTTTTGCTACCATCACTAGTTCTTGTTACGAAAATAACTGTCAAAAAAAATTAATGAAAAAGAAAAAGTTAGTATTCGTTTAAGTTTATCACTGCTGTGAAATTTAAAAATAATACTTTGTTCGTTCACCTGTATATTTGGTTATTTTTTCATTAAAGTTGTCAAAAATAACGTTATCAAAGTAAAATAAAAAAAGTAGTCTTTCTAAGAAAGAATATATTGGAAATTGTATCGTGTTGTTTTTTTATCGTATTGTTTTTTCTTATGGCATTGTTTTTTGTTCTTTTTTAATATTGTAGTTTTAAAAAATATTTCAAAACATCGACAACTTAGTGATATAGAAATAATAAGAAAACTAGTGGATTAATTTATTAGGATCATTTAACGAAGAAAAAGAAAATTAAATAATAAGAATATGAAGAAACATTCATGTTTATGGTATTGTAATAATAACAAGATTTCATATAGAAAAAAAAAGTTACGTTTTCAAGAGCTTCAAAAAACATGTCATTCTTATTGTAATTCTAACCGCGTCTCTAGTGTAGTGTACGGTCCTTATTATTATTATTATTATTATTATTATTATTAGATTCTAGCGGTTGCTGCTGGAATATATGATCGTCAAACAGAGTAAGAACCTTCATCTAATAGTTACGACGAAATAGATGTGGTAAAGATCACGACTTTTTTCCGGGTGAATTTAAATTGACCAATGAGTGATTAGATCGCGAGATTTCATTTGTACTTTTTTTTAAAAAAAAAACTGTTTTGCATTTATTTTAGTTTATGGGAAGATGTAAGCGAGTAAGTGCTTGAAGCAAATAAAACTGTGTTTTGAAGTTAATTTCAAAATTAGAACATTTCTGACTGAGCTGCCAATAGGTTGGCTTCTTTTCAACTCATAAACTCATTTAAATTCTCGTACCGTTCCCAGCGTGACTTGGCAAAGGTGTCAGTTACAAATATGCTCGAACTGCCTGATTGAGGATTGGTAAGCACTTAACTCCAAATGCGTACTCTCATTTATATATAAAAATATAGTCTTTGCCTACTGGAAAATAGACGCTACATGATCATTAAACAAATTTCCTAGCATCACTTAGTTTTCATTAAATACGAGTACAGACCAAAAATAATGTTCAAGCAAATAATTTCAAGTTGTCGGTTGTTTATAATCATCTCGTTAATTTTCGTTAATTTCCGTAGCATGTTTCAATTTGTTGACATTATCATACATTTCAGTGCAGATATGGTTGTTTGGGTGAATCGAAAATTGTGTTATATAGGCTTAATTTGATTTCGTTTAGACTGATCGTTATTCGTGGTCGAGAGGTCAAATCGGCGACATATTACTTGGTGGCTTCTTCTATGTGGATAGGGGTCGCAGGTTCGAAGCATGCCGAATGACACACATTTTCGTAACAAAAATTTAATGGTAGAAATAAATATTTATACTGTTTAATTAATAAAACAGAATATCTATTAAATACGAGTATTGATCAAAAATAATGTTCAAACAAATAATTTCAAATTGTCGGTTTTATATAATCATTTCGTTAATTCCGTAATATATATATATATATATATATATATATATATCCACCGGCTTGAATATTCGACTAATGTTGTTATATCTACCTTCCAGCGGGATTCGAACCTATGACTCCCATATACCTAGAAGAAGGCGTCAGTAGATCTCATGTGTCTTACCAATCGACAACGAAATATTTCCTGGGTTTACGAAGTCGAATCAAAATGTAAATACAAAATACTCCGGTGCGTATGTAAACAATGACGAAATGTTATGAACCAACATATTTATTTGTTTAAAAATTAATTTTAATGGAACCTTGTATTTTAGGCATAAGCTGTTTTTTTTTTTTATATAATTAAACAGTAGATTTATATATATCCACCGAGCTAAATATTCGAAAAATCTTGTTAGGAAAATATGCATCTTTTGGCAGGATTTGAACCTGCGACTCCAATATACCTCGGAGAAGCCGTCAATATATATGATGTGTGTTACCAATCGTCGTAGAAGATTTAATATGTTTAACACAAATACCTTCGACAAATTATCTATAAGGTGCAGCAGAACAACTCTTACACTTTAGATTCTCACCTGTGTGGTGCTATTAAAATTCAGCAAGCATTCTAGCTAACGTTTTGATTTCAATGTGGGATTTATTTATGATACACTCTGTATAAGAATTCTCAATTTTAAATACGTTAAATGTCATATTATCAAATTATACGAGAACCTAAAATAAAAAGAGAAAACATTGCCATTCTAATGGTATATAATGAAAACGATAACGAGAAACAAATGAAAAAAGGGGTAATTTATGCAATCGAGGAGAAACTGAAAAACATGGAACGAGAACAGTTCAATAAACAACCGAATGTAATTATTTCGAGCTGTCTCCATGGTGACCCATATCTTTAGTAAAACGAAAAAAAAAAAGTCAAATCGCGTGAGTTTCAATAATAAACAAGCGTATATTTTAAAAATATGCTTTATCTGAAACATGTAGATAATAATAAACAGCTAAATAAAAAATATTATATATAAGAGTGTGTGTGTGTGTGTGTGTGAATGAATGAATGAATATACACATGGGTATACACACATATATAAAATATTATTCAGATGTTATTAAAATAGTGCTCAAGGTAGTACAAAAAGAGTTATTAATTACATAATAAATATACATTTTAACCTACGTCGGTGACATGACTTGGAGTTTCATGCACAGCGCATTGATCAAATGCATATTCTATTCTATTTTTAACTTATAAAGAGTATAATATAACAAAGACTAAAATTACATGAAGATAAAAAATGTAAATTAAAAAATATCTATATAATATAAATAAAAACATATAATAATATATATATATATTCATTATTTATTTATTATTTATTTAAATCGATATATATATATATATATATATATATATATAGTTTAGAAAACATCTTTTAATTTAACCTTTACCAATCCTTTCAGGCCAACACATCTTCAGAAAGAATCTTTGGCATAATTTTGACGAAGGCAAAAAGATAACTGATTACTGGGAATAGGAAATAAAGAGAGTGAAGCTTGGAACACGATTAAAATAATTTATTAGTAAAAATTAATTTCGAATAAAAAGTCCTTGTTCATATATATATAATTACTTTTGACGTATTTCCTCCCACAGGACTTCATCTGATCTAAATTTGCATCTGCATATGTGCGCAATAGAACTCTCGCTGAAATTTTAGATTTTTGTTTTTTTTTCTTTTTTTTACCTGACTGATAAGGTCCTGCGATTAATTTAAATATTTTACTTAATTTTTCTTGCGTTCTTAAAATTTTCTCCTTTTCTGGTCATGGATTATGTAGAAATTGTCTGACTTAAATCCATCCCCGAACTACTTGTTGAAAATACAACAGTAATAGTATCATTCACTTGTGAAAATTAATTGAATAATTATTAATAAAAAAGAAAAAAAATCAACATTTAACAATATCACCTAGGAACGCAGCCGCAATGTTCTGACTGAAACAATGTATATATTCAATTAAAAAAAAAAAAATATATTTATAATCATCCTTGATAATGGCTAAAAGTATTTCTGAAAGTGTTCGGATACACAAAACATTCAGACAATTTCTACCGTATTTAGGTCCAGTAAAGAAGAAAATTATGATATTAAAAGAAAAATTACAAAAATAACTAACTACAGTACCTTGTGGTTTTTAATGAAACTTGTATAAAAGAATGAATGCTGCAAAAATACAATATATATATATATATATATATATATATATATATATATATATATATATATCACACAATAATTCCCGGGCCTGACATATAGATGGCGCCACGAATAAAAAAATCCATAGGATTTTCATGAAGTACTAACCTTCAAATGCCACGTGACAAAATTTGGACTAAAATTAGTTTAAAAATTACAGTAATTTAAGTGAAGTTACTGTTGCAAATTTTCAAAACAATGGAAAAATCTTAACTTCATGTATTGATAAAGCATTGCTTTCTGATGGGGAAAATACTTTTCAAGCAAAGCAATGCCTTGATAAGTGTTATTCGTACTCTGCTTCTTAGGAAACAATGGTTAAGAGGTGGTATGCTGACGTTAAACGCGGTCGTACAGACACAAATGATGATGAACGCCCAGGTCGCCTAAAATTGGAAAACAACAAATAAAAACCCTCAAACTCATTTTAGCCGATTGTAAGTAGCAGAGGAGTTGAACATATTAAAAGGCAGTGTATTCATCATTTTGCATGAATATTTGTCAATGAGAAAGCTGTGTTCACAGTGGGTGCTGCGTTTGCTCACAGTCGGTCAAAAACCACACTGCGTCGACGATTCAGAGCGTAGGTTGCAACTGTTTCAGCGCAACAAGAAAGAATTTTTGTGTTAACATGTGACAGTAGATGAGACATGGATCTACCACTTCACCCCGGAATTAAATTGACAGTCAGTCTCAAAAGAATGATCCAGGAAAAGAGATTTGGCTCCAATGAAGTGATATCGAAAACTGAGGCGTATTTGAGGCCAAAAACAAATCGGTCTACAAAAAAGCATCAGCATTTTAGAGAAGCTTTGAAATCAGTGTATCACCCTAGAAAGAGTCTATGTTGATGACTAAAGTCGAATTTTGCCTACAAGTTGTTTTATGAGTTAGACCCGGGATTTATATCTGTGTGTGTGTGTGTGTGTGTGTGTGTGGGATATGAGACATATATTTGGCATCTCTTGATAAATTTTATAGATTTGTCTGAGTCGATAGATTAGTCAGTAAGCTGTATTCGAGTCTGATGTTAGTAAAATAGTGCTCAAGATAGTATAAAAAGAGCTAGTCAATACATAATAAATAGACATTTTATCCTACGTCAGTGACATGACTTGGAGTTTCATGCACAAAGCATTGATCAAGTGCATATTCCAAATTGGTCGTTTACGAGATTTGAATTTCATTTCCTTCGATGTTCGTGGAAGTTAAATCTTACAATGTTTGGGTTCTATTTTTTTTTAACTTATAAAGAGTATAATATAAAGACTAAAATTCCATGAAGATAAAACATTAAAATTAAAATTAATATATATATATATATATATATATATATATATATATATATATAAAATAAAAAGATATAATTTATATATAAGATGAGACATATATATTCCATCTCTTGATAAATTTAATAGATTTGTCTGAGTCGATAGATTAGTCAGTATGCTATATTCTAGTAAGTAGAACTACCAACATCTTAGTACCTATTTTGCTAGCAGGTGTTTTAAAGTTTTTCGCGTACGTTTGATGTCCTTTCAGTCTGAATTAAAAAAGTATTTATTATTTTATTTTGTAGCTTGTGATTGTAGTATATTTATTTTGAACCGTTCAGTTGGACGTTTGATAAATATTATTTATTTCTCAACTAACTAAAATATGTGCTTATTATAATTGGCTTGTAAAATCCTTGACTCCTTATAAAATTATTAAGACTAACGAGATGACAAAATACAAAATGTTTCCCGATTACTCATATATTTGAACACTTATCAAAATAGCAGGTTACATTATTATTGGTAAAAATATCGACCCGTATCTTCTGAATTAAATACGAGAAAATAAAATCAATTAAACAAAAAAGTCACGAGATCGATTCACGAGAAACGGCTTTCATTTTTTAATGGGGAATTACAATTGATGGAAATGGTAAAAAGAGTGGAAGATGAACAACAAATTAGATTCCGATTTAAAAATAAAAAATAAAGTAATAAAAAAGTGTTACATTATTTCGTAGAGGAATTCATAAAAAACAATATGATTCGACGTTCGTCACGAAGTTTAAGCCAAGAAATATTTGTTGTTCTCTCATATCTAAAATGGTTGCCATTATTAAAGTAGATACACTTTCTTGGATTCCCCTGAATCTCATAGAACGAGACAGGAATGTTACTAGCGTTTCTTTTCAATTTATTTAATTTTCGAAACTATTTTTTGTGATAGAAAGTGTCTTACAGAAGAAACCACGAATTCGGCCAGTAGATATTCTAATTTTTTCCTGCAGCGAAAGTTAGCAATCATCCTTTTTACTTGCTGTCATATTGTTTGCTTATATATAACCGCAGTCTTTTTTTTTTCGAATAGCTTTCATACACGTGTATTTTCTTTTGTTTTACTGAGTGTTTAATCAGATTGTTTCATAGGGGAATTCTTCTTTCTTGGACTTGTAACTCCTTGTAGAATATAGAACCACAGTCACCCCACGCTCGATGATGAATCTTTTCCTAATAAACGGTTTAATTTTCGAATCAAAATAGAAATAAAATGCCCTGTTAGCAAATATATTTATAAGTAATGCGAACAAACTTGATTTAAGTTAAACTGGTCAGTCAGATTCTGTCATTGCCTACATCTCGATTGCTCTTGCCGAAGTATGGCAGGTTGGGATTCCAGGTGTTATGTCTTCCCAAAGGCTAACCCGTGAATTGGTTCAAGGATCGCATGAGATTTTTTAATTTAGAGTACGTTTTCTCCTATCCTGCCACGGCTAGAGAGACCAGTCTGTCCAGCCATTTAACACATAGCTTGTGAGGAAGATGAATTTATACGTTTCTTCATGGTTTTGATGCATTAACGAGTTTATTACGTTAGCTTAAGTATAAATATAAACTTAAGTTAATGTAACAACCTCGACTGGAATTCGAACTCGACTTTCTGATTTCTCATTTCGGGCCACTCTCTAGTAAAAACCAGGAACGTGCGGTAAACAAGAAAAATGAGACTTGTTAGATTAACTTTTCTTACTGCCATCAAATGAATTTCAACAGGCAGTAAAGGAAAAGAAGAACAAAACAGAATAACGGTGAAGAAAAAAATTGTGCAACTAAATTATTATATGGAATAAAATTAACCTAAATCTGATTGAACAAAAGCAGACGTTATCCCGACGAATGTCGAATTCACAACAATTACATCAATATGGCAGCTTTATAACCAATACATCGTAAGATGGCCAAGTAGTTTGGTCATTATTTAAAAATAGAAAATAAAAAAAACGAAACCAGTGAGCGAAGTGAAAGCAGTAAAGCAAAGAAAAGTGAAGAAAATAGCAAAGTCTTTAAATTGAGACGCGAATGATTCATAAAAAGTAAACAAAACAATAATCACTGCCTGGTGAGTAAGATAGTTGCGGATATCACCCAAGAACTAGAGGCTGATTTTCGAATGTTGAAAATAAAAAAAACGTGTAGCTCAATAAAATTGAAGGACATGTTACTTGAAGTGCCATATATATTTGAATAGCAGAGAATTCAAATAGACAGAGACGCCTAAATGAAGTTTGTACACGACTAGGAAAAACGTAACAATTGTCTCACACGCACACACACACACACACACACACACACACACACGATGATTTTCATTTTATCATTCACACACATACTAACTTTCAGTCAGTAAAGTGCCATACGTAATACACGCTTGGGCGATTATGTCTCGAAAGAGACACGACTGACTGGGTAGAAGATTATCCCGCAGTAGGTTGCCATTACTTTCTGCGGTAGACTGGTTGCCGGCCAAGGCTATAGAACCCAATCTGTCCTGTTATTTAACCCATAGCTGGAGGGAAGAGACGGATTATTATCTTTCCCAAGGGTATTTGTGCGTAAGTGAATGCAAGGAATTCAACTGAAATTTGAACTTGGCTCCCCGTTTTCTCGTTCCGAGCCGATATCAACTGCACCACAACGCACATCTAACTAACTTTACTAAATTTACCGGATCATAAATACACACATTCATACATGCTTCTTTCATCCAAACGCATTCATACATGATTGTATAGACTATTTCGCTACAATTTTGAACGCAAATATATTTTGTTTTGTCATTCATCACATTAACGCTCGCAACATATCTTCTTCTATGTACCTTTTCCTTTCAGGACGTAGGCGATCATGGCTTTTTACGTATCCCTATCCCTGATGGCTCTTAGCACGTTTTCTCCTGTTACACAACGCAACCTCCGTTCTATACTCCACCTGCTAAGACCCTTCAGATATTTTATCCGCTGCCTTCCTTTGTCTCTTTTCCCCTCTCTCTGGCCTGTTAGTATCAGGTTCTCTAAGCCCTCCTTCCTCATTGCATGTCCGAGGAACGTTAGCTGTCTTTTCCGGAGGCCCAGTTTTAATTTCCTTTTCGTTTCTATCTTTGCCAAATTCTCATATTTGCTCCCATACTCGATTCCTGATATCCTCAGCATCCTTCTGTTGCTTCAAGTCTTTCTTTCATCTTTTATGATATTTTCCAGCATTCACTGCAATACTGAAGAACTGAAATCACATAGCGTCCTTTTCCGTGCCAATTTGCCTTCGAAATTTTCAAAGATGTTTTTTAACAAAGAATCTTATTCTGAATTAGAAACATAAAATTATTTATTTAAAAAGGATTTCTTTAAAAAAAAAAAACGCTTTACAACAAATTAATAGATGGATAAAAAAATGATAAGTAAGTGAAAAATACAGCATTGGTACTAAATGAGAATATCACATCACAAGCAATAAAACTAAAGGAAGAAGAGAGGAGAAAAGAGAAAATGATAAGACCAGGTTAAAGGTAGGTTAATATCTTGACCGTTAAGGAGGGAAAGGAAGAAGGGAAAAGGGTAGGATGAGCGAGAAAAAAAAGTTGGTTAGTATGTATTCTTTGGGGCCAAATCCCAAAATTATCTACGCTTTGATTAGTCAAAAAAAAAACACGCATGTAAATTTTATATCTTCCCACATACATACACTGCAAACCAAGGGTTTTTGTTATTTAAACGTAAATCATCTGCAAAACCAACATCAAACATTGCCTTGATGATAAGAATCTATCTCGAAACATAGAACTTTCCGTGTCGCATATTCAATTAATTCATAATATAATTATATTAAGCTCTATAATATTTATTATATTGAGCACTGTTCCTAATAAAATAAATGCCGGGGCACTCAAATAATAAAAGTTTCAGTACTTTTCAGTTGGAATTATATATATATATATATATATATATATATATATATATATATATTACTCTTCCACAATGAATTGAGTTCTTTCTGACTACATATATATCTGACTACATATGTATACTCTGCTTATATACAACACGCCAAACTTTCAATTCTCTGATTCCATACGTCTATAGCTTAGATGTTAGCGACTAGCAACTCCAACATGCATCAAATCGGTCGAGTTTCGATTCCGGCTAGAAGCAGGTGCATGTCTAGCCACACTTATGAGCTGTGATACTGCAAAACAGATTGTATGTGTATGATATATATATATATGTATATATATTAATGAATGACATATATAGAGAGAGTGACGCATCTGTGAATAACAAACGTAAAGAATATTCTTAGTGAAGCGTTCTGTTCCGAGTAATTCCTTCACAGAACGTAACGATTCACGTATTTCTTCAGTTATATCATTTACTTAAGTTTGATATATACTTTTATGACATATTTTTCATGGAACTTTTAATATTATTATTTTTCACCAATACAAGATCCAAAAATCCCTCACTGAAGAGGATCCTAAATGAGCTTGTTGTAAGGGCGTCCAGGAAAAGAGAAAGAGATGCGGATTATGGCGGTTGACTCTGGACCTGAAAAGACTGAGATTACAGTGATCGAGGAATTATCCTCTCTTGGGTCCGTTCCATAATGCAACAATTCTCTCATCGCAGCGTCCTTGTTATTTATTGACCTGAATGCATTTCAACTGACGATGATCGACATATACATTATTCAGCATACGGTCGAAGCAGAGACATTAGTCTATCCAACTCATCCGCTGATTTCGTTTTCAATTGCCAGAAATATACAACTTATGTAATTCACTTTATAATTCAAAGGCGAAACAATTTCGAGATAACAAAGATAATCTGTAAAGTGTTTCTACTAATTGATAGGACGAAAGTTCTCAATTAAATTAGTAACGAAAAACGTATATTGAGGTGGATAAGATCTGCCACAAAACACATTCTATATTCGTCACATTACTAGCAATCTAGAATAGATAAATAAATAGATGGATGCTGTTGTGGAGTAATTTTCGGACTGACGGTTATAATCGGGCTATGACGGTTGCTAATTGACTTAACGCACCCCCCAAATGTTAGGAACTTGGTAATCTCCCACTGTAAGCTGACTCCTTAGTATTCGATAAACTGCAGACTAATATCAACTGCCTAGTAGTTCTACTGAACTCCAATAGAACGTTAAAGAACTCCTATGAACTACCCAAGAAACTCTCCCGTTAACTTTCTGTTAACTTATTAATATAGGAAGGAGAGTCCATTATCTGCGGAATAGGTATTTTTTCCCATTACAGATAGAGAAACAGATATCTCGAGATTCTTTAAATAAATCCAAAGAAAGGTATGTCATGTAACCTATCCTGACCTGGCATCTGTACTTCAGGCAATTTCACACTAACTTTAGGTGGCTTCCCTGTGTTTTTTCTACATATATTTTCGTGGCAATTAGTGTGATGAGTTTTCTTCCTTAGAACCTAGTTTGTATGAATTTTAGCGTGTTACCTTATTGGGAACTAGGTCTTATTGTTTTAATGTTGAACTTGGTAGACGTAACAGTATGTTCTATTCTCAGAGATTGTTTTCCTGGAAATTCCAGCAACTGGAATCGCTTTTCGATTTCTTGTTTCTTGTCTAGAATCTTAAAGAAATTAAATGCAAGGCTAAACGCTATCTTATGTCTTCCTGAAACCTTTTCTTTTATTGTCTTTCCTCCTCTCGAAAGTCATTTTATTTTCTTTCACTTCCGGCAACCCCTTGCGTCTTAGGGGAATTATTGAATTGTTTAGTATGAAATTTTTCGATAGATAGATATTATCAGACTGGGATAGATAGATAGATAGATAGATAGATAGATAGATAGATAGATAGATAGATAGATATTATATGGGATCAGATTGGGATCGATATAGATAGATAGGAATAGAGTAAGATAGATAGATATAGATAGATAGATAGATAGATAGATAGATAGATATAGATAGAATAGATAGATAGATAGATAGATAGATCAGACTGGGATCGATATATAGATAGGAATAGAGTAAGATAGATAGATAGATAGATAGATAGATAGATAGATAGATAGATAGATAGATATTACAGGGACTGGGATATATATGATAGGAATAGAAGTAAGATAGATAGATAGATAGATAGATAGATAGATAGATAGATAGATAGATAGATAGATAGATAGATCAGTAAGTAATGATAACGCAATGTAAAGTAAGTTTGATCTTCGTAAATGCAAGAGAATTTTAATCAATACGCATAATATACTTATTCATAAATAACACGTAGATGAATGTAAGGAATTCGAACATGGCTCCCCAATTTCTCAATTGAAGCCGCTATCCATTACCGTCCCTTTGCTTCATTCTGTAGTTATACTGAGTGGACATTAGTTAAATTTTATGAAAGTTTCGTTTGTTAACTGACATTAGTTACTTGAAGAGAGTGCAACATCTGGAATGTTCAGTAGTTTGAACAAGACTAATATGCAAAAGCAATCAGTCTAAATAACTCGTGGTTTTCGTGCTACTACAGCTGTCAACTGCTTCCGAACAAATTTGTCTATCCAATTTTTTTCACAAGGTCTAAGAAAACCTGTAGTATTTTTCAGACATTTTTGAATGGAGCCACAAGCTAAGGTGGCCTTTCCAAACGGAAATACGAAAAGGAACTTCAATAAGAATGACAAAATTTAACCTCCTGGTCTCATAGCTGAAGTAATGTACACACACACACACACACACACACACACACACACACACACATATATATATATATATATATATATATATATACCTCCACTGGAGTCCAGTCATTTTTATATACCTAAATTTAAATTTAAATTTTAAAATTAAATAAGTTATCATCAAGCTTTAAAATTAGCCTTAATTGAAAGCCAAGAGATTAAATTTAATAATTCTAGTAAGCAAAACATACTGGTGTATTTTTAACCGAAATTATATTGATTAAAATCTAAAATTTTAATTTTGTTTTTTTAAATACTGCCATTGTTGATTGATTGACTCATTACGTAAACAGTAGCCAAATTTCTGTTATTAAAAATCTTGAAAAAATAAAATATACCGCGCTGGCACGTTATTTAAGTCAAATTTTCATATTAAAACTTAGCTTTATCTCTTTTCAATCAATTAATAATTGCTTACTACCAGAAATTTACAATAGAAAAAAAAATTAAATACGGTAGCCACATTTTTGTTATGTAAGCCATAGAGGTGTTAGCAGATGACTGCTACCGGATGTTGACAGACACGCAATGTCTTGTGACCAATCGTGATAAAAAATTTTAATTTCTTGCGGGGAAGGGGTTTTTAACTAAATAGTGAAATTAAAAATTTAACATAATAATTTCAGAACTTATATAATATTTTATAGAATTTTAGTTTAGATTTATAGCCAGACATTTTGAATATAATGTGGTCTGAAGAAATGAGCTAATTTAGTTTCATGAATTATCATTTTCACCACTCTCAGTGGTGAGTTTTTCTTCATAGCTATCATATTGCTCTGGATGACATCCATTGAGCTCTCTATACAAATCTAATTTTTAATAGATCTTGTTGGATTATTCTCGCCATTCACGGACTTGATATCATTATCTATCTATCTATCTATCTATCTATCTATATATATATATATATATATATATATGTGTGTGTGTGTGTGTGTGTGTGTGTGTGTGTGTGTGTGTGTGTGTGTGTGTGTGTATTGAAGAGTTGTGATAAGGCTTAGTGCTAAAATTGTGTTTTCAGTGGTTTAATTGATAAAATGTATATTGCCAACAGACATTTTATCTTAAAGTGCTCGATATCGAAATGTAGGCACTTCGACGTGGTATAATGGTTAGTAAGCTTGTCGCGCTAGAATCGTAAAAAATCAGTCGTGAGGTCGAATCTCACTTGGTGCTCCATACTTTCGACCTTAAACCACATCTAAGCTGCACTTAGAAAATCAACTCTTTGTGCATATATAACATGCAGACAGATAGACAGACACGCACACACGTATATATATATATACACTACCGGCTATAATTATTAGTCATTTCCAGTGTTCTAATAAAATGATGCATTTCATATTATGTTTTAGTATTTATTGTCAAGTGAACAATTGTAAATGAAAATAGAATGGTTCTTTTGTTAATATTACGCAATAACATGTGCATTAAATGAATTTATGTATATTTAATAATTACCTTTATCGCAGTTTCATCAATGAAAGAATGAAAAAAATTTAGGGTGATTTGGACGAGTTTATCTTTGCTTCCTTGTCTTGTAAAATTTTTCAAATTAATAATAACAAAAGAACAATTTTATTTTCATTTAGAAATATCCACTTTAAAATAGTTTGAAATAAATCATTTCTTTTAAAAAAAGACTGGTGTGTCCTAATAATTATGGCCGGTAGTGTATATAAATATTGTGTTTGGAGAGCAATCTTTCTTTTTGTCATTGAAATCACAGACAAGGTATTATCATCAAGTTTTTTATATAATTTTTCATGTGTTCTAATGATTTTCTCTTTCTTTTCGGAATTCAGATTCTATAGAAATCGTCCAAAATTTTATTTTTCCGAGCATTGTTATATAACACACATTTGACTCTACTTATATAAACTCTGCACATTTTTATTTACACGTAAAATATAATTAACCCGTGATAATGGCTAAAAGTATAACTGAAAGCGCATTTGGACAAATGCTATATAATTTGAAAAACAAACATAAGAACAAATGAAAAATTACATGAAAATCTTAATGATAAATGCTTTTCTGTTATTTTTAATGCAACCTTCATGTATGTGTATACGTGTATGTGTGTGTGTGTGTGTGTGTGTGTGTGTGTGTGTGTGTGTGTGTGTGTGTGTTAAGTGAGTTTACTCCAATGCGATGATGTCCAAATTATCATTTTCATTCTCTTTTTGCTATTGTATTTTATTTTACATCTTTCTTGCTCTGCGCATGTGCGTGTCTCTAGTTATAGTTATTTCATACTTCCTTCATGAGGAACAATGGACTGCAATCCTTACAGAAAAAAGAAAGAAAGATTTATTTTGAAAATACAAACATAAAATAATCAGAAAGACAACCGCTTCTGGACAGAACTCTCTGTGAACTTCGCTGTAATGGAGTGTGTCTTCAGGTTTCTAAATTGCAGTTGGGAATCCAAACCCATTACTGTAGCCTAGCGAAAGGGAATCTATTGTGCATGCAACCGATTCTCAAGTGGTGGTCACCAATCGATGAAACAAAAGGATTTCTCTACGCAACAAAAACCTCTGTCAATATTGAGGGCGTCCCCCTGCGTTTTCTACGTTTGCAGTGATGGAAAAAGAAAACCAGTTTCGCTCTGAAGTCAGCGTGTTTCCTTCAAGATAGATAAAGAAATATGAACCCGACTTCGGTGCATGTTTTCATAACATCGTGTTTTGTAAGAATTACACTAAGCGGATCCTGAATTGGCTTAAGGCAGGCAGCTGTCTTTCACTCTTTGACAATCTATCACACACACACACACACACACGCACAAAAACACACACTAAAACACACTCACACACTAAAACACACACACACACACACACACACACACACACACACACACACACATATATATATATATATATATATATATATATATATATATATATATATGAGGTGTATGTTGAAATGCTTTCTGTCAGATCTATATCTTTCGCAGTCAGTATTACGTAGCAAAATACAATATAAATAGACTGCATTTTATATATATATATATATACATACAGTAGCGGCTATAATATAAGGAACGGAAACAACAAAGGCATAAATATGTGTATTGCGTAAAACGTAATGCATGATTAGCAATGGATTGTTTACCGAATAAAGATTAGTGTGTAATGCATAAATATTATACAAAGTTACAAAAGTTTACATAATTGTTTATTTTAAATAAAGATAAAATGGAACAAAGGAAATAAGCTACTGGACAAAAGTTAGGAAACGATGTTAATAATTTGCATAAACTTTTAATTTACATTGTTAAAAAAACTCGATGGAGCTTTTCAACAAAAAGCAAAAGTTCATTTATCATTAGGACTTTATTTATCAGCAATATGGCAAATTCTTCACGCAAAACGCTCTCTTTTGAAGAAGAAAAAACTCATTATCGCTATCAAGAAAAAAAACAATTTCAGAGCATTCTGATATTGTTCATAGGTCTAAAAGTGTCGTTCAAGTATAATACCGATAAAATGTTAGATGCAAAACCCAAAACCGGCAGACCTTCAAAAACATAGCAAAAAGATCGAAGGATTGTTAGAATATCTCTAAAAAACCGTTTTGTAACTGGCACATCAACTGCCCGTAAATTTACTAAAAAGACAGATAATAAGATCTCAAGGAAAACGGTTGCTCGCAGGTTAAAAAAATGCAAGATTGCATGCCGGTATTCCAGCTTCGAAGCCTCTCATTTCAAAGCGAAATCAAAGAGCACGCCTGGAGTATGTGAGAGAACATGTTGTTTGGACTGACGTACAATGGGATACAGTTCATTTCAATGAGGAGTCCAAGTTTCATTAGTTCTGAAGCCAAAACTTACGTACACCGTAGAACAGAAGACTGTCTTCTAAATGTGTCAAGAAAACCGGTAAGTTTGGTGTCGGCCGTGTGATGGTGTGGGAATGATTTTATCTGCAGGAGATGGCACTGTCATCCGCTTACAGGGCAATATCAATGCTGAGATTTACAGGCTTCTTCAGCAGCATGTGGAACCAAGATTACACCATAATCTCTATGAATCTTCTATTTTCATGCAGGACCAGGTACCTTGCTCAAAAGGTTATAGCTTTATTTGAAGAAGAAGGAATCGCCCTAAGGAAGTGGCCAGCTCCGAGCCCCGACCTGAATCCAATAGAAAATGTTTGGAAGATATTTGGACCCAGAAAAGAAATCTGAAAAACCAGGATCACCTATGGGAGTTATTGAAAGACGAATGGGAAGGAATTACTGCTGATTTTTGCAAGAAATTAATTAGATGAAGTGATCGACGATGCAGAGAAGTCATTGAAAATAAGGGCATGTTTACCAAATATTAAATTTTGTTGATATTTTGTTCACAATCAAGTATTAACAAGATCGTTTCTTAACTTTTGTCTAGTAGCTTATTTCCTTTGTTGCAATTAACTTTTATTTAAAAAAAAACTTTTATGCAATTTTTTTAAACTTTGTATAGCATTTATGTATTACACCCTAATGTCTATTCAATAAAAATTTCATTGCTAATCATGCATTACTTTTTTAAGTAATACACATATTTATATCTTTGTTGTTTCCGTTCCTTATATTATGGCCGCTACTGTATATATATATATATATAGAGAGAGAGAGAGAGGGGGGGGACTAAACACATTGCTTACAAATTATAATTAATTTCTATGAGCTAAATTAGCTCATTTCATCAGATCATACTCTATTCGTTCCATTCGGTACCAATTTTCTTTCGGAATTTATAAACAATCTAAATGACGTGTTGAGATTTCCTTTATAAATATGATATTGCCCTGCATAACACACATTCAGCTCTCTGTATAGATACAACACTTAATATTTTATATTAAGTTGATCTTATTGGGTTATCCTCACCGTTTACGGACTAGACATATATATATATATATATATATATATAGGGTTTCCAATAAGTTCGTTTGTAAATTATTTCTTTCGCAAATACAAATAAAAGTATATTTTTTAAGTGCACAAGAACTTTATGGGCACCCTGTATATATATATCATGGGTAAATTGTTGCCATTTTATATTCTTAATTTGCGCATGCGCGATATTTGTTTTTTTCTTTTTCTTTTTCTACTGCAGATTATGGCAGGGTCAGTTGGGCACTGTCCGTTAAAAAACAGCACCATGAAGCAATTCACTCCGCCAGAAATTTAGAAACGGGATGCTGTACTGCTTGGCGTTTGCGCTGGTTGTTAAAATACGAATATTTCATTTCGGAAATTGTTGGATGAACCTAATGGTGATTACGAATAAATGGAATAAGCTAAGATACACCAAATTTAGAAAATATGTCAGTGATAATACCGCATTAAACCAGAACATTGACTTGCCTAGGAATATCATCTGACTCTCGTACAGTTGTGAATAGAGCTGTGCTTTTTTAAAAAACAAATATGCATGAATTTGTTATGAAATTACTCTAATTATTTGATGGTAATTTAAAAATGTTCGTTTTATTATATCTAGAACTTCGTCAAAGGTGTTTCTCTCGGTAATTCACTTCAACTCTTAAATAAAACTCACCCTGATCGTTCTAATAAGAAAAGAACTCTCAGTGTTAGTGAGGGACTCAGACTCAACATTGAGGACTACATCAAGTGTCTTGAGGAGATAGTGCAGCTCTGGGTCAAGGGGGTGGCTGTTTGAAGAACCTATGTCTGTCAACAGGAATCTGCACCATTCTCAACAAGTTGGAGAACGCAGTCATGAACGTCAGACAATTTCTGACACCACAACACCCTTTACATCTTGCAACCTAACATCCCTGACGGCAAGCTCCTTGATTCTTTTGTGTAGAGCGCAGTTGAACAAGAGACGAACAAAAATCTTTGTAACACCAAATATGAACTGAAATTTTCTCAAGGCCGTGGCTGTAGCCAATGTCCATTTATTTTCGGTATTTCAATAAAGAAACAATATCTCAGATATTGACCCCACTTCCTACTTAAATCTAACAATTTGAAACAAGGTTGATAGATACATTTGCACGTTGACTCTTACTTGGATGAAAGGACTTCGAATTGATTGAATAGAGGAGGGCTTGATGGTTTTTCTGCTGTTCAACACACTTTTGCAGAGCCGCCAGTAATCTTTGGAACCAAACTTGCGAGATTCTATACGTTTGTTTATTATATCAGCAAACAGCAGCTTAGAATCATTTTTTTAATCGTTTCGCCCCAAGCAAGGCGGTACATCGACTGGGGGTTGCATAAGAGAAGCGGGAAAGTTTAAGCGTAGGAGAAGAAAGATAAAGACGAACCGGTTACAGGGGGTGTCAGAGAAAGAGCAAGAAAAGGATAGGAATACCGGTGTGATGACAGTTTCGAGAGTAGAGAGACAAAGGAAAGAACAAGATACACTGGATCATGGGGAAAGGATGAGGTGAGGACTGGAATCAAGTGGATAAGGGATGGGAATTGACATTGCATTTAAATTCTTGGGAAGCAAGTATACGGAAGGGAGTTCCACAGGCGCGAAGTGCGAGAAAAGAAGCTGGTAGAGTATAAGTCACTGCATTTAGTTGATTTAACAGTTTGGTCACTCAAGCACTTCTTGTGGAGGGGGCGTCAGTAAGCTAAACTCGTCGGAGCAGAAGCCATGAAAATATTTGAAGAAGAGACAGAAGGAAGCCACATTCCGTCGGTGAGAAAGTGGTTGGAGTCGAGGTGCCAGGTCAGGACCAATCACATTACAGATTCCCGTTTGGAGACTGTCGAGAACCCTGAGATGAAGAGCATCGGGGCCCGACCAGATATGAACATATTATTCTATGCACGGTCAGAGGGTTTATTTGTACCTGTGCAAGATGGACTCAGGCGGAAAAATTTCTGGCCTGACACAGTAACCCAAGCTTCCTAGCAGTGTATTTAGCTACTGATTAAATTTAATGATTCCACTTGAGGTCGGAAGAGAGGGTGAGGCCGACTTGCTTGGTCCATGCTTATGGGGGTTTAGTAGGGACTGCCTGTGGTGGTTGACAGATAGCAGATCGTTTTAGAAGCATTTAAATTTACAAACCATTTCTTACTCCAGTCTAACACAGACTGGAAGTCCTTTTCAAGATCAGCAGCGAGGTTATGTTTCGCCACCTCGCCAGATTTCTTACTGAGACAGAAGTAAATGGTGATGTCATCAGCGTAGATGCCTATTTGGAATTTGTTCACATCAGGTAGATCTTTTATGAAGATCAGAAGAGCGTTGTGTCTAGAATAGATCCCTGGGGGAAACCAGCATTCGTGTGGTAGGATGTGGAGGCACGCCCATTCCAGACGACCTTTATTATACGGTTTGATAGAAAAGATTGAAGCAAATCAAGCAAGCGTCCAGTGATACCATAGCCCTGTAGCATGCGCAGAAGACCAGCGTGCCAGACCCTATCATATGCTTTGGAGATTTAGGACACACATTTATTAGAACAGAGACAAAAAGGTTTTAAACTAGCATGTTTCACTTTATTAAGTTTCTTTAGAGCTTTGTTAATAAGACAATGATCTAATTTTTTTTTAATTAAAAAAAAGCTAAACAGACACTATGTTGATTAAATGATTATTCTCATACACATAATTCAAAAGCTTCGTCTATACTTTAAATATGCGTAACACATACATTTAAACAGACATTTATACAAACTTACATTTAAAATAAACATCTATTGCTTTTATTATACGTTCGACACACACACACACACACACACACACACACACACACATATAAACAGGCATACAATTTTACTACATTTAAAAATGATCGTCTATTATTTTATTACACAGGTATCTGATGAATGAAATCTTTGGGTTTTTTTTTAATGTTATAAACAAATGAAATCATTTTCATAAAGAAATCTCTGAAGAAGCTTAATAGAGTGGAATTTTTAAATTGAAGAAACTTTTCTAGCCTGTTTTTTACTTAATCTATTTTACAACATTTTATTTACTAAAAACTTAACCAAGAATTATAAAAAGTTAGCAATTAATAATATAGTAGCAAATATCAATCTTACGAGTAAAATTATAACCGATAAGTTAAAAATTATCGGTAGAGTTAGCAAAATCAAGTTTATTGAGACTTACATTACTATCAAATGTCACAAACCCGACTCTGACAGTAATTGCATAACTAAGATTATTAATCCAACAAAACTAGAAATTAGTGAAATTAGTAAACAAATTTATGAGAGAATAAACCGGCAAATCAAGCACACTATTGGATTAACCCAATGAAATTATACCAATGACGTCATAAATTGTTTAAAACTTATTGATGACAAATCTACGTCTTCATTGATCCAATTTGTCATAGTGGATTTACCCCTCAGTCTCGAATGATTTATTTACTTTATCTTTGGTCTATGTTTTGGAATTTTCTGACCTAACCATTCAAGAAAGAAATATAATTTAAACTTTGAACAATCAGTTCTCATCCACGACAATGAAAAATGGATAAAATCTAATTCCGAGCACCCATTTGACATTGGAATTTGGATTCGGTTAGAATCATTCGATCTTGGTAAGTATATTTATTTTGTACAATCTCACTGCACACCATGATGATGATATAGCAGATATTGGATTGTATAGAGACGATGGCCTTATGATTGTCCATAATTCCACTAATCTAAAGTAAATAGAATTCGTAAATAGATACATAGAATTATGAGGAACTGTAATCTTAAAGTAATTGTACAAATTAACATAAAATGTTGATTTTTAGACGTTAGCCTTGACTTTGTTAATTCCTATTACTCACCTTATGTATAATATAATGCTAACCCTATCTACACGCATCCTAAATATAATCACCCACCATCCATTATTAAACCCATACCACATTAATTTAAACAAAATATAAACAGTTCCTGAACCGAAGACATTTTCTATAAACACAGTTATTGTGACAATACAGGTTTAAAAACAATGACTATAAATGCAATGGTATTACATATCATAAGAAAATTAATCATAATACCAAAATAACCGAAATAGGAAAATAATACCACCATGTAACCAAATGGTTAGTACCAAGTTAAGCAATAAATCCCTTAGCCTAGTTCAGAAACACTTTCCAACTTATAACCACTTAGCAAAATTTTAATAAAAATACACTGAAAATTAGTTATAGTTGCATTGTTAATCTTGATATGATAACAAAAAACACAATAATAAAATCCTAAAACAATAAAATGTTATTAATCATCACCAACTTATTATAAATAATGATAATGACACTAATTGTTGCAATTGTCATAACCATAACGTATGTTCTCTGCGGATGACTATAGTATATATATAAGGTAGTATATATATATATATATATATATATATATATATATATATATATATCGAGGAAATTGTATAACTAAGTTTCCTTGACTTGAGTTATTCTTTTTTTTACGTACAGTTTGTTCCGCAAGCAAAAGGTGCAAGAATAGGAACTCTTAGAAGTTACTGTCACTTCTAGGCAACTCGACTATAAATTGATGGCATCTCGATGTCTGCAGATACTCTAGGTACTCTAACATAGAGTTCATCCGAGGAAGTACCATGAAAATATTCATAGAAAAGACACAGATAAGCAACCTTACGGCGGTAGAAAAATAACTGAAACTGAAACGTTGATTCTTCTTTGAAATTTATCAAGGAACTCAACGTAAAAACAGGAGACCATGTGTGTCGGTAATATTCTAAGCAAGGACAAATGGTAGATCATAGATATGTCAGATAGATCCCGGAGAGAAAAAAATGTCTCGCCCGATGCTGTGAACCAACTAAAAAAAATTAAGTTTCATAAAAGTATGCGCAGTAAATGTTTAACAGATAAAACAATAAAGAAATGGATTCACTAGAATAACAATACTAATTGTTACACATTGTTACATGATATGATTATTACTGTATTTAACAGCGCACATTTTATTTGTGTCACACGTACGAAGACACACAATTTCAATACATTCCATACTTAAATGTATAAACCCTTCATAAATAGATAATGTGATTTTATGATCCAGTAAAGACGTCATAATAACCATGTAAATCTGACCAATACAACATTTATTGATGGCAGAAAATAAAAATTTTCATGGCCATGTCATACCCTTTCATTAAAGAATGTATATGTTGGAAGGGATATTTTCGCAGTTTGTAGAACATTAAATTTGTTTAGAAACAGCAGAGAACTTCTCTTTCCAAAGAAATATTTATTCATTGTTTGCCCTGAAGTATAGATTGACCATATCTTGTTGAAACACCTGGTTTTATACGATCACTGAAGTTAAGAAGAAAGGAAGCTACAAGACCTCCTACAGAAGGTAGCAGAAGAAAGTAACAAGAATGAACTAGAAGTAAAATGCACGAAAAATGAATGTATGGTCATCAGTAAAAAGGGCAGCCCAAAATTTGAAATACAAGTCGGGGAGATCATAATCAAGCAGGTACAAAAATTTAAATACCTGGGAAGCGTTATAACAAAAGACGGAAAGTGCAACACTGAGATCCGAAGGCGAATTGGCCTGGCGAAGAAAGCATTCCAGAAGTTGAGTAAGGTATTGAGAAACAGGACAATTTCGCTAGAAACAAGGAAGAGAGTACTGGATTGCTACGTGCTGTCCGTCCTTCAATATGGCAGTGAATGCTGGACAATACCATCAAAGATGAAGGAAAAACTTGAAGCAACTGAAATCTGGTTCTACAGAAGGATGCTACGAATATCATGGATCGAGCATGTGAGAACTGATGATGTCTTGTAAATGATGGAAACAAAAACGAAATTAATACTGAACATCAGGAAGAGACAGCTGAGGTTCCTGGGACACGCAATGAGGAAGGAGGACTTGGAAAATCTGATATTAACAGGCTAGATAGAAGGAAAAAGAGACAGGGGAAAGCAAAAGATAACATATTTGAAGGACCTAATCAGGTGGATGATGGAACGAGGATTGCATGGTGTAACAGAAGAAGGCGTGCTCAGAGCCACCAGGGATAGGGAAAAGTGGAAGGCCATGATCGCCTACGTCCTGAAGGGACAAGGCACACAAAAGAAGAAGAAGTTAAGCAACGTTGATCCTGGGTAATATCTAGATAGGTGATCGCTAAGTACTACCAAGTGCTGTGTGCTTGTATGTGCTGGTGGTATCATGGATAACAACTTAGAACTGAAAATCGGAGAACCAATTCTCGTTTGATTTGATATATTCACTTACGCGCAAATACTCTTGGGAAAGCATGAATCCACATTTTCACCCACTCTCCACTAATTGTTAATTAGTAAGATTTATATTAGCAAATCCTTTTTCTACATGCTCGTTCTGCTTTCTTCATTTCATGTTCTCGGCTGATATGAAGTGGAAAGACTATATTGAATCTTTTGCTACGTCTGCTGCCAAGAAGGTGGTTTCACTGTGTCTTGCTAAACGATTTTTTCCGTTGTCTATCCTACATATTCTACGCATACAAAAATATCGCTTCAATAGATGATCTGGTGTTCACGCTATCTGCCTAGAACTACTTGATAAAATTCAAAGAAGAATTAGTAATGTTATTGCTTCTCCTCTGACCTGGCGTCTCGGCTTCAATCAATTTTCCACCTTAAGATTGCCTCCCTTTACCTTTTCTATAAATTCCTTTATGGTAATTGTTCGAATGAGCTCTTCGCTTTAATCCCTAAACTCTTCGAATTTAAGCGCAGTAGTAGACAGACGTAAAAGGTTTTACCAATTTACAATCGAGCAGGTTAGATGTCACCGCAAGTTCTATTATAATAGTTTTTTTCTTTCACTTCTCGCTCGTAGTTCTTCTTTCCGGTTTCATGCTTTCCAACCACCATTATCTAAAAAAATGTCAGTCGCTATCTGTTGTCCTCCTGATTACTCTTCCTCCATTCCTTATCAATGTTCCTGGTTCCAATTATTCATCGCCTCTTGCATCTCGGTGGCTTTATAACTTTGCTTAGGGGTGAAATTGATTTTTAAAAAATCACTAAAGGGTTCTTAGAAATTAAGATTACTTTCGGGTATTAAATAACCTGTAAAGAGTTATGTCGTAAAAACTATCTGACACAAATCATATATCTGCCAACAATTAAATGAAACGCAAAATATACAATTGCAAACCCGCAAAAATTAATCAAAATGACTGAAGATATTTCAGAAGTATAGACAAATAAAGAACAATAATAATAATAATAATAATAATAATAATAATACTTATCATTATATCATTGTTATAAAAACTGGAAAATCTGCAACTTTTAACGGAAGGAAACTGCGAGAAACTAGTATGAAGCCCAGACAGAATCGGTTAAGGACATAGAACCTGTAATAAATTTATGAGATTTTACAATGCACACATAAATATCAAAGCTAATCACTTAGACATCGTGATCAAAGGTCAGAAAAAATGTGGCTTTTTATTGACATGACACTTCGCGCAGACTGTAATGTATCTTTGAAAATCTTAGAAAATCTATTAAAAAAATGAATCTTGAAGTAAAAAACTGAAAAATGCGGCACCTGAAGACATCAATAATTACAGTTGTGTTTCAAGCCCTCGATTTGATTGGAAAACCTCTTGAGAGAATAAAATTCACTACTTAACCACATCCTTTGACCGGCAGAAGACAGTCAAATGGGAGCAGAGAAAGACGACACGCTAAAATGTAACAAAGGAAACTTCAGGACGTAAGTTGGCGTCAGACATTTGTTCTCCTTCTTCATTCGTGCTTATTTCTTTTACCTCTTCTTCTCCATCCACAACCTTCTCGCGGTCAACAAAGACGACGACGACAACAACAACAACAACAAGATTCTCTAACTGACTCCTAAATATTGATCTTCGTTATGAACAATTTTCTTTATTGCTTCAAATTTTTCACTTTCTCCCAGGCCATAAAGGAACGAAGGAAACACAGACTTTATTAGTAACCTGTTAACCTTTCCGCATATACACATTCTACTACTATCAACTATAAGCTCTGGATTCATTTAACTCCCTATTATTATTTCTCTGGAACATTTGGCTACGTACATTTTTCTCTCTGAACATTTCACTTCTAACAGATTTGTTGTCCTGTTTAGTTAAGAACATTTTACTTTAACATACAAAATGAAATATTTTATTCTTCCACATTACAACATCCAACCTTCAACCTTTTGATATTTTGAGTTGTGGGAATTTCGGTTGTGTTTGGCACAAGGCCAATATGATAAGCATTACCAAGGCTCCTACAAAACAAATCTAGACAGTCGATTATGTGACTGTGTATATTGTAATGTTCCTCAGATGTGTATTTTTTGTAGTCTCTAGAGTGTTTCAAACTTTATTATGTCCATCGCCTTTTACTGAACAAAAATACTGCGGTATTTACATTATTCGGACTATTGTCCTCATCTTTGTTCCCATTTGTACGACGTTTCACCGTTGTACGCTCCGGCCTTCTTCAGGTGCTAGGAATTTTGAATCGAACTCTTTATTACAATCACTGGGGTATATAAACTCAATTCCTTAAGGACACATAGCCCAGTTGGTTAGTTTCTGACTTGACTCGTAGTGTTGTGAGGTCAATACCAGGCTACAGTAGTGGTGAACAAGTAACTTGCAAGGTTAGAGGGAGATAATTCATGACTTTCAATCTAGGCTTTACGCAAGGGATTGTAATGAAGGGCTCGGTTCTAAATTCCTAGTACCTAAAGAAGGCTGGAGCGTATAACGGCCGAAACGTCGTACAAATGACAATAAAATGAGGACAATAGTCCGAATAATGTACATATTGTAAATACTACCTCATCTCAAAAATATAGACAAAAAAAACAATTATTGCGATTTTGCATAGTTTTAACTCCAACATTTTTCTGTAACGATAGGGAATGAACAAGTTGAACTCTGGATGATTTTCTTAAGATTCAGATAAAACAATTGCATATCAGCGTAGAACAAAGACTGAATTGTCATTTCTATTGGAACGAGCAAGAACAATAAAGAAAGGGCATCATTGCGCCAAAATATTGAAAGACAGAATTTCAAACAAAACATCTCCTTCGATTAGCATATAAATGAAATAATTGTAACAAAATTAATTGTATCTAGAGATTTATTTGATAGTCAATCATTGTCGACTTTTGTTATTTTTAGATAAGCATTTATTTCATCTTGATTTTAAATACTTTTCTCAAAAGCATTGATAGTAACATTATATCGACCTTTTATTATCAACCGTTGTCAACCATCATCTTTTTGTTTCTAATATTTCTTCCATGATTAATTTTAGATGCGTTCCTTAGTTATTTTCGTAGCAATGTTAGATCTAATTTTCTTAGATGAATCATTGTCAAATATTAATTTTAATAATTTCATCTTAAATTTCGTTACTTCTTTTAATACTTTTGATAATATTGTTTTTATAGACAAAATCATTGTCATTTATTATTAGTTTTTGACTAATATTTCTTGTATATTTAAATTATTTTCTTCGTATTTTAGTAAAAAAAATCTTTACTCTTTATTAGATGAAACATTGCCACCTAATATTAATTTTCGATTGACATTTCTCTCATCGTAATTTAAAATTGCTTTACGTAGAAGTTTAATAGTAATATTAGTTTTGACTTGTTATTTTATGAAGGATATTTGTCATTAATAATGGCAAAAATTAATCATACAATAACAATTATTCTTAAACCCGGAGTTTATCACACCTATGAATGAATTCGAAAATGCGTGTGATTGATATTCCTTTATTATATAACTTCACAAGACTGATTAACAGGATTTAGATCTCATGTGGCACTGATCATCAATTTGAAAAAAAAAAATAACAGCATTCAAAATCTCTGAAGTTAATTAGGTAGGATCATTAACCGTTGTCAGTAATACGAAACACGTAACTGAGACATATCACAATAAAGCTTGTCATTTTGACACATTCAAAATCATTTACGGCTTTACAGTCTCTGTGTTAATAACTTATGACAGGATGAATATCTAAAACAAACTACTTTAAATAAGAACAACTATACATTATTTACAATGTTCGGACTGTTTTCCTCATCTTTATTAACAGGTTTACAACGTTCGTTTTCGGCCTTCTTCGGGTGCTAGGAATATATTGAACCAAACCCTTTAATTCGATCACTGGAGGATATCATTTTCATTCCATGTGTGATGCCACTTCCAGATTCCATGGAGTTATCTCCCTTTAAATCAACTCTTCAAGTTATTTGAATGAGAATGATATTCTCCAGTGGTCGAAATAAAAGTGAACAAATAACGTTGGAACCAAAGCAATAAAGACAAGGAAAACAGTCCGAACATTATGACTAATGTAAATACCACCTCACCTCAGAAGTATAGACAAATAAAGAATAACAATAATAATAATAATAATAATAATAATAATAATAATAAATAATGATTATTATTATCATTATTATTATTATATTATTGTTATAAAAACTGGAAATTTTGCAACTTTTAAGGGAAGGAAACCGTGAGAAACTAGTATGAACCTTACCCACACCCGGTTACAAACATAGGGCCTGTAATAAATTTATAAAATTTTACAATACACGCATAATAATCAAAGCTAATCACCTAGACATCGTGATCAAAGGTCAGAAAAAATGTGTCTTTTTATTGACATGAAGGTTCGCGCAGACTGTAATGTATCTTTATAAATATTTGAAAATCTACTAAAAAATGAATTTAGAAGTGAAAAACTAAAAAAATTTTGCACTTGAAGACATAAATATTTACAGTTGTGGTTCGATCCATCGGTTTGATTGGAAAAGCTCCCGAGAGATCCCTGGTAGCCCAAAACTTAAAGAAATACCAAATAAATGTACTCACAAGTACAGCTCACACCTTACGAAGGGTTTTATCTACATAAAAAGTAGGCGATCTTAGCTTTTACAAAAATATTCAGAGAAAATTTCATAATGCCTTTACTTACTTTTGTTCTGTGATTGTGACCCGGAAGAAATCAAAGGTAATAATAATAATAATAATAATAATAATAATAATAAACTAATTATATAATA
Organism: Ascarosepion bandense; assembly: GCA_037127315.1. Lineage (NCBI taxonomy): Eukaryota > Metazoa > Mollusca > Cephalopoda > Sepiida > Sepiidae > Ascarosepion > Ascarosepion bandense. The sequence goes on along the minus strand of JBBBDQ010000525.1, from coordinate 2,583,188 downwards.
AATGTCAATTTTGATGTTAACTGTACATAATAAGTACTTAATTCTTCTCATAGAAAATAATAATGGTGAAATAAAAATGTCACGAATTATGACATTTTACAAAATACTTGGACACCATTTTGTATAGAATTTGCTATAGCTACGATTTTCAGATATGAACAGGATCTACTAATATCAGCACCAAAGGAATCTTATATTAGTTATGATATAATAGTTAAGAACCTAGAGTCGCCAACTTAATTTCTAACAAGATCTCCCGTACGAACAGCACTGTGTTCTCACATTTTTGGATGCACCTTTTAGTCACTGGAAGCAAAAAGGCATATAAACCTGCTACCAAACATTTTCTCTGTTTTCACTCATATTTTCCTCCCTATGTGTGTATCTCTGTCTGTCTGTCTGTCTGTCTGTCTGTCTGTCTGTCTCTCTCTCTCTCTCTCTCTCTCAGTTCTTTTACGCATCTCGCTTCTTCTCTTTTATCTTTGCCGACAATTTAAAAAATATCCCTTGAGAATCGTCTTCATTCGCTAACTAAAGAATATGATAGCAATTTCTAAATATTCACTGAAGAGAAAAATGTATTGATTCGAGATCACAACTGAATGAGTCCAAAATTGTAACAACGAAAAAATGCTCGCTTGTCTAGATTAGACTGTAATGTAAATTAGTTAGATTATAATATCATTCCTGAAATAAAGTGCACAAGATGATTCCCTCGAGGAAAAAAAATGTTACCATTTTTGTTCATTGCATTTCTCTCGAGATAACAGACTGCTAAAAATGCAACTGGAAGAAAGAAAAGTTGTCAGAAAAAATAAAAACGTGTATGATAACGAAAACAAATAAAGGAAGGAACTTACCCTAAAAGACGCAAGAAGATCCGCGCTTTCATTTTGTGATCAGAATAAATTCACAACTGAAAAAGTAAGAAATAAAATCATTAATTTGACGAATTGAAAAATTAATTTTTAGTTTCTAGGAATTCAATTTTGAAATATATTTTATCAACTGTTGCAGTCGTGCTGTAAAATAAGCTTGCGGTTTGGAGTTGCAAGACCCACACACAACCGGTGTTGAATTCATCATTGTTGTTTTTCTAGACTTATCATCAAGGAGAGATAAAGAAATCTGCTAGTTAAGTAAACGTTGGCAATGAAGATCAAAGAGAAGACTTGATGCCTTACCTGAGGCTAAGTGAATACAGACTATTTTAGCAGGAATTTCAACCCGGCACACCGAAACCATTTTCCGTATTGTTGATCCTTAGCTCCCATCTCCCCACCTTACATATAACTATATTAGCTGAAGATTATACTTTCATTATTTTTAATTAAGAACTCATTGTATAAGTTGGTACTTATAGACTATCGGATGAAAAGGACGCTCTTTTGGATCGTTGCTTCTCTTCTGTCAATAAATACGCGCCTAATAAGAGATTTAACTTTCCTTTTTCTATCTAAACCTGCCTTTTTAAAACAACGCTGAGTGATTCATACACACCCGAACATTGAACGTACATTTTCTAGAGGACAACAAAAATAAATTTGCTTATAGTTCCAGAATAGTTCCAGAATAGTGGTTTCTAGTTTTAACCCTTGTGCTTTTCCCAAACTGTTTCATTTACTGACCTTAATCGATCCATATCTTAATGTAGATTTTTATCGCTAGTTTATCTCTAATTCAAGACCTCGGTAAAGGTCACTCTCGGATGACCAATCAGCTTATCAATGCAATTTCCTCTCTGCGTCTCGATTTTTGAACTCAGTATATATATATATATATATCATGCTCAGTTAAAGAGCCAGACTCTTTGTGCTAATCAACGCTCTATCTCTTCCCTGATATCAAGCACTTTACGATAAAAACACTGAAAAAACAATACCTTTGGCAATAAACATTATCACAACTCAACACTATATATATATATATATATATATATATATATATATATATATATATATATATATATATCAGATCAGCTGATAAATAATCCGAGTTGAGCTGGGATTTTAATGCGAACTGGTTGTCCGCACTTTTTGTTCTATCTGAAGGTGTTGGAGACGCTGTTTATCAGGTCCAGGCAGTCCTCACTTTGTAAACAAAGAGAGTGTTTACTCAGGCTTGCTCTGCTGGGTCTCTAGCAACTTTGGCTCTAATAACTTTTAGCAGATATTAAAAAAATATTTTCTCCCCAATTATTTCATCCATAACAGATATTCTTTTCTCATAGTTTTCCCCGTTTACAGTTCTGAAGAGAGCGGACGAAACTCATCGACTGGTGTTTTTATTTTAAAATTTGGTATAGCTAATTTTAATAAAAACATTTTTGTCTTTAATGCTATAATAAAATGTTGTACCATTAAAAAAAAAATTATATATATATATATATATATATATATATATATATATATATATATATCGCTAAACGACGAAATAATTATTGCAAAAGTGAATAAGTGAACAGGCGGCAAGTGGTTTAATAGTAAAGTTTAATAACAGATAGTAAAGAAAATGAACTAAGCCGATCCTGCCTCTCTATTGTCTCTCTAATGAATTGACCCGACTCTGTCTAGCTATTTTCTCTCTCCACATGGGCGTGACAGAAAGGATATATATATATATATATATATATATATATGTATATATATATATATATATATATATATATATATATATATATATATATACAACTATCTTTATTAGAATAAAGAGGGTTATAACATTAATCGTTTCTTTACAACTGGCATTCATTGACCGAGCACTCAGTTTTGTTGTCGATTTCGAAGAAAATATGTTTCTGAAGTCCACTGTAATCGCTTTTTCTAATAACACTGACCGCTTCCTTCCCTACCTTTTGCTTGAACTAATGTGGAACATCTACATCTAGATTATGTTACTAGTTTCTCTTCGTGATTTATGTACTATCAATTAGTTTCAAAAGTCTGTTAGTGACATAATTTCTTTTTGTTTTTTGTTAGTGATTATAACCGCCATTCTCTCACGATCCAAAAATGACATTCGTCTACTACGGGCTTAGAGTCACTCAAATTCATTTTTAATCATTGATCTAAGAAGGCATACCCATATAGTTGGCAGTTTGTACATTTTTCAACGGTACAGGCACTCGGTATGACGTCCATCATGTACGACTGAGTCGTGAGTTCATTTTTCACTGAGTATCTCATAATTTAGGCTTTGTGCCACATCTAAGATAAACTTAAGAAATCGCCATCTAAAAAATCCTGATTTGACAAAATTTATTTTAGAATGACTCGATTAGGTTAATTGTTTAGTTTGCACATATCTATAAAAAGTGAATATTTCCAAAAACACTCATTCTCATACATACATATATATATATATATATATATATATATATAAGCGAAATACATTTTAAATATTTAAATAGTTTAGAGACATATCAACAACTCTATGGGTTATTTAATGCTGAAATCTAAATATCTGGATTAGAAGAGGTGAATTCATACTTTTCCCAAGGGGTTTTTCCCGATAAAGAAACCAACTGGAATTAGAACTCGGCTCCCGGTGAACAATTTTGAGGCCTTATTCTTTACGCCCTTCTCTCATCCAAGCATATATCAACTGGTATTCCCAAGCATTCAGCCATCTATATATTGAATTCGAATTCGGCTCTCTTATTTCCAATTTCGAACCATTATCTAATATAATCTTCGCACATCCAAGCTTACTGATATTCCCAAGTGGTCACCCATCTAGGTACTGATCAAGCTTAACGTTGCTTAACTTCAGTGACCATTCGCCATCAATCATAAGATGCTTAGACGCTTATAGTCTATATTCCCCTTTATATTAAATACGCAATATGCTGGACGCGTTTTTTCTTTTTTTCTATTTTATAGGCAAATGAGATTGGCTCATCGAGAACAGCTACTGGAACAATTGGTTGAGTAAATAAACATATCGACAATTTAAAAAATACGCCAAGTGTTCAGACCCCAGGCTAAGTAGATTGAAAATGTACTTATCTGCTTAAACCTGAATAGACTGACAAAATAATTGTGGAGAGATGAATAAAATTCTCTACAATAAAATATCATTACACAAAAAATGTGGGCGAAATAAAGAAAATATAGGCAAGTAACAATTTCACGAATAAAAACAACTATTTTCTTACTATTTATAATGGTCTGATTTTTTCCTTTAATCAATATCTGATCAAAAAGTGTCGGGACCGGGGCTATAAAAAAAAATATATATCATTTTTTTTTATTATTTAACCTTCTTCAAAGTAGTCCCCTTCCTCTTAAGTTATGCATATTGTTCAGCATCGTTTTATTTGTAGGGAAGTATTACTGCAAATTCTTTTTGGGATAGGGAGCAGCTGCCTCATCGCATTCTTCCAAGTCTTGAAATCCTGTTATTTTCAAGTGATATTTGATTTTTGAAATAAAAAAAAAAACAAAGGGGAAAGATTTTAGAAACATGGTGGTTGCCTTATTTTAAGAATGTTGGGTTTGCCCTAAAACCGCTGCATAAGCTATGGAACGACAATGGCATGGCGAGACGACCTCACACTACACACTTTCCTTCCAAGTACTGCTCTAAACAACTGAATTTTTTTTTTATCGTTTCACCCCAATCAAGGTGGTACCTCCACTGGTGCGCAAGGGGGCTACATAAGAGAGCAAAAAGTCAGGAGAAGAGTGAAGAGAAAGAACAAGTTTCAGGGGCTGTCAGAGAAAGAGCAAGAGAAGGATGGGAACAGAGATGTAAAGACAGTTGCGAAGGTAGAGAGAAAGGAAAAGAGCAAGATACACTGTGTGATGTAGAAAAGATGAAAGAAGGACTGGAGTCAAGTAGATAAGAGATGGGAATTGACATTGCATTTAAATTCCTGGAGGTTGTAGCGGTCAAGAAAGAAAGTATACGGAAGGGTCAAAGTGAAAGAAAAAAACTTCTGGAGAAGAATTTTTGGTTGCATTTCGTTGGATTAACTGTAAAAATTGGGACCTTATTGCCAGTCTGTTTCCTTGAGTAAATTCTTGTGGAAGGAGCACCAGTGACCTAAGTTCGTCGGAGCAGAAGCCATGAAAATATTTGTAGAAGAGACTGAGGGAAGCCACATCCTGCCGGTGAGAAAGTGGCTAGAGTAGAGCTGCCAGGTCTGGACGATCGCATTACAGATTCTCATTTGGAGAACCCTGTGATGACCAGCAGGGCCGCCTGACCAGATATGACAACAGTATTCTATGCAAGGTCGGATGGCTGATTTGTATATGTGCAAGATGGATTCAAGTTTTGGAGTACTAGAAATTAATGTCTACATGTGACAGAATTCAACGCCAATCCATGCCAAACGTCTTATGTCTTCGCGCATTAGTTCCGTTATCATAGCAACAGTTTTTTGTCCAGACTTCGTATTTATATAACTGTTTATGTATGAGATTTCTGATAGGGAGAAACAACGTTCGACCTGATTATCAGGCACTGATAAAAGCCAAACTTCCTCGAGTGTAAGTATCTATTAATATTATCAACTTATAATAATGTTTTTCTATTTACTTCTCGTCACCACAGGAGGAATACTTTTTATTAAGTAACGTAACTCAATTTTAACTATGTTACTGACGTCAGCGTGGCTAAAGCAGCTTAAAAATACAGAACAAATTACGAAACATTATCTAATAAAATATTCTAGAAATCTGCAGATTTTGGTACGTCATTTATTTCTGTTTATTCGATTCAAGCTTTAAAAACAGGCAATAATTTAAACAACGTGAGTAAACAGACTTTTGAAAAAAATGTCTCCTAAATGTTGGTGATAATATTAAATTTCTTTTAACTCGAATCGTTTCCATTTCGTCCCTTTATTCCTTGCCCCCTTTTATTCCTTACTCCCTTTTATTCCTTGCCCCCTTTTATTCCTTACCCCCTTTTATTCCTTGTCCCCTTTTATTCCTTACCCCCTTTCAGATATTTGTTTGATGACGGCACTATACGACATATGGATGGTGTCATGGATATCGGCTGTGAATGAGAAATCGGAGAGCCGAGTTCAAATTACAGTTCAACTCGTTGCATTCACTTATGAGCAAATGTCCTTAAGAAAAATATTAATCCATCTTTTCCCTCTCAAACTATGGGGTAAATAATAAAAGCGATTGCTTTCATAGCCTTTGCTGAAAACCAGTCTACAGCAAAATGTAATGCTTCGAGAAAATATTCTGCTCAGTCGGTCAGGTGTTAAGACATGATCGCCTAATCGTATATCACTTAACTGACTGAACTCTTATGTAGTATCAGCCCGCCGTTATGGCCGTGAATACTGGACAATCTCACAGATGAAGAGTTTGAAGCAACAGAAATGTAGTCCTGCAGAAGATGGATAAACAAATAAAAAGATTACTAAACTGAACTGATGATGTGCGTTGGATGTAATAGTTATCAGTTCTGAAGTCAGACAGCCGAGTTCGAATTCCGCTAGAATTGGTTTTAGTAACATACGCGCAAATACTTTCGGAAAGATATTAATCCTTTTTTTCTACCCCCATCTATGGGATGAATAGCAGGACAGATTAAGTTGTATAGCTTTGGTTTGCAACCGATATACTGCAGAAAGTAATGGCAACCTACTGCAAGATGTGCGTTGTGGTGCAGTGGATATCGGCTCGGAACAAGAAATCGTTGAATTCATTGCATTCACTTTCGCGCAAATACCCTTGGAAAAGGTATGAGTCTGTCTCTTCCTTCCAGTTATGGGTTAAATAACAGGACAGATTGGGTTCTATAGCCTTGGCTGGGAACCAGTCTACCGCAGAAAGCAATGGCAACCTACTGTGGGATAATCTTCTGCCCAGTCAGTCATGTCTCTTTCGAGACATGATCGCCCAAGCGTGTTTTACGTATGGCACTTAACTGACTGACTGAACTGACTGACTGCTAGAAAATTTTCTGCCTAGTCAGCGTGTATAACATATAGAAATTCACTGACAAGATAAGGAAAATGGAACAAGGAATTAGTTTTTATGGGAATCACATCAGTATGTTAACTTTAAAAATTCACTTTTTAAATATAATTTGAGTACCTGTAGAAATAGGTTTGGACGATTGTGTTGCGCCAATATTCTCTGTAGCAAAGATGATCTTGTCTTCTTTTTTTTTTGTAAATATTTCAGTATTCATACTCTAATTTTCGCGATGGCAAATGTCTTTACACTCTACTAAAAATAAACTTCATGACTAAAGTTTGAATAAAAATATTTTTCTAAACTCAAGAACTAAAAGATGGAAAACTAACTCTGCAATTAAATGCCATACGGGAATATAAAAGATGAACCGAAAAAAATTGCTTCAGGTTCAACTCTTTTAATATATAGTGAATACGTGGAATCAAATTTTAAACAAAATTTATTCATTCGTTGCGTTCAACTTCAGAGACTATCTCTCTCTCTCTCTCTCTCTCTCTCTCTCTCTCTTTCTCTCTCTCTCTCTTATATATATATATATATATTGATTTCTTAATATTTAGTTTTTGGTCGTAATAGGGTTTGACCAGTACACATTTGTATTAAAAAGTGTTCTATAAAATTATGTTGTAGAACTTTTGAATATTTTTCATTTTTAAACGAGTTATTTCGCTACCTTGGTTTCCACCATGAGTAGTGTCTTCAGGCGATTTTTAATAACTAACTATTTACGATAAATTTTGTGCCGAATGACACACATATTCGTAACAAAATTTATCGTAATGAGGCCGATAAAATTAAATAGACTGCATGATTAAAAGCTGAATATCTACTCAAATACGAGTATCGATTAAAAATAAAGTCCAAACAAATAGTTTCATATATATATATATATATATATAATCATCCGCAGACAGATCTATTTTGCTGTTTCATAGCTCATCATTACGGTTAGACATCCGGTTGCTTTTAGCCAGGATTGAAACCCGACCAAATGCATCAGTCAGCAATTCTATATATGAGATATGGGCGTTCGGTAGAGGAAGGCAGACTTTAGCGTGTTATATACAATGTAAACACACGCCAGTAGCCGAGAGTGTTCAAATTCATTACTAAATGAAAGATGCGTAGATTCGTGAGTAGCCACTACTCATATATATGTGTGTGTGTGTGTGTGTGTGTGTGTGTGTGTGTGTGTGTGTGTGTGTGTGTGTGTGTGTGTGTGTGTGTGTGTGTGTGTGTGTGTGTGTGTGTGTGTGTGTGTGTGTGTGTGTGTGTGTGTGTGTGTGTGTGTGTGTGTGTGTGTGTGTGTGTGTGTGTGTGTGTGTGTGTGTGTGTGTGTGTGTGTGTGTGTGTGTGTGTGTGTGTGTGTGTGTGTGTGTGTGTGTGTGTGTGTGTGTGTGTGTGTGTGTGTGTGTGTGTGTGTGTGTGTGTGTGTTGTGTGTGTGTGTGTGTGTGTGTGTGTGTGTGTGTGTGTGTGTGTGTGTGTGTGTGTGTGTGTGTGTGTGTGTGTGTGTGTGTGTGTGTGTGTGTGTGTGTGTGTGTGTGTGTGTGTGTGTGTGTGTGTGTGTGTGTGTGTGTGTGTGTGTGTGTGTGTGTGTGTGTGTGTGTGTGTGTGTGTGTGTGTGTTGTGTGTGTTTGTTGTGTGTTGTGTGTGTGTGTGTTTCACCAAGCACTTGATACCGCATAGCATAAATACCTATTTAAATAGATAAGAAAGCATCGTTGGCATAAATTTGTCGAAGGTAAAAATATAACTGATCACAAGGAATAATAAGTGAGGAAGGTCAATATAATATTCTTCCTGGCAATGTAAGACCAGGCAATCCGTGGATCTCTTTGAGGACATCTCATTCTGTGCATGGCTCAGCCTCCGCTTCATAGTTCATAATGTGCCAAAGCATACGTAGATAGCGGCTTTACTCTTCTGCACAGAACCTACTCTGCAAACCAACTACGTGCACTTGAAGCTATATGCACCAAGTTGTGCTATCCGGGGCTGAGCAGACAGAAAGGGCATTTTTACATTATCTTTGTGCATTTAAAGTGTAGTGAGCAGCATTTTTTTCATTTTTATACTCGATTAGAGCCATTAGCATTTCCTTATTCGAAAATGATTTTTAGAAATTCATTGTTTTAACCTTTATTCTCCTTATTTATCATGCCCTGTGATCAGTTATTTTTTGTTTTCTTCAAAATATGCCAACGATTCTTCCTGAAGATATGTTTGTTCTGAAAGGATTCCTAATGGTTGAATAAAAAATGTGTTTATATATATATATATATATATATATATATGTTAATCAACATCGAGCCTGGTCAGTACTTAATGGGTGACCATTTGGGAATACCAGGTGCTGTAAACATAAGAACCAAGTATGGTCCACCGGTCTTTCAGGGGGTTGGGTAAAGGGCTAACAGCCCTGCCCCGGAAAAAAAACACTTTGTTACAGCAACAAAAAGTTGCTGCCCTATGCATCATCTGGGTATGATGGATAAATGATGATGATGTTGATATTTTAGGATAAAGTGCTCAATATCAGAAATAGGGCGTATGTAAATATGAAATTGAACGTTGAAATCAACACTCAGAGGCGACAGACTGTTTCATGCCTAGGCGCAATCATCAGGCCCCTTGTTCATGTACTAGTGGCCTGATGATTTCGCCTAGGCATGAAACAGTCTTTCGTTTCGACTATTGATTGAATGTTCACTTTTATATGTATGTTCTTAGAAGTTCTAGAGAGTTCTTTAGAGTTCTATTGGAGTTCATCAGAACTACTAGGAAGTTGATATTAGTCGGCAGTTCGCCGAATACTAAGAAGTCAGCTTTCAGTGGAAGATTACCAAGTTTCTAACATTTTCGCTACGTTAAGTCGATTAGCAGCCGACATAGCACGATTATAACTTTCAGTACGAAAACTACTCCACAACAGAAAGACAGCGAGAAGAAAAGACTAACCCACAAGAATGAATATAGGGTTGTAAGTAAGAGAAATGCAAAAGGCGCGTTATCATTTTGAGAAATTGTATTCATGAACCTTTCTCGTCAGAGCCGTTAAGAATATCCGAGAGCTTCCATTTTTGAAAAGACAACGCCCAATTCGGAACGCAGTGTGTATTCATATCAATCAAATGGAAGTTAATAGCTTCACAAGTGGAAAGCGCTGTCCGTTTGTAGCACTTCCCATTAAGCTGTTTCTATAAATGGAAACGATGCCGAAGGACATACGCGGGCACAAAAGAGACGGGCCATTTTACAATCCAGTTGAAAAAGTAATCACTGTCAATTTCAGAGCCCATTGAGCGCGCAATCGTATACACACACACACACACACACACACACACACACACACACACACACACACACACACACACACATATATATATATATATATATATATATATATATATATGTGGGCAGCATATCTTCATTCAAGTATGTTTGGTTAAATAATCTGAACATATTATGTCTACTTTTATTATAATTCACTGGAATTCTCAGATTGACTTCTTAATGTTGATATTAAATTCATTAAGGCAGGCGCCGTGGTTTTATTCCTTTTGTTCTTTATTTTCCCAAGTACTTTCAATCTCATCCGAGATCCTCCTCAGGGTTGAATTAGTGTAATTGATAGTTGTGATTAAAACTAGGTCCCATCCTTTTACAGTGAAACCGATAAAATGTAACTTAATTTCTACTCCAATATCTTCTTTTCTCGAACTGACCGTTTGTGGAATTCCCTTTCGTATACTTCCTTCTCTGACAGCTGCAATCTCCAAGTATTTAAATGTAAGGGCAATAGTAATCTTCTATCTTACTAACTCCTTTCTCTCAAGCTCTTTTCTTTACCTCCCCATCACACCAGTATTATCATCTTTCTATTACCCTCCATTTAAACCCCCCACTATAACCTACCCCTTTTTCTCATCACTTTTGCCCTATGTAATCCCTGCGCAACAATGGCAGTAAAACTGCCTTACCTGGGGTGAAATGATTAATAAAACTATGCATGAAACTCATTCTGTTATGATTCATTTTTAAAATTAACTTTAAACTAAGATTTTTTCATAACTTTATCTAAGAAAGTGAACTTTAATTTCTATAATTATGATTTTAAAAACATTGCTATTATACACATTTTAAAACATTCTTGCTATACTATATATCTAACCTTAAATAGTGTTGGTTGTATAACTCTTATAAGGAAGGCCTCCAAATTTGAAGTTTTTGGTCTTTAAATGTCGTGCGAAATAGCTTTTATCTGGCATATGTAGTGTAAGTCTTCTTGATAAAATTAGTGTCGGGAAACCAACATATGTATTTTCCCTTTTTTGTCAGACATTTAAATTGATATACAATGTTGGCCTTTTGCATCATTGCGCATGAACATTCTTCTTCTTCTACGTTCCCTGTCTTTTCAGGACGTAGGCGATCATGGCCTTCCACGTTTCCCTATCCCTGGTGGTTCTGAGCACGCCTTCTTCTGTTACACCTCGCAATCCCCGTTCCGTCATCCACCTTATTAGGTCATTCAATTATGTTATCCGTTGCTTTCCCCTGTCTCTTTTCTCTCTATCTGGCCTATTAGTATCAAATTCTCCAAACGTCCTTCCTCATTGTGTGTCCCAGGAACTTCAGCTGTCACTTCCTGATTCTCAGTATTAATTTCCTTTTTGTTTCCATCATTTCCAAGACCTCATCATTTCTCACATGCTCGATCCATGGTATTCGAAGCATCCTTCTGTAGAACCACATTTCAGTTGCTTCAAGTTTTTTCTTCATCTTCCATGGTATTGTCCAGCATTTACTGCCATATTGAAGAACTGACAACACATAGCAATCCAGTACTCTCTTCCTGGTTTCTAGCAAAATTGTCCTGTTTCTTAATACTTTACTCAACTTCTGGAATGCTTCCTTCGCCATGCCAATTCGCCTTTGGATCTGTGTCGCACTTTCCGTCTTCTGATATAAAGCTTCCCAGGTATTTAAATTTTTGTACATATCCTCTTTGAGTAAGGACGAAATTTCAAAGAAAATAGCTTCTGTTTACTAGGTATAAAATGCTAAGTTTAACAATATATAAGAAACAATATATATATATATATATATATATATATATATATATATATTGTTTCTTATATATTGTTTCTTATATATTGTTTCTTATATTCTAATGAAAATCATTTTCACAACAATGAACATACATTACCTGATGACAAGGTAAAAATCTCGAAACATAGACATTTAAAATATACAAATGTAAACTGTATTAATTTTGAATAAAAACAAATTTAATTATATATATATATATATATATATATATATATATATATATATATATATTAGGGAAGTAATCTTTATTTTATATAAGTTTTGTTCAAACGACTGACAAGGTACAGCGCTCGAGTTTTTTTTTCTCTTATAATTTATTTTTCTGAACGTAAGTATGTTGAATTTGTCCGAATGGTCTGTATCTCTAAGTGCTTTCGGTTATTCTTATAGCTATTATCATTATTTTTTAAAATTTCTATAACTCTAGATATCGACGTAAATGATCCATACATTCAGTGAAATGTTAACAAAATTTTAATGAAATAATATTATCGTCGACAATGGCTAAAAGATAAACCCCAAAACATTGATAATCCTTAAAAATCAAATGAGTCTGTTCTAATTTTTTTGTAAGTCCTCGGATTATTATAATTGTATTTTTTTTTTAGTATTCTTTCATATAATCCATTTAGGTTCGAAGTCGTTTTTTTTATACAAAAATTTTCAATCTATCAATAGAATTTATTTGATTCGATCGATTGAGAAGCTTATGCAGTTACTATTAACTTGTTCTTCTCAAACCATTTAGATGTGGCTTTTGAAGTATATTTTCGATTGTAGTCTTGTAGCAATATTAATATTCTAAGAATTCTAAGGTAGACAGTAGAGAGTAAAAGACGTTTAGAAAAAGGAATGAACGAACGGAAATTTTGACAAATTCATTATCTCTACAATCCTTGTGAGTTTCCCGGTAACTGCTGCGCTAAGTAAAACTAAAACAGGATCAATATGAACAAGGACGAACACACTGCAATAAAATACAGCGAAAGAACTGAGGAGAGATTTTATAACATCGATCGTTCCCGGTGTTGGCAAGCTGAAAAGTACTTTTGGTTACCAAATATTGATATGTGCGCTTACAGTTGCCAAGTGAAAACTGCAAACCATTTCATAATGTTATGAGACTAGCTCTGTTCAAGGCAGTTATTGAAGCTCATCGAATATAGCCGTGGCAATGTGAAGAGATAACTTTTATTCTCGCATGTGCGGTGTCCCTTCAAAACGTGTGTGACTATGTCTCTCTAAAATATTTTTAATACATTGCCTATTTTTTCGAAAGCATTTTTCTCTATTTCTATACATCCTCGAATTTTGATGTAACATTTTCCTTTCACTGTTAAAACACTAGATACTTAAATTTTTGTACTTGTTTGATTCTGGTATCTTTATTTCAATTTGATATCTTGACAGAATATGATTTTTTCAATCATTCACCCTAAGCAAGGCCACTATTGCGCATGGGTTTATATAGGGGAAGTTAAAAAGAAAGAGTGGTTAGATATAGGAAATGTCGGAAGGAGGGTGATAGATGGGTAAGGATACTGAGGCTGAGGGTTGGGTTGATGGGAAGAGTGTTTGAGAGAATCGATGCGAGTTAGTGTGTTAGGACGTGTCTATTGACCTTACATTTAAACTCCTGGAGATTGTAGCCGTCGGGGAAGCAATCATGTGGAAGGGAATTACACAATCGGGAAGAAAAGAAGCTGTTGGAGTAGAAATTGCGGTTACATTTTATCGGTTTCACTGTAAAGGGTGGGACCTAGTTGCTAATCTAGTATCTCGAGCAAATTTGTACCTAGGGGGCACCAGTAATCTAAGTTCATCGGAGCAGAAGCCGTTAAAGTATTTATAGAAGAGACACAGGGAAGCCACGTCGCGCCGGTGAGAGAGAGAGAGAGACTGCAGCCGGTCTGCCAAGTCGGTATCGATCACATTACAGACTCTCCGTTGTATTTTGTAAAGAACCCCGAGGAGAATAGCAAGGACACCCGACCAGATGTGACAGCAGTATTCAATACATGGGCGGATGGTAGATTTATATATATACAGGATAGATTCAGACGGAATAAATTTCCGGGCCTTGCACAGAAAATCGACTTTCATAGCAGCAGATTTAGCAATGGATTCGATATAGTCATTCCACTTGAGGACCGTTGAAAGTGTGAGACCAAGGAGGCGTAGTGTTTTACTCTCTGGGAGGCAAGCCTGGTCCATGCTAATGGGATGTAGGTGCGATAGTCTATGATGCTTGTTGAAAACCATATTTTCTGTCTTCTTAGAATTGACAGTTAGTCTTTTGTTTTCTTTTTCCTCTTCCTCAAACGCGGAATATAAATAGTCTAATTTAAAATGGAAATTGGGTTTTGTTATATCTATTGTAGATTTGAATGATGTCGATGGCTTCCGTAATTGCGTTTTTCGCTATCATTTATGTTTTGAATTATTTATACGTTCAGCCAAAGTTTTTCATCAAAGTTACTGTTGACAGTAATGATGAAATGAGTGAAAGATTTATCGACCTAAATTCGCATAGTAAATATAATGTCAAAGACCGTGCACGGTTTTCTATCATTGTGATTATCTGAATTTAATAATCACGTTGGTTTGTCTGTTGAAACTTTGTCACAGATTTCGTGCTGCTAACAAAGAGTTTAAGTTTTTAGGTTCTGAATATTTCCAGAGATTTGCTTACATTTTTCACTTTGTTTCTTGAAGTCATATATACTAGAAATAACGCCTTTGAAGAATACTATCAGACTTTTTTCCTTCCTCTGTCGGATGCTATTTATTTACACATACACACACACACACACACACATATACACACACAAACACCACACACACACACACACACACACACACACACACACACACACACACACACACACACATATATATATATATATATATATCAGCATGCAGTGAGAATATAGAAGAATCCAAAGGAGTATCCTGTACATACAGTGGTAGGATAACTCTCTAAGAGAGCTCTAAATATATATGTATATAAATACATATAGAGAAAATATAATATAAGAAAAATTAAGACAGACACTTTATTTCCAGGTGAATCGGAAGTATGGGCCTATTTCAGGTGAACCATCATCAGCTTCCGTGTTTATTTTACAAAGGATTTTACACGAATATATTTTACGAATATATTTTATATTTTAAATATATATTCGTCATCCACACGCAAGCATGTTTCGCTCTATCAAAGCATGCATATATATATATATATATATATATATATATATATATATATATATGCTGTGATACAGAGAAACATGCTTGCGTGTGGATGACGAATATGTATATATATATATATATATATATATATATATATTGTGTGTGTGTATGTGTGTCTCTGTGTGTATTTAGACAGAAATTTTTCATTGATGCATGTTTGATTAAATAATTTTTCGATTTATTTTATGTAAATTTTTTTCATATCGTCTGATAAGCCCAACAGCATTATCGTCGAAAGAGGAAAGAAAGTCATAATATCGATACATGTTTTTATTTAAGCCTTTCTGAGCTTTCGGCTTACAGCAGCCATTATCAAAGATGAAAATAGTGTTTGTTGTAACGGGCAGTTCGCGGACAAATGATAATAGTAGTATTTCGTTTGTGTGAAGGATTGGCGAACACGTGCATGCATGATGGAAGCGAAAATCGCACGACAGCTTGTGGCATCTCACATGAGCACACGAGAGTGGGGACGAGAAGTATTAAGTATGGAAAATCCATTGGGATAACCAATCGCTTCTGTTATCTATTATAGGCATTTGAGAATGTTTGTGGAGATTTCGTAGTTAATTTTGTTCAGGTTAGGTTTCAACTGTTTTATGTATATGGCTTCGAGTATTTTTAGTTTTTGTTTATTGTTTTTGTGTTATATATATATATATATATATATATGTTTCACAGCATATATATATATATATTTATATATATATATATTTATATATATATATATATATATATATATATGCAAATATAAATATATATATATATATATATATATATATATATAGTCATCCGCAGGCAGATGGGTTTCGCAGCTCATCAGTACAGTTAGAAATCCGATTGCTTTTAACCCAGGATTGAAAGCCGACCGAATTGGCGTCAGTCGGCAATTCTACCTCTGAGCTATGGGCACTCGGTAGAGGGAGATACTCTTCTAGCCTATGATGTATCATACGCCAGTAGCCGGAGTGCTCTAATTCATTACTGAATGAGTGATGCATAGATGCCAAAGTAGCTAGTTTTTTTTTTCCAAGTCTACCATTCTTCCAGAGTGCTCAATCAAGGAATTGCAAAAAGAAAGTGTATATAAGTAAAATCCCCAAAGCCAGATCCTATTAATACTAATTTTATCAATATTAAAAATAAACCAGGTGGTGGGCTCGATGTAAATAGTATTATCTACGTATATTTTATCAATAAATTCCGAAATGTACTTCCGTTAAATAGCTATTTCAGCGAGAATCGTCACTCATGAAAAGAGACTTTTCTTGCTAAAATAGCTATTCAACGGAATGTAAATTTCGTAATTTATGTATATATATATATATATATATATATATATATATATATAATGTCATATTACATAAATTGCAAACATTGTGTCTGCTTTCTTTTAATAAAATCCGTTCATACTAACGGATAATCTTTCGTGTATTATAATTGAAAGATATCATAAATGAGCTGTAACATTTGCAGTTGTTATTTTCATTTATTTCTCACTGTACACAAGTAAGTTCAATCTTCTTCTGAGATCATCTTCAGGAGTGTGATTTATGGCAACAAAAAATAACCGCAAGACTGTGTTGCTAAAAATGACTGTAAAGTTTTTCTGCTTTATATATAACGGTTGACGTTTATTGGAACGTGAAAATTATCCAAAATGGAAGTTTTTTATGATATAATGCCATGGTCATGCACGTGTTAAAGCATGAAATAAATGTTCTTTTTACAAACATTTTAAAACATGACTACAATATTCATAGCTGGTTCTATTAATGTACGGTTTAAGTGTTTTAATGAATACTACCTCAAGAATATGTAGTTTGTTTTGTTTGTTTTTTTTTTGTTGGGTACATTGAGAAATGAATGATAAGACATCTGTCAACGTTACAGCTCATTCCTGACATCAATGAATTATAATACGCGAAAGATTATCCGTGAGTATGAACGGATTTTATTAAAAATAAGCAGACATAATTTTGCAATTTATTTAATCTGACATGTCTAAACGAAAATTTGCTGCCTAAATACACAAATATATATATATATATATATATATATATATATATATATAAAACCCAAGTGAAGTAAAATGGTATAAATAGATATAAACAAGTAATAATTATTATGAATTAAAAAAAAAGAAAATTATTACTTCGTCTGGAAATTAAACGTACACAAACGCACAGGGTCTTGATACAGGGTCCTTATACATGGGGACATAGAAAACTACTACCACACTTATAACTTATATATATGGATGTGCGTGTATATGTGGTCATGTTTGTGTACGTATGCACCTATATATATATATATATATATATATATATATATATATATATACATGGGCATAAATATGTACTTAATTGTCTCGTATATATCTCGTGTATATAAAAGTATATGCGGGATTGAGAATACGATAAATTCATCTGAAAGCGATATGTGTGTGCGTATATATACAGCACTACGTAGGCGCGAGCAAACCCTATGCTTATGAAGCGTATATATGTGTGAGTATAAGAACGCTAGTACCCAAAAAGATAAAAGAGAAAAAAGAAAACAGTGGATATGTAAACTTAAGTAAAATCACATTGTAAGTATATGTGGGAATGTACATATATGTATATGTGGAGAGAAGTTAGTATAAGTAGGTTGACCTAATGGGGTCAAACAGACGACAAAAATCAAAGGAATTGGTATTTTTTAGAGGTCAAACCCTTTCAAGACGGTCTGAACAACTTCAAACGAATCCAACGCCATTATTTGGAACTGGAGTCTATCTCTTTCTTCCCTCTTTCCTTCTTTTCTTTCCTTCTCCTCTTTCCCTTTATATTTATTGTCATTTATTTGTTTGTAATTTTATGTTTATTGTTATTATTTTTATTGTTATCCCTCTCTTCATTTTAAGAAAAGATTCATTCCGGCAGAAATTTTGTATCAGATGGAGGAAATATTGTAAGGTTGATATCAGCTAATTAACTCATTGAAATGAGCTATAGTTTATAACTGATATGACGTGTTGAGTTTTCCTTTATAAACTTCATATCGCTCTGGTTAACACTCATCGAGCTTTCTATATGGATTTACCAATTAATATTTTATATTAAGGTTATCTTGTAGGATTATACTCACCGTTTACGGACTGACACCTATATATATATATATATATATATATATATATATGTGTGTGTGTGTGTGTGTGTGTGTGTGTGTGTGTGTGTGTGTGTGTGTGTGTGTGTATTGTAAATACGTTTTATGAAGCCAGTAACGCATTTGGACTCACCATAAATATTAAGATAATTGAAGTAGTTCCTCAGCCCCATCCTCATCAAAAGCAAGTATATAGTGTGAAACAATATCCTCCAGTTCATTCTTTTACTGATGATTGCATAACAGTAGGTGGGAAGTGTTTGAAATATGTTAAGTGTTTCACATATTTAGATAGCACTGTGAATTCATAAGGGATCTCTTGACGATGAAATTGTAAATCGTATAGCGGAGTCAACATCAGCTTTTGGTAAACTTCGGCACCGCTTGTGGAATGACAGAGGTATAAAGTTGGAAATAAAAATCAGAGTTTACTAGGCTGTTGTTCTGACAACTCTCTTGTACGGTGCTGAGGCTGGGACCCCTTACCGCTCACATGTCGTTCAGTTGCATGTGTTTCACAAACGCTGCCTTCGCACAATATGTGGATTTATCCCGAAGGACAGGGTGTCCAGTGCTGATCTCTTTGCAAAGTGTAGTGTCAGTGGTATTGAAACTTTTCTTATACAGTGTCGGTTGCGTTGGGTCGGACGTGTCGTCAGAATGAGTGGCGATAGAATGCCTAAAATACTTTTGGACTGTCAGCTTCAGCATGGTAAAAGGCGTGTTGGCCGCCCAGTGTTGAGGCACAAGGATAAGCAACTAACATTCCACTGTCGACTTTTGAACAAATTGCTTCTGACAGGAAACTACGGGGATTGACGTGTCACATTGCCTTACAAGTTTTTGAATCAGAAAAGAGTACAAAAGCTCAGAGAATCAAGAGAAAAGAGGAAAGAAGTAGCTGTCACACCAAGTAGCATTTCGTTGAATACATTTTCGTGCACGGCTTGTGGTCACGCCTGGAAGTCACTGGCGGGGCTCAGGTCCCATGAAAGACATAAACATCGAAACTGGAATATATATTAAATTTTGCAACGCCACGTGATCCATGCAGCACGATTTCTTTAATTACATCAAAACGAGGTCGACTGTGTTTGTTCACTGGTTATCTGTGTTCAAAATAAAATGCCGACAGCGACACTTTACTCATATATGACATATCGCATATCAGAGGATAATTCGGTTTTATCTTTTTAGACTTCCCTATTATTCATTTCACTCCCAGCAAGGCAATAAAGCACAAGAAGTTACTGAATATGAAAAAAAATAAATCTTTACTAAGTAGGGAGAAACAGGAATTAACAAGAGGAAAAACAATGATTGACATTGCATTTAAACTTTTGAAGTTCAAATTCGACTGGAAAGGAAGAAACAGCAATATAATTTCATAAGCAAGAAAAGCGTGAAGAGAAACTCTTAACATGTGACTATTCAAACGAGGGTAAAACGAGGATAAAATTACTGCTAATTTAAAAGTACTGCTTAATTCATGAAGTTGAGATGTCAAAGATAAAAGCACACAAGAACAATTAACATAAAATATTTGCAGAAGACAAAAGGAAGCTACATTACAGTGGAGACAAAATGACTCAAACCGAGATGTCAGATTTGGACCAATAACATTGTAGATTTTTTGTATTTTATCATCAGCTAGCAGTATAGCCCGGCGTTGCTCAGGTGTAATGAAAGCTTTAAAACCAATCCATGGTCCTGGACTAAAAAGCAATAGTTGTTTCCAGTCAAAGGGAAACCGCAGATTGAAAAAAAAATGAATAGATGTAACACAAATTTTGATTTCCGATATCAATGTCAAATAAGTTTTTTAGTCGCAAACTGAATTTTGAATACAAAATAAGTCCTCTGAGTAAATGGTATCATGGCTGAGACTAAGAACTACAATTATAACTACTTACAGCAAAACCCAAAGCAAAAACCAAAATAAAAGGGTTGAAAACCTGATTTTGATCAGACCAGATAAGATATCGGGGTATTGATTTCCAATATCAAATAGTCAAATAAATCATCCAAGGTAACCTAAGTAAGTCCATGAAAACTTGTCGCACCCATCGGGAGTGGAATTGGATAAAATGAGCCATATTGATGGCTGAATATCGGTTTTTGATCAGATTCGATAGAATATCGGGGATATCGGTTTCTGATATCGAGCAAATTTAGTCGCCTGAGAAGATCTACTAATGTTTGAAACTAAAAACTATAATTTTATCAAGTTAAATCAAATGTTGCTGCAAGAACTGAAATCGTGATATTGATCAGAACTGATTGGATATCGGGGTATCGATTTCCAATATCGGGTAAAGTCGGAAAAAATAAGTAACCCATGACCTACCTGGAAGCCTAAACAATATTTGCGTGAAGTTTGGCGAGAATCGGATAAGAATTGTGGATTTGTTTAAAGGACATCCCGACAGATAGACAGACACACACACAAACATCTTGCCTTTCATATATATATAGATCTCTAAATATATAGCAGGAGCACCAGGACAGATTTTTTTTTTTTTTATAAGCGTTTCACCCCGAGCAAGGCATGTCACTGCCACTACTGTGCAGGGGGCTACGTAGAGAGGAGAAAGGCTGGTTAAATATAGGAAATAACAGAGGGTGGGTGATAGGCGGGTGAGGATACCGAGAATGAGGGTTGGGTAGATGAGAGTGTTGTGAGAATAGTAGAGAGTTAGTGTGATAGGAGGTGTCTATTGACCCTACATTTAAACACCTGGAGATTGTAACTGTCGGGAAAGCAGACTTGTGGAAGGGAGTTCCACAGGCGGGAAGCGCGAGAAAAGAAGCTGTTGGAGTAGAATTTACGGTTACATCTTATTTGTTTAACTGTAAAAGGGTGGGACCTAGTTGCTAATCTAGTATCTCGTGTAAATTCGTGCTTGGGCGGCACCAGTGATCTAAGCTCATCGGAGCAGAAGCCATGAAAGTACTTGTAGAAGAGGCACAGGGAAGCTACATCACGCCGGTGTGAGAGCGGCTGCAGCCGGTCTGCCAAGTTAGTATCAACCACGTTACAGATCCTCCTTTGTATTTTGTCAAGAAGCCCAAGGAGAGCAGCAGGGGCACCCGACCAGATATGGCAGCAATATTCAATACACGGGCGGATGGTAGATTTGTATATGTGCAGAATAGTTTCAGGTGGGAAAAATTTCCGGGCCCTGCACAGAGAGCCGACTTTCATAGCAGCAGATTTGGCAATGGATTCAATGTAGTCATTCCATTTGAGGTCCGCCGAGAGTGTAAGGCCAAGGAGGCGTAGTATTTTACTCTCTGGGAGGCTAGCCTGTCCCATGCTAATGGGAGGTAGATGCGATAGTCTATGGTGGTTAGTTGATAACAGCTTTGTTTTGGAGGCATTGAAATTTACCAACCATTTCCTACCCCAGGTCACTACGGATTGGAGGTCCCTTTCCAGTGCGGCAGCGAGGTTCACTTTGTCGTACAGACCTAGTTTCTGATCGATGCGGGAGTAGATTGTTGTGTCGTCGGCATACATGCCAACTTGGGATCTAATGGTGTCGGGGAGATCATTAATGTAGATCAGAAATAGCGTGGGACCTAGGATAGAACCTTGAGGGACGCCCGCGTTCGTCTGGTAGTTTTGGGAGGCATGCCCATTTAATACCACCTTTAATGTGCGGTTAGAGAGGAAGGACTGGATGAGGTCAAACAGATGTCCAGTTATCCCATAGCTCCGCAGTTTGCACAAGAGGCCAGCATGCCATACCCTGTCGAATGCTTTGGAGATATCCAAGGCAACGGTTCGGGCTTCACCATTCTTGTCGAGTGCCTGGTATATGTACTCGGTAATGGTCGTTAGCATATCAGCAGTAGACCTGGTGAAGCGAAACCCATACTGTTTGTCAGAGAGAAGCCCGTTGGTCATAAGGTGCTGAATCACCTCGGCGTTGATAATGGCTTCGAAAACTTTGCCAAAGATTGGAAGGAGACTAATAGGACGGTAATTGGCGGGGTCTGAGGGTTCGCCAGAATTCTTAAATATAGGTACTACGCAGGAGGACTTCCAACAGGCAGGAAAGCAGGAAGCAGATAGGCAGAGGTTATAGAGTTTAGAGAGGACAGAGGAGAGTTCTGGGGCACATTTCTTCAGTACTATGACTGGGATTCCGTCACCGCCGCTCGCTTTGTGTGGGTCAAGTTGCGCAATTATCTTGGCGACCAGCGAGGGCGAGATGAGGACGTTATTTAGTTGAGCCTTAGTTCTGGGTGGGAAGTCTGGTGTAGGTATTCCTAACGAGTCCAGATCTGACAGCAAATAAGCTTGCGAATATTCAAAACCCATGGCTAAAGCAAGCTTGCATCCAATGCTGACCTCTGTCGGGATTGCAGAGGAGTAATTCAATTTGAGCTTCTGCGAAACAATGACAATAAAGAAATATTGCAATTAACTGACAAATGTCAATGTACTTTACAAAAATTATAGTAAATTTTTGGCAAATCGAAAAAGCATCATTTTCCATCACGACAACGCAAGAAAGCATATTTTAAAACACATTGCAGAAGATTAAAGTGTTAAACTAAGAAAGTCTCCTGCACCCACCGTATTTTTCAGACATGGATCCTTCAAATTTTTATTTGTTTCTGTCTCTACAGAAGAGTTTAAATGACAAAAAATTGGACTCTTTAGAGTCAATCGGAAACTATTTCAGAACATTCTTGCTACAGAAGCACGAAGATTCTACAAAAAATGTCACGATGAGAAACAATTGTTAATAACAATTCGAGAATAGGTCAGTCAGTCAGTTAAGTGCCATAGCTGATACACGCTTGGGCGATCATGTCTCGAAAAAGACATGACTGAATGGGCAGGGGATTATCCCGCACTAGGTTGCTATTGCTTTCTGCGGTAGACTGGTTGTCAGCCAAGGCTATAGAACCCAATTTATCTTATTATTTAGCCCATAACTAGAAGGAAGGGACGGATTAATACCTGTACCAAGGGTATTTGTGACTGTAAGGAATTCAACCGGAATTCAAAGTCGGCTCCCCGATTTGTCGTTCCGAGTCGATACCCACTGCACAACAACTTGGCTAATAATTTTTTGTCGGTATGTTGTTGTATCCCGGGAGGGGATAAACAGAGAAAGAATAGTGCAAGAATTAAGTCTTAACACTGAGGATATATGAATAGGGATTCATTATACCGCAGTACAAAAACACAAATAAAAGTAAACCAACAAACAGTTAACACGAACAACATTTAAGAACGCAATGTCTCTGTAAAGGACGTATGCGTCCGTCTTGAGAAAAAGGCTTCCGTCTAGTGACGTCTAACTCTCGTCTAAGGCCGATGGCTCTCGACTTCTCTCGTATAATGACGAATAATCTCAATCACTCCAGTGTAATGACGAAAACTCTCGTATAGTCACGAACACTCTGTAGTTCGTTCTCGTCCCGGTCTTTTATAACCCGGGCCATACCCATTCCTGGGTAAGACAGGATATTTCGCTACAACAACACGTATATAATCTTTTTGAATTTTCTAATGTGGTACGAACATTTGCATAAAGATATGCGGTGCACTTATACTTAGAGAAAAAGGCCGAACTACAAATAAAAACCCTTTCCCATGTTTTCCAGTGCACCGCATATCTTCATACAACAATTTATTCCGATGATAGAGTAGAAATTATACTGATAACAGTAGAAGAATTCCAAGTGTTTCACCTCAAACATACGCAGGCACATACATACATACATACATAAAGGATGGGATGCATACCCTTTATCGAGTATGATAATAGCAAGATAGCGTTATAAGTTTTAATTGTGCCTTGAAATAATCCGATTCTGATGGTGGTTCGAAGACCGGAAATAAGTTCCCCCCAGCAAATGGATACCATCCTACCCTGCGTAGGTTCCTATCAATAAAAAATCTGTAATCAATTCAAGATCGGAAAAGCAGACTTGATTGCGTCAAATTTCACCAGAGGGGGATTAAAATCATTCACTCGTATTTCAATGAATTGATTCAAACAATTTAGTGTTTTTTTGGTGTCTGTGAGACATTTCATCGTGTGTTTTAGAAACGGATTGAGTTGTCTGACATGAGACACGTACATTTTGTTGTCATTAGGTTTTATTAAGGCAAGTACACATACATACACAAGGAAGTGTATGTACGACGTTTGTGCGTTTTTGTGTATATGTGTGTGTATGTGTGTGTGTGTGTATATATATATATATATATATACTCATATATACAATCAAACAACAAATATCTGTTTGTAGACACTTCTTCTTAAGATCATTGAAAAAGATTATATTACGTCCCGGCTTATACTTCGTTCATTTTTTTCGAGTTAGTGAGTCTACCAATCAATCTACCTAATGAATGGCGTAAACACATAAACGCCCCCACACACTAATATGCACACAAACAACGACAGCAGACAAATTGAAAATCAAAGAAATGCAAAAAGATTGACATAGATAGATAGATAGATAGATAGATAGATAGATAGATAGATAGATAGATAGATAGATAGATAGATAGATAGCCCGTGGGCCTGGGAATTTATATGTCGGTAACAACTGCTCCAAACTATTGAAAGAATAACTAATGCAGAAATCAGCCACTATCCATATTTTCTTTATTTTTGTTCGATTCGTTCTAAAGGTCCCATTCATGTGACAACCAGAATCACTCGATTCATTCTTACAGACTTTTTATTTCATTTTCATCAGCGAAGAATTACCGGCGATGACATCGGCTTCAGTATCTAAGATACATTCCCACCCTAAAATCCACATGAATCTACAATGTGTCAGTTCCAGTCCTTAAAAAAAATCTATTATGACTTCAGAATTGGAAAAGTACACTTAATTGTGTTAAAATTCGCCAGAGGAGAATGTGAACTGTCCACGCGTATTTAATGCAATCGATTTAAGCAATTCGGTGATTGGTTGGTGCAACTAATCAATTGTTTGTTGTTGAGAACAGAGATGATCATACAAATTATGCACACTCGTAAAAAATTGTATGCACACTCACAAACACACAGAAACATACATTTACACACACACACACATATATATATATATATTAGTCATCCACATACAAGCCCGTTTCGCTGTATCATAGCGCATCAGTGTGGCTAGACATATCTACTTGCTATATATATAATGGATTCTCCCGTCGCATTCAACGTATGAGGGTCCAACCTTTTTCCAGCAAGACAACCACACAGAGATTTGTTTATAGTGGTGAAGGCATTGTGTAGTACCATCCACACTTCTTGGAACTGCTGATAACAAACAATTGGTGCAGATGACTGCCACAAATCGCACGAACAGCAGACCTCAATTATTTAACCCATAATTGGAGGGAACGAACGGATTAATACCTTTCCCAAGGGTACCAGTGCGCAAGTGAATGCAGCGTGCTCGACTGAAATTGGAACTCGGCTCACCGATTTCCCCCTCCAAGCCGACATCCACCGCACCCCAACGCACATCGGTGAGTGCTAACAGCACCTGGTATTCTCAAGTGGTCACCCACCTAAGTACTGACCAGGCTCAACGTTGCTTAACTTCGGTGATCGAGCGGGGAACCGGTGTATCCAACGTGACATGACCGATATATATATATATATATATATATATATATATATATATATATATTCTTTCTAATAATTGTGTCGCCCCAAGCAAGGTATCTTAATGCCACTGTTGTGCAAGAGCTTACATAGGAGGAATGTTGAGGAGTGTGAGGTTGCAGGGGGTGTCAGGAAGAGAGTATGAGAGGGAAGAGATTACTGATGAGAGTGGTGTGGACGAGGAGGAATGTTATGAGGAGTGAGAGGTTGCAGGAGGTGTCAGGAAGAGAGTAGGAGAGGGGAGTGAGTACTGCTGAGAGTGGGGTGGATGTAGAAAAGCATGAGAGAGAGGATGTGAGTTATTGAGACAGGAGATCACTATTGATTTAAATTCTTGGAGATTGTAACTGTCAGGAAAGCAAGTATGCGGTAAAGAATTCCACAGGCGGGAAGTGCGAGGAAAGAAGCTGTGGGAGTAGAATTTGCGTTTACAATTTATTGGTTTCACAGTAAAAGGTTGGGACCTAGTTGCTAATCTTGTGGCTCTAGCAAATTCATGTATGGGGGGTACCAGTGAGCTAAGTTCATCTGAGCAGAAGCCATGAATGTATTTAGAAGGGACACAAGGAAGCCACATTGCGCCGGTGAGAAAGTGACTGTATCCGAGCTGCCAAGTAGGGATCGATCCCATAACAAACGTGTGTGTCTAGTAAAAATCTAAGCACACTCCCACACACACACACACACACACACACACACACACACACACACGAACACACACATGTAAAGATAGATAGATAGATAGATAAATATTATTTTTTTCTTTTCAGCAAGTAAAGTATGTAAAAATTGTCGAAATGTTTTATTTCTCCATGAGCTTTCGTTTACACTTTTGCTATTTTCGAAGACAAATTCTATTTTACTCTAACTGAATATATGAGGTGTTTGTGTATTTATTCATAGTTACGTTTTATGTTCCAAAAACTGAGCACATCGTTGATATTATTAAGTGTTCGCTTTTTTGTTAATGATTGTTTTTAGCATTTTTACATGTGAATGATAATATGTTTTTATTATTAATGAGTATGCTAAAGACAGAGTTTGAGAGTTACTCATGTGTATTTAAATGAGATTTGATTGAGCTATATTCAATTATATCCAACGTAAGTCGTCTTGTTAAACGAGTCCTAGTAGTATCTATTGAATAGAGTTCGACTTGTTTAGCAAATTGTTTATGAATATATATATGAAAATATTATATATATTTACGAGTACATATGTAAATATACATACAAATATAAATGTAAATATACATATTTACATATATATATCTATGTATAAACATATATACAAATATATATGTAAGGATATAAACAAAAATATATGTGCATATATATATATATATATATATATATATATATACATGTTTATACATGTGTATATAAATGTACAAATATAAATATATATATATATATATGCGTGTGTGTGTGTGTGTGTGTGTGTGTGTGTGTGTGTGTGTGTGTGTGTGTGTGTGTGTGTCTGTTTGTGTGTGTGCGCGTGCGCGCGCGCAATTCAAAAAAACCTACAGGTTTAAAATCCAGAGTTCTCCGGCATTTACTTTTTAAAAAGTGCTTAATAGAACGTAAGTCGTAGAGCATAAAATAAATAAATTTGATTTTTTTCTTTAAAATTGATTTAATTTACATTGCGACGCGAAATTTGTTTGTTTCGACAATTAAAGCTTTTACCTCGTCATTAGGCAATGTTCGACAAACTTATTGAAACTGATTTACATTTGAAAATAGAAAACAATACGTTTGTTTTTAAAGTTTTTAATGGGAGGGGCAAAACAGAAAATTAGATCATATGAGTGCGTTTAATTTAATGAAGGTTGACTTTGAAAATTTTAAATATGGGTTTAATGTTAGAGTTACATATTTAAAGAAAACTTTCATATTTACGGCTAGGCTTCTTACTTCCGGCAAGATGTATATATTTCAGTTACAAATAAATAATCTTAGAGTTATATGTATATATATCTAAATATTTTAGACCTGTCTTAAAGGGACTTTTGGTATGATTAAAATATTTCTATTTACTTATTTATTTTGTTTCAAAGTCGATTTCTTTATAAATTTCTGATATATTCTTAACTTTATATAATTCGTAAAATTTATTAAATCGATGTTATTTATATCATAATTCAAAAGTAACGTGAAGCATATATGTAAGTTTAACAATATGTTTATATGAAGATTTATTAACTATATTCTATTGCGATCATGCATTCGGTTTACTTGTAGTTTGTTTGGAGTCTTTTCTTCCACCTTTATGCAGCTACCTGCTTTAGGAGGTTTATAGATTCCTTTCCGTGTCTGCTATCAGCACTGAATCATCTGCGTATCTTATGTTGTTCAGATTGTGGCCACTGATGATGAATCCTGGCATAACTTCTAGGGTTAACACAATAGTCGCGTTGTACAAGTTGAATAAATCCGGTGAAAAGACACATCCTTGTTTTATCCTCTTTCTATCTTTGTATATCTGCTGAATTCCTTACCTGTCTGTATTCAGGCGGTTTGCTGCCAGTAGCGGTTTTTGATATCTCTCATGGCTTTCCCAAATATATTGAGTTTGCTGAGCATTTCTATCAAATCTTTGTGGTGTACTTTGTCGAATGCCTTTGCATCCAACTTAATTGTTCGCAATAACTCTTTTCTATCAACTAAGGTTTGCAAACAAACCAACGTTGTATATTATTTTAAATATCCTTTCAGAGATAATATCTCTGACAAAAAGCAAATATATATGTTTGTCGCCCGACAACAACGCTATCTAGAAACTTACATTACATATGTCCCATTCATTATCGCTTTCAAAGCATTTAAATGAATATTTCTCCGCACATATAGGGAGATATCAATTGACAATTCATGCATACTCCACAATGAAAATAATAAACAAAAACTTTAAATCCT
This sequence comes from Ascarosepion bandense, assembly GCA_037127315.1. Classification (NCBI taxonomy): domain Eukaryota; kingdom Metazoa; phylum Mollusca; class Cephalopoda; order Sepiida; family Sepiidae; genus Ascarosepion; species Ascarosepion bandense. Next base: position 2,554,165 of record JBBBDQ010000525.1, on the reverse strand, counting down.
CGAAGCTATCTTCACTAAAATATTAAAACCAACAAAATTAATTATAAGTATAGGAACAATGTTTTAAATTGCCTATAATAGAAAGTCTTTAAAAATATCTAAGTTGTAATTTTTAAAGAAAAACACAATAGTTTAAAATTGTAAATTGTACTTTTTATAGTTATTTTAAAATATAAAATTAAGCTACCTACTTGCATCATATTATGAAATCAGCGTCGTGTTCTTACGAGTATGATCAATGTTTATAACGGTTAAAACGGAAGATTTTCGTAACTGATAACATTTTATATCGGACAACTTCGTGAAGAACATGTAAATTCGTAAATAATTTCTCTGTCATCTAGATCTTGCAGGTGAATTTTTCTTTTTGAACATGAGATTAGTGGTTGTAAATTTTTTATAATAGATAATTAATTTTATTTTCTTGTTTTTGTCATCTAGAGTTGTGTATTTCTTCATGATATTTCTAAGAGAAGATTCATTTTACTTATAGATGCTATCCATTTGAGTTTTGTAGAAAATGTTAATGTTATTGTTTTCTGTATGTTAGAAATATTGAATGCTTATCTACTTGTAAAATCCCAAAAATAGAGAAGTTAGCTGGAAATTGGGGAAGAAAAGAAAATTATATTTTCCCATTGTATTCAGGAGCGAGTTTTTGGCCAGTAGAAATGTGAAATGGCGATAGTCACAACAAATTGTCAGAAACTTTTGATGGAGTTAGAAGGTCAGGACTTGACTGTGAGAATAGAAATAAAATTATAAATATCATTGGAGTTAAAACTTTTAAGCTAAAGCCTAGATTTGCTGACGTAATCCGTTGAATTAAGAAGAAGAGGACGAAAAGAAAATTACGTCAGATGAGGTGTTGATATTTCATTGGTTAAACCAAGGCGATGATATAGCTCCACCTTGAAATGTGTAGATGGAAAGAAATCTCATTGGTCGAAGATCTGATTTGCATAGATACCCAGTGTCCGACACTCATCCCCCAAAAGAATTGGAGACAAGTATAAAAATCGAGACCCCTGTGAGAAAAATCAGTAGGAGCTGTCGAGTGGAAGAGGCCAGATGAATTTACTACCGATATGTGTATGTATACTTGCTTTCCCGACAGCTAAAATCTCCAAGAATTTAAATGTAAGCTCAATAGTTTTCTCCTATCTCACTAACTCCTTTCTCTCAAGCTCTTTTCTCCATCCACTCCCACCTCACCTTACCGGTATTCTATTTTTTCTATTACCCTCCATCTGACATCCCCTATAACTTATCCCTCTTTCTCATCACTTTTCTCTATGTAACCCCCTGCGCAACAGTGGCAGTAAAACTGCTTTGCTTGCGGTGAAATGATATAAAAGAGGGTTAGATTGGAATAATAGTATAGGTTGGAAAATTTATTCAATATTAACGTTTTTGAACTAAAAACTAAAGAAAGCTCGTTAAAATAGTGGCGCAGTGGGTATCGGCTCGGAGTAAGAAATAAGAGATCCGTGTTCGAATTTCCATTGCATTCACTTGCCCGCAAATACCCTTGGGAAAAGTACTGACCTATCACTATTCCATCCAGATATGAGTTGAATAGCAGGACAGATAGGAGTCTATAGCCTAGGTTGGCAACCAGCCTACCGCAGAAAGAAATTGCAACCAACAGCGAGAAAATTTTCTGCTCTGTCAGTCATGTTTCTCGGGAGCTATGATCACCCAAGCGTGTATTATGTATGGTCAGTCAGTTAAGTGCCATACGTGAAACACGCTTGGAAAGAAACATGACTGACTGGGCAGAAGATTATCCCGCAGTCTGTCCTGTTGTTTAACCCATAACTGGAAGGAAGAGACGGATTAATACCTTTCCCAAGGGTATTTGCGCGTAAGTGAATGCAATGAATTCAACTGGAATTCGAACTCGGCTCCCCGATTTCTCATTCCGAGCCGATATCCACTGTACCACAACGCATATCCTCATAAAATGAAAAGAGGAAAAACTAAAATTTAAAAGGGGAAAATATAATAAAAAATAGTATCTAGAATAAAAGTAACCTTGCTTGGGATGAAATGATTGTAAAAAAAATAATTAAAATACATCTCAAATATATGGACAGATATTAAAAGGCCATTTACACCTAGATTCAGAACAAGACAGTTGAAACCTTAGAAACACATAATGAGACACTCACAAGACATATTGAAGAAAAAAGTACAGAGAGAAACAGCAAGTAAATGGATTTGTAAATGGATATTAAATCAGGAAATGGGAAGGATAATAGATGTGCACACATTACTAATAGCTTCAAAGAAGAAGTAGTGGAGTGGCACAATCTTAGGTTAAACATAATGGACATTTATTGTCTGTTATGTTTTATAATATTCGTTTGGAAAATTACCTCCTGCCTCGATACACTATAATCGGCTGTCTAACCGTACTGATGAGCTGTGATACAGCGAAACAGATCTGTCTGCGGATGACTATTTACGCTCTCACGCCCTGATTGAGCACTCTGGAAGAATGGTAGACTTTGAAAAACAGTAGCTACCCTGGCATCTACGCATCGTTCATTCAGCAATGAATTAGAACACTCTCAGCTATTGGGCGTGTATAATGATAATATACACGCTAAAAAGTATGCCTTCTTCTACCGAGCGCCCGTAGCTCAGAGGGAGAATCAGCGACTGACGCCAATTTGGTCGGGTTTCAATTCTGGGTAAAAAGGAAATGGCTGTCTAACTGTATTGATGAGCTGTGATACAGCGAAAAAGATCTGTCTGCGGATATATATATATATATATATATATATATATATATATATATATATATAATATTTATTTGCTAACACAAGTTTTACTACTTAACCAAAAGCACGGGGGTAATGTTGGTTTATACCTTTTCCAAGTTTATTTAAACGGAAGATAATATAAGGATTCCGACTGGAATTTGAACTCGACTCTCCGATTAACAATCCCAAGTCATTAAATATTACGCGACTTGCACATCCGACCTTTCAATACGTTGTATTCCCAAGCGGTCACCACCTAAAAGAGCCATAACACTTAGTGGACATAAGAAGTCTAATTTTATAAAATCAGATTTTAAGAAAACGAATTAACCGAATATAACACTAAATGTTCGGTCTTTGAAAGCAGCATAATTCCTGTATGGAAAGGGATAATTTCACCATTACAATTACCGTTGTTACTCAAAAGGTTTCACTTCTTCTTGAACTATATTTACACGCTTGTCTTCAAAATACTAAGTGTTTGAGCTTTCATCTTAACAAGATCTGAAACTCTACTAGGTCCACCACTTAACTACTTATAGTCCATTCTTTCTTTCATCAGTCAACCTCATCAGGGATAGCAGAGACTTCGTCCACATAATCTGCTAACCGTTTAATTCCATTTTTATCATTACATTATTTTAAACGAGACATAATGGTCGGTCTCTTATATTTTGCCATTTGATTCACCACCTGGCATCTTGAGCATTTTGACACTTTCTTTTTGCTAGCAACTATTAAAATTTCATCGCTTGACAAAGACGGATTTTTAAAAATTTACATTGAAACCGTCTACGCTCTTAAATTAACTTCTTAAAAGTTTGATATTTTTTTGATAATCATTTCATTCCAATTAAGGCAGGATCGCCACTGGTGCACACGGGTTACAGTGAGAGAAAAAACAAGGTACATGGAATGTCAAAGCAAGGATAAGCGATCGATAGAAATAAAGCAGATACATGATATAAATTAATTAGATAAAGGATTGTCTCACACGTATCTAAATGAATATGTTAGCTCTGTCACCGATATTGAGCACTTTCAAATAAGTACCACGAATATATAATATATAAATGATATAATATATATAACAAATTGCACAGAAGATTCAAGAGAGATTTCCATATTGAGATGTTCGCTAGCATAAACACACAGGCCATACATGTTTTATGGCCAAAATTTCTTAATGCATCCTCATATATATTTTTCTTTTCATTAAATATAGATTTGTTTGACGAATTATTAGATATTCTGTATTCTATGCCTTTTTAAATGTGTTTAATTATATTATTTGGATGATTGGACTTTGTATGATAACTTAGTGTTTATTTTCATGTATGGCGAGACATTTCCAGTTTGTAAATGAAGTTCTACATCTATATAGTGTACCACCTTATTATTTGTGTCCACTGTAATATCAAAATCTACTTCTTTAAATAATTTAAAAAGCTGTTTCCTTGTTTTCTCATTCATTCTTTTGTTGTCTGGTTCTATTATTAATCCGTCATCTCTATCTAATCCGTGGTTGTCAACACGGATTATTTTGTTTAAAATATATACACTGCGTGCCAGAATTTTATGCAAATCGATTTTTTGTTCTAACTCCGATAGATTTTAATAAAAATTATTTAAAATTGGCACATTATATGACAACACTAATACATGCGCAGATCTAAAATTCTAAACTAATCCGTGCAAGAGTAAATAAACGGCAGCCATTTTGGTGACTTGCAGCCTGTTTCAGCGTGCCAACTTTATTTGTAAATCATTGCTAAATTCTCACATATATATATATATATATATATATATGTGTGTGTGTGTGTGTGTGTGTGTGTGTGTGTGTGTGTGTGTGTGTGTGTATAAGCTTATTTCTTCATTAGTAATCTTCATTATCTTTCTTTCTAAAACAATATTTTGATGATTCTTCTACGTACACATTTAGAGGATTGCTTTTTGTGTTGTTGATTTATTCTTTCTATCATTCTTAGCGATTTCTTTCTCTTTCCTTTCGTTTTTTTCTATCTTTAACTTTTTCATTCTTTCTGGATTTTTGCTATTATTTCTTTCTTTTTATTCTTTGTGTCGTATTTCTTTTTCATTAGTCACTTCATTTTATTTATTTATTTACTAGCGGTATAGCCCGGCGTTGCTCGGGTGTAATGAAAGCTTTAAAACTAATCCATGATCCTGAAGCTCAGACTCTTTAGACGTTGGCACGAAAAACTAAAAAGCAATAGTTGTTTCCAGTTAAAGCGAAACCGTAGACTGAAAGAAAAATGAATGGATATAAGTCAAATTTTGATTTCCTGGTATCGATGGTGATCAGTAAATTACTAACACCTGGTTTCAAGAACACCCACTACGTATATGGACATGGAGAAGCCCAGGAGGCGACACGAAGAACCAAATAGACTATATAACTAAAAACAAGAGATTCAGGAACGCAGTAGTCTAATGCAAAACATACCCAGGTGCCGACTGCGGAATTGACCACGTCCCAGTCATCTGCAAACTAAGGGTGAAACTCCGAAAACGGAAGAAGCCTAGCACATCACCAAGGCTGCATTACGACACGCTTGTGAATGACCTCACCTGGCAGGAAGAATATAATAACAGCGTGAGAAAGAAATATGAAGAACAAATTGGAAAATAGCACTCAAAATGGGATTCACTAAAGGAAGCGATGGTGACCTCAGCAAAGGAAAGCAGAAACAGAAGAAAAAACGAGCGGATGACCGAAGAGATTCTCCACATGATGCAAAGGAGACAAAAAATAACGCCAAGACATGGAGCAGAGTACAAGAAACTTCACAGGGATATAAGGAACAAATGCAGACAAGCTAAGGAGGAATGGCTCAACAACAAATGTGCAGAAGTAGAGAGAATGAGCAGGACCAATAAAACAGAGATGCATAAAGAGATAAGAGAACTGACAGGACAAAAAACCTGCTCCTCAACAGGATGCATAAAATCCAAGGATGGAACAATCATACTGGAGAAAGAGAAAATACTCCAGCGATGGGGAGAATATATAAAGGATCTTTATTGTGACAGGAGAGAACAACCGAGAATACACAAGGAGGTGGATGGACCGGAAATACTAAAATCCGAAGTGGAAGCTGGAATGGCCAAAATGAACAGAAACAAAGCAGCTGGTCCAGACGGCATAGTGATAGAGCTGATGATAGCCTTAGAAGAATACGGCATAGAAAAGATTACCGACATAAACGAAATTTATAGCAGTGGAATAATACCAGACGACCTATGCAAGTCGATATTTATAGCACTGCCGAAGAAAACAGGGGCAAACGAGTGCAAACTAAACAGAACTATCAGCTTAATGAGCCACATTACAAAACTGATTGTCAGAATCCTGATGAACAGAGCGAGAAGCAGAATCAGGCCAGAGATAGGTCAGAAACAGTGCGGGTTCGTCAAAGACACTGGAACAAGGAACGCCATATTCATGATTAGGATGCTCTCCGAAAGGGCAATACAAATGAAGAAAGACTTGTACTTATGTTTCATTGACTATGCGAAGACATTTGACAAGATACGAAACAAAGAATTGATGGAGGCGCTTGGCAGCCTCGACATTTTGGGGAAAGATATAAGAGTAATCAAGTATTTTTACTGGCAACAAACGGCATGCATACGGACAGGTAACGATCTCAGTAGATTTACAAAGATAGAAAGATGCGTAAGAGAGATGCGTAAGATATGTCTTTTCACCGAATTTGTTCAACCTGTACAGCTAGAATATTTTGAGGACCCTAGATGACAGGCCAGGATTTGTTATTGGAGGCTACAACTTGAACAACATAAGGTATGCAGATGATACATTGCTGATTGCAGACACGGAAAGGAAACTACAAGTTCTCCTACAGAAGGTAGCGGTAGAGAGTGACAAAAAAGGACTACAAATAAACTTTAAGAAAACTGAATGCATGGTCATCAGCAAAAGGTGCAATCCAAAATGCCAAATACAGGTGGGGGATACCAGAATAAAGCAAGCGCAAAAATTTAAATACCTAGGAAGTGTTCTAACAGGAGATGGAAAGTGCGACACAGAAATCCGAAGGCGAATTGGCATGGCAAAGGACGCGTTCCAGAAGCTGAGTAAAGTACTAACACACAGGAAAATTTCACTAGAAACAAAGAAAAGAGTGCTGGATTGCTATGTGATGTCAGTTCTTCAATACAGCAGTGAATGCTGGACAATATCATCGAAAATGAGGACAAAATTGGAAGCAGCGGAAATGTGGTTCTACAGAAGGATGCTGTGGATATCATGGACCGAGCATGCAAGCAACGAGGTGTTGGAAAGAATGGCAACGAAAAGGAAATTAATACTGGGCATCAGGAAGAGACAGCTGAAGTTCCTGGGACACGCAATGGGAAAGGAAAGCCTGGAGAACCTGATACTGACTGGCCAGATAGAAGGCAAGAGAGACGGAGGAAGGCAGCAGATAACATATTTGCAGGGCCTGATCAGGTAGATGACGGAACGGGGGTTGCCAGGAGTAACAGGAGCAAGCATACTGGGAGCCACAAGAGATAGGGAGACGTGGAGAACCATGATCGCCTATGTCCTGAAAGAACAGGGCACATAGAAGAAGAAGAAGAAGAAGAAGAAGAAGAAGAAGAAGAAGAAGAAGAAGATCGATACAAATAAGTTTTTTTCGTCGCAAACTGAATTTTGAAGGCTAAATAAGTCCTCTGAGTAAATGGTATCATGGCTGAGACTAAGACTACAATTATATCTCCTTAGAGCCAAACCTGAAGCAAAAACTAAAATAAAAGGGCTGAAAAAAATTCAGACATACAGGCAGATAAACAGACACACACACAAACATCTTGCCTTATATATATATATATATATATATATATATATATATTATCGATTTTCTGCACTATTGTAAGAACTGCAACCTTAAAATTCTGAATATCGATTCTTATGTCTCTGTCTATGAGTGTGTCAAATTTGATTAAAATCGGACCACTCCTTCTATAACCCGATTTTTTCAATTATCGATTTTCAATATTTATCGGGGTACCTCGACACAAAACCTAGCTAAGAACACTCGCAGACGCTTATAGTACAACTGTATAAATTTTCAAGAAAATCGATTCAGCTGTTTCGGAGTCTGTAGTTAACGGACACACACACAGACACACACACGCACACACACATAGACAAAGTTCCATTTATAAATAAATCTAGATTTTGGCCTCTCGTTCTTTCTCGTCTTTCTGCAATTCTTTTATTACTCTCTTTTTCCCCTTCTAGGTGCTATTTCTTTCAACATTTCTGTCTTTTTGTTATTCTTTATAATTTTAATCTTTCTTCTCCTTCTGGTGTGCTTTTGTTTCTCGGTTTTCCTTTGTATACATTTTTTCTTTTCTTCCCTTGTCTCTTTCTGCCGATCTTATTCTTTCTATCGTTTTTGCCTTTACTTTCATCATTTCTTTCATTTTCTATTGTTCATTCCTATTTACATTTGTTCCGTCGTTTTTTTCTTCTTCTAAATCAAATAATAGTTGCTAGAGCCACTAACTTATGCTACATGTTTGCGAAGGCTTCCATTGTCCCTTTATATTACACGGATTTAAATGCATTACGTTGTTGACAAGATTTTAAATCATTTCTTCTAAAGAAACCCAAAATTAAAAATTCTGAAAGAATCAACGAGATTCGTAGCTTTTCAAATCTCGCTTGTTGATCTCGTTGAAGCAATCGGCAGGATGTAACATTTCGTATGCTTTTCGTTTTCAAAGGCGTAGCAAAATGTTTGCTTTTCCTTTGCGTCTTATCGCAGAAAATGAAATTCTTTTATCGTCAGAACAAACAAAAGATACCTTATAAACTTATACTTACGTTAATTGTATTTTTGTATTAAATATAATCACGCAATGATCCTTGGGATATTTTCCTTTGAGCCTTACATAAAATAGAACACTTCAAAAATTCTGAACGTGAAAGCTTTCATTATCCCCAGATATTCTCGGACTACCATATTTCAACAGAATGTTTTCAATAAATACGTTGTGAAAAGTTTTCCTGAAATGCATATTTTATCACCGGCTTTTTGGCTGAGGTAATTGCATTAATTCTAACCGGTTCTACAGGTCGGTGTACGAACCTAGTTAAATTTCAATCGCTTTTATTTTCTGCACAAACTACTTGACACCAACTGGTATATTGCTACAACAGTTTGTTTGCCATTTCACTTTATCCAACACATTTTCTCTCGCTCTATATGTAAGTCGAGTTGTAATATGCGACTAGAGAAAGTAAGATTTGCTCTTAATATAAACGTCATATTTAAAAGATAGATGTTTGGTTTGGTTGGTTTGTTTTTATGGCAAATCAACCTCAGCGGGTAATTTATTGCCAACTAAACGTTATTTATTTTATTGCTGATAATACATTTTACTTTCAACAATTTATTGTTGATTTTTATATAAGTAATACATTTTTTCTAGTAATACATTTTTTCTTTTCGAGTATCAAGATTCATTCGGATTTGTTTTTAAGGGCAGGGTCCCCAAGTCCTACCCTTGTTATTTAACCCATAACTGGAGGAAAGGGACGGATTAATACATTTCCCAAGGTTACCAGTGCTTAAGTGAATGCAGGGTATTCAACTGGAATTCGAACTCGGCTCACTGATTTCTCTTTCTGCACCACAACGCACATCCATCACTAAACGCTTACAGCACCTGATATTCCCAAGCGGTCACCCATCTAAGTACTGACCAGGCTCAACGTTGCTTAACTTCGGTGATTGAGTGAGAACTGGTGTATTTAACGTGATAGACCGCTAAGCCTAAAAGGCAGATGTGTTTATGTAGATGATCTTGATCCTTAAGCAGTGAAAAAATTTATACGAGCCAAAACATGTCGAAATCCTATTAATGAAATTGTATCTTCTGACAAGAAGCGAAAGTTATTTCTTTTCTTTTCTTTTCTTTTCATTTTTTTTTTTTTTTGCAATCAATGAAAATCTAAGAGACAAGAGATTATTGAGTGAGAAGGGAACAAGAAAAACGTTATTGAGGAGAAAAGTGAAAACAACAGGGTTAAAAAGACATAAGATGTTGAAGTTAAATTTAAATCTTTAAAAATCATAGTTGACAGGAAATCCAAAAGATGAAAGATATTTCCACAGCTGATCAGTACATGAGAAGAAACTATTGGAATAAACCTGACGGTTACATCTAGCAAATCAAACAGTAAAATGACACCCTTGTGCAAAATAACTGAAACAAAACGAATCATATCTTCCTAGGATCTTTCGCACTTTCCCTGATCAAGTCGTATTTTTGTGTTGTTTTTCTTTACATCTGCATTATCCTTTATCTTTTGCACTGACGAATCAAGTTTGTTTCTTCGACTTGATGACATGACTGACAGCTGAAAAACTGACACGATCTCTCTTTAAGGCTTGCCAGTGTGTTATAATTTTCTTACGCATCATTCGAGTAACGTCCCTTGTATATAATAGCCGGAGTAAACAAATCGTCAGTCGAGACAAAAGAGTCCTGGCGTGATAAAAATCTGATGCAATCATGCATGACGATATATTTTTCAAGGTCAAACAAATTTCATCACACAACCCGAAAACAGATTTATATTATTATGCACTACTGCAAACGACCTAATCCAATAAAAATACAAATCAATTACACCCTGCGACTCTATTTGGTTAAAACTGACTATATGATAAAAGAAAGGAAACTAAAGTGTTTGTTTCAATTAATTTGCACAAGGATGTTCTTGGTTCTTTTGTTTTTATAGCAAATCAACCTCGAGGGGGGGAGTCATTTATTGCTAACTAAACTTTATTTATTTATTTCAACAGTTTATTTTTCTCTTTTGTATATGCTTTGTGTCTAGTAATACATTTTTCTTTTCGAGTATCAAGATTCACTGGGATTTGTTGTTTTTTGTCCCCAAGTTATTTAACCCATAACTGGAAGGAAGGGACGGATTAATACCTTTCCCAAGAATACCAGTGCTTAAGTGAATGCAGGGTATTCAACTGGAATTCGAACTCGGCTCACCGATTTCTCTTTCGGAGTCGATATCCATTGGACCACAACGCACATCCGTCACTAAACGCTTACAACACTTGGTATTCCAAAGCTGTCACCCATCTAAGTACTGACCGGTCTCAACGTTGCTGAACTTCGGCATACAGCCCGAAAACAGATTTATTTTACTATACATACACTACTGCAAATGATCTAATCCAATAAAAAATACAAATCAATTACACCTTAGTTTGTCTAAAACTGACTGTATGATAAAAGAAAGGAAACTAAAGTGGTTGTTTCAATTAATTTGCACATGGATGTAATCTTTTTTTATGGGCTTTGTCTTTTCATGAATATGGCATTTCTTTTTCCAGTGTAACGTGCTTTGTGGAGTTGAGGTTATAAGGGGAAAAAAATCATCAGAATAATTACCGTGAACATATTTACAAAAAAAAAAAGGGACAGGGCAGCTACATGTAATGGAAAAATGATTAAAACCGAGATGCCAAGATAAGAGCGGGAGCTTTGCGAATTTTTCTTCGGATTTTAACATATTATTATTCTGAATTATTAAATCTAAACTTATATAATAAATGGAACTTTGTCTGTGTGTGTGTGTTCGTTACCTATAGATTCCGAAACGGCTGAACCGATTTTCTTTCAAATTTACACAGTTGTACTATAAGCGTCTGTGAGTGTTCTTAGCTAGGTTTTGTGTCGAGGTACCCCCGATAAATCTCGAAAATCGGTAATAGAAAAAATCGGGTTATAGAAGGAGTGGTTCGATTTTAATCAAATTTGACACACTTATAGACAGAGACATAAGAAATGATATTCCGAAGTTTCAAGGTTGTAGTTCTTACAATAGTGCAGAACATTGATAATATATATATATTATATATATATATATATATATATTATCAATTTTATCTATATAATATATAATATATATATATATATGTGTGTGTGTGTGTGTGTGTATAAGGAAAGATGTTTGTGTGTCTGTCTGTTTATCTGCCTGTATGTCTGTATTTTTCAGCCCTTTATTTTAGTTTTTGCTTCGGGTTTGGCTCTAAGTAGGTATAATTGCAGTTCTTAGTCTCAGCGATGATACCATTTACTCAGCGGACTTATTTAGCCTTCAAAATTCAGTTTACGACCACAAAAACTATTTGATATCGATATCAGGAAATCAAAATTTGTCTTACATCCATTCATTTTTCTTTCAATCTACGGTTTCGCTTTAACTGGAAACAATTATTGCTTTTTAGTCTTTCCTGCCAACATCCAAAGAGTCTGAGTTCCAGGACCATGGATTAGCTTTAAAGCTTTCATTACACCCGAGCAATGCCGGGCTATACTGCTAGTATTATATAAGATTATTTATTACGAAGGCTCTGAAATATGTGATGTTTCTCCTTTTTAATTTGGTGTGAAGAAACGTATCCCTTATTAAATACAGATTATTTGAAATAAGAAAATCCTTATTCGACCCAAAAACGTTTTGATTAAGAAGCTTTTTTCTTTCTTCAACCGAGTTGAAAAAAATCTGTTTTTGTAAAAGCATGCATTTTGGGTGAGACTCGAATGGACTCATTCTGTTAAAAAATTTTAACAGTTGAATAAATGTGTAACTGTAAAGCAAGAGTTATTGTCCTTTGAGTTGACTTTTCTGACTATAGCAATGAATAATAGTTGAAAAGAAGGTTTTCGTTTTCCTAGCACCTTGTCTTTTTATTTACTACAGATTATTTGAAAATAGAAAATTTGTTCCTTGATCCTCCTCTCCTTCTCTCTCTATTCACCGTTCAAATGAAGAACTAGTTCTCAACTAAAGTTATATAACGCCTCTTTATGTTTGCGCTCTCCAAAATGTTACTTAGAATCAAACTGGTTTTTACATGAATATTTTTGTGGCATTATTTTTGGTATCATAACTAATAGATTTTTTTTTAATCATATCACCCCGAGCAAGGCGGTAACGCCACTGATGTGCAGGGGGCTACGTAAACGTGAAAAGATTAGCAAAGAGAAGGCCGAAACCACATCCTAAACAGGGAACAAGGGATGAGCCTCTACAGCTGTACAATAGACATGGGTGGAGTATGAACCGGGCGATAGTTTAGTCTATCTACTCCAATTGAAAAAAAAAATAAGGAAAAGTGAAAAGATTGGAAAAGAGAATGCCGGAAACCACATCCTAAACAGGGAACAAGGGATGAGCCTCTACACCTGTACAATAGACATGGGTGGAGTATGAACCGGGCGATAGTTTAGTCTATCTACTCCAATTGAAAAAAAAATAAGGAAAAGTGAAAAGATTGGAAAAGAGAATGCCGGAAACCACATCCTAAACAGGGAACAAGGGATGAGCCTCTACACCTGTACAATAGACGTGGGTGGAGTGTGAACCGGGCGATAGTTTAGTCTATCTACTCCAACTGAAAAAAAAAGTGAAAAGATTGGAAAAGAGAAAGCCGGAAACCGCATCCTGAACAGGGAACAAAGGATGAGCCTCTCCACCTGTACAATAGACGTGGGTGGAGTGGGAACCGGGCGTGCGGGAGTTATAAGGAATTGCCGCTCGGAATGAGAAAACAGAAAACCTAGTTCGAATTTTAACCGAGTTCGTTACTTACGTTCAAATATTAATGCTGAGATTATCGCTTCTCTTACTAGTTATAAGTTAAATAGTAGTAGAGACTGTGTTTTATATCATTGGTTGGCAATAATTTTAATGATGCTGACTAGATAAAAACACCAACATTCCAGCAAGACTGGGTTGCTCTTCTAGGTGTATTGAGCTATAATGAAAGTATAACGGGTGTAACAAAAGCTTTAAAACTAATCCATGGTCCTCGAGCTCAAACTCCTTGGACGTTAACACAAAAGTCTAAAAAGCAGTGATGGAAATTCTTCTGTTGTGTATAATGCAGGCAGAAAAACGGTTTACTTTTTACCATAACTAATTATGGATATGCATTGTGATGCAGTGAACCTCGATTTGCATTGTGATCCAGTGGACATCGACTCGGAACGAAAAATCGGGGAGCTGAGTTCGAATTCTCGTTGAAATTCCTTGCATTCACTTACACACAAATACCCTTGGGAAAGGTATTAATCCGTCTCTTCCCTCCAGTTATGGGTTAAATAATAGAAGAGATTGGGTTCTATAGCTTGGCTGGCAACCAGTCTACCGCTGAAAACAATGGCAACCAACTGAAGAATAATCTTTTGCCCAGTCAGTCATGTCTCTTTCGAGACATGATCACCTAAAGCGTGTATCACGTATGCCACTCAACTAACTGAATAGTTTCTTGATAGTCAAATAACAAGATAAAATTTTGTTAATTTTCCTTTGTATTTTTTAAGGACCGAAGGTCGTATATTATTAAGAAAATGAAGTCGGTTTTATGTTGCAATCACTGTCCAAAAGATCAAGTAATTTTTCAACCATTTCGCAGGAAACAACGTTTTTAAGAGATTTCCGGGGATCTATTTTCGCCATGAAATTATAACTTGTTTAATACAATAGAAAATATAACAAACAAAGGACACCGTTTACATACAAGAACAAGTCGTTCCTTATTATTTTATCTTCTTTTTTGACTTCTCTTACTCTCTTCTTTTCATGCAGTTACTTTACTTAGCTCTGATTTTATCTTTCACTCTTTTTCTTCTATTCTTTTCTTGATATCTCTACTAGCAGCATAGCCCGGCGTTGCTCGAGTGTACTGAAAGCTTTAAAACTAATCCATGGTCCTGGAGCTCAGACTCTTTGGACGTTGGCACGAAAGACTAAAAAGCAATAGTTGTTTCCAGTTAAAGCGAAACCGTAGACTGAAAGAAAAATGAATGGATGTAAGTCAAATTTTGATTTCTGGTATCGATGTCAAATAAGTTTTCCGTTGCAAACTGAATTTTGAAGGCTAAATAAGTCCTCTGCGTAAATGGTATCATGGCTGAGACTAAGAACTACAATTATACCTACCTAGAGCAAAGCCCGCGAGCAAAAACCGAAATAAAGGGGCTGAAAATCTGATTTTGATCAGACCCGATAAGATATCGGGGTATCGATTGCCAATATCGGAGTCAAATAAATCATCCAAGGAGAAACTAACTTATCGTACCCATTGAGAGTAAAGTTGCAGAAAATGAGCCCTATTGATGAGTGGATATCGGTTTTTGATCAGATTCCATGGAATATCGGGGGTACCGATTTCTGATATCGGGGAAAATGAATCGTTTGCGAAGATCTACTAATGTTTACCAAGTTAGAGCAAATTCTTCAGCAAGAACCACTATAAAAGAGCTGAAATCCTGATCTTGATCAGACCTGATCGGATATCGGTGTATCGATTTCCGATATCGGGGCAAAATCGGAAAAATAAGTAGTCCATGACCTTACCGATAGCCTATAGGATATTTGTCTGAAGTTTGATGAGAATCGAATAAAAATTGTGGATTTGTATAAAGGACATACAGACAGAGAGACAGAGAGACAGACACACACAAACATTTTGCCTTTTATAGATAGAGATTTTTTATTTTTCTTTGTTTCTTTCTATTATATCCTCAATCTCGATTGGGCTTTCTCTATTTTCTTTTCTTATTTTTTCCTTTCTTTTCTCTTATCCAATCTATTCCTTTATATACCTCTTTATGCCTCTGTGTTGAAATAACTAGCTGCAGATATCAGAGGAGAATTATGGATTGCCCAAAGAACGAGTGTAAATTCATTCTCAACGTTACAAAAAATGATTACAAATTGTTTTTGTACAATACATTCCCTTCATGGCATTTAATCTCAGAGGCGTAAAACAAGGATGTGTCTTCTCACAAGACTTACTCAGCTTTTAATGTGAGGCGATTCTGAGAAAATTAGAAGTCCTATCAGGATTCATTACTGAAGTCTATAATTTTAAGAATATTAAATATGCAGATGGTACAGTTTAAATAGCCGACTCAGAAAGTAAACATTCCCACAGAAGATAGTGAATAAAAGGGAAAAGGAACAACTAACTATTGGTTATATGAAAACATAATTTTGGATAATACTCAATAAATTTCAAACTGAATTGTTTTATTAAATCCCGTGAGACAATAGCATAGTAGATTTTTTGTATTTGTTCAATAATTTGGTGATGTAATAAGTTCGGATTTAATTCTTTGGATGGATAGTGAGGATACATGAGAAATATGGCGAGCAATAACTGAGTAGTGCTAAATATAAATCAGATGAGATGTAAGTGAACATGATCAGTGGAATGAGAATAATCAACCACCGTAGATTAAATAAAGGCAACTGCACAAAATTCCTTAAACGTTTGCTGAATGAAGGCCGGCGGGTTCAATGGCGGAAACATTTTAATAATAACAACAAATATAAGGATAAGTGTTCGATTGTAAATAACGTAAATAATGATCATACACCCTAGTGCAAATTATTTTAAAAACGAATGGTGTAATACCTAGGATCTTTCACACAATACCTGATCACATATACGTCGTCACTTGGCATTGTTTTTCTCTTCCGACAGCAATTTTTTTTCGTTTTGGACTGACTGTTGCAGTTTGTTTCTTCACCTTGATGACATGACTGACAGTTGAAAGGCTGACACAAACAATATCCGCGATCTCTCTTTAAGGCTTACCACTGTGTTCATGCAGTGTTATAATTTTCATACGCTTCCTTGGAGTAACGTCCATCGCAGACAATGGTCATAGGACAATTAATCGACATTCAAAACAATTGTGTTTTGCATGATAAAAATCTGATGCAATTACAGATGGCGCAATATTTCTCAAGGCTAAATTTCGTCATACTCGTCAAAAATATATTCATATTACTGCACATTGCTGCAAATGACCTAAATTGAGGAAAAATAGAAATCGATTATAGGCTGCAATTTTAATGGCAGGGTGTAATCGATTTTAATGACCGTATAATGAAAAAATGAAACTAAAGCACTTGTTTGAATTAATTTGCACAAAAGTGTAGATACTCGAAAAATGTACTGTAAAATGTATTGTATATATTGTATTGTATAAATGTATTGTAAAACGTTTTAAGCAAACATTCCATTATATTTTACAACAATTACTCACATCTAAAGTTTTGTATTATAACTATTGATAATATTCGATGAGCAAACAAGAGATCGATAAATCAATCTCTTAAATCCTTTTAACAGCGTTCTTTACTAAATATAACTCAGTATGGAAAAGGACAAATTCGAAGAAACTAAATTAATAAGATTGTATAATGCATATCGGTTAAAATGGGAGGAGGAAGATTAAAGTCTAAACATTCACAACCCAGGCTTTAATCTGTGCAAAGACATTGATCTTTGTTTCTATGAGAAACACATAATTAATCTTCCAGTCTGATCGTATTTTACGGTTATTAAGAAGAAAGATATTAATGTCAGCCTCGTTTAATCTGTTTGGAAAGTATTTCTTTAACAATAAGAAATAACAATCCTCCGATATAAGATTCAAAAATCGAATCATTAGAATATTTTCGTTATTTGTAGGCTATTAAATACTGGTAATATATACAGTCTGTTATCAGTAACTAGCAGTATAGCCCGGCGTTGCTCTGGTGTAATAAAAGCTTTAAAACTAATCCATGGTCCTGGAGCTCAGACTCTTTGGACGTAGGCACGAAAGACTAAAAGGAAATAGTTGTTTCCAGTTAAAGCGAAACCGTAGACTGAAAGAAAAATGAATGGATGTAAGTCAAATTTTGATTTCCTGGTATCGATATCAAATAAGTTTTTTCGTCGTAAACTGAATTTTGAAGGCTAAATAATTCCTCTGAGTAAATGGTATCATGGCTGAGACTAAGAACTACAATTATAGCTATTTAGAGCCAAACCCGAAGCAAAAACCAAAATAAAAGGGCTGAAAAAAATATTTATACAGGCAGATAAAAAGACACACAAAAACAAACATCTTGCCTTTTATATATATATATATATATATATATATATATATATATATATATATTATCAATTTTCTGCACTATTGTAAGAACTGCAACCTTGAAACTTCTGAATATCGTTTCTTATATCCTTGTCTATGAGTGTATCAAATTTGATTAAAATCGGACCACTTCTTCTATAACCCGATTTTTTCGATTATCGATTTTCGAGATTTATTGAGGTCACCTCAACACAAATCCTAGCTAAGAACACTCGCAGACGTACAACTGTGTAAATTTTAAAGAAAATCGGTCCAGCCGTTTCGGAGTCTATAGGTAACGGATACACACACACAGATACACACACATACAAAGTTCCATTTATAAATAAGTTTAGATGAGGTATCGTTAGATTGGCATTAGTGCATGTTTTAGATAATCTTTCCGATAGAAGAGGAGAAGACCGTTTATTTTCTGTCAATATTGTCCGGAATATAAATCGTAGTCACAAAATTTGTTCTAGAAAACGGAACAAAAATTGATCAAGCTGAAATAATCTGCAATCATTTTTGTAGTATTACGTAACTACGTACGCACAGGGGGCTACGTAATAGTGAAAAGATTGGAAAAGAGAAAGCCGGAAACCACATCCTAAACAGGGAACAAGGGATGAGCCTCTTAACGTCTATTGAACAGGTTAAGAGACTCATCCCTTGTTCCCTGTTTAGGATGTGGTTTCCAGCTTTCTCTTTTCCAATCTTTTCACTATTACGTAGCCCCCTGCACATCAGTGGCGTTGCTGCCTTGCTCGGGGTGATACGATTAAAAAAAAAAAAAAAAAAAAAAATTCTAAAATGATGTACAAATTCAGAAGTAAAATTTATATAAATAATAAATATGTAACTTTTTCCTGACTAGGCCTCATGCACGACTCAGTCATCAGGGACTGATGAAAAACTGACGGTTGCATAATTCAAATATTGATAGGGAGAGCAATAATATATATATATATATGTATATATATATATATATATATATATATATATATATATATATATATATATATATTCCATTTGTAAGCTGGTCAAAATTAGAAAGAACTATATAAAATTATAGTCATCTAAATTTGTCGCAGTGGGAAAAATATACGCCGGCTTAATGCAAACAAGCAAATTTCAAGCTATGCCCGGACTAAATCCTCTTAGTTCTGGTGGCATTTGGGAGATATCTGGTGACCTTCTTGGTTGGCGTAATGACTACCCCAAAATAATATCAAGTAAAGGTCTGCGACCAGATATTGTTCTTCTATCAGGGGTGAACTATAAAATCATCCTGGTTGAGTAAACGATTCCATATGAAAGCCAGATGGAACAAATCCACGAATATAAAACTAATAAATATGAAAATCTAAAATCAGAGCTGGTAAAGGAACAGTATAATGTAATTATTAGAGAAGTGGAAATTGGAGCAAAAGTGTTTCGTTGCAGGCTCTTGTATCAAGTTCTGGTCAAACTTGAATCAAAGGGCGTAATGTGGCCAAAAGTATAAAGCGCCTAATAGAAGTAACTCAAAATAGTGGATATGGAATAAAAGAAATATGCCGTGGAGCGTTTCGACGAAGATGACGACAAAACATGGCTGATCGTGTATGCGTAATGAGATTAACGTTGTATTCTCACAACGCGGGATGTGCCGTTTTTTTTTACTTTTTTTTTTTTCGTAATCTAATTTCGCAAATTAGTTACATATTTCAACTCCTATATCTAAAATACCCTAGTATAATGGAGCCTCACATCAGTAATGGTGGGGGCGGTGTGCAACTAAAACCGTTGAGAGAAAGGCCCTGAAACATTGCACATTCTCTCCTGATGATTCCAAATTAATTTAAATACAAATTCGAGAGAAAGACATTCAAAAGAAATTCAATGAAATCATATGCCATCGAGAGGATCGATGGAAATGTCATTGGCATGAGGAGCATTACACATTCAATTTGCTTCAGGTGAGTTTCAGTTTCTTTCAAGTGATTCCCTTCTTCATATATAACCTGCTGGCCTACAAGGGCGGTTAGCTATTTCTGCTCAAGTTCACTTTTGTTTGTTCAACACCCACAGAGCCGATCTGTTGTTTATACTATGCTGAGTGGACCTTTCTTACAATTATCTAGCATGAAAAAGTCTGGAAAAGGCCAGGACGGTCAAACCCTCAGTAATGATGACTTGTGACTTCGATCTAGCACAATCATCGGCGTCTCTTCAAATAGAGCCGTCACTCACAAGCTTAGGTTAGACTGTGGTATGTTTTTCAGGCACTTTCCAACGGTGCTAAACGCTGGGATTACCTCCTCCAGACATATAAAAGCAAGTGGTCACCTCCCTAACAAAAGAGTGATATTATATGTAATTTATTTGTTTGGACATTATTTTTAATCGGCACGAGTATCGATTAAAAATAATGCCTAAACAATTCATTCAGTAAGGAATTTGAACACTTTCGGCTACTGGTGTGGGTATACATTGTATATAATACATTAAAGTCTGCCTTTCTCTACCGAGCGCCCATATCTCGGAGGTATTTATATATATATATATATATATGCATATATAAATATACGTTCACACACACACACACACACACACACACACACACACACACACACACACATATATATATATATATATATAAATACACACATCTGTATATAGAGTGCTCTGGTTAAATTTGTTCCCATGTTTTATTTTTAATTTCGAGGATGTCCGTTATATGCTTTTGATTTTGTCGACTCTAATGTATCGTAGCGTAGGTGAGAACTGTCTGTGTGAAAAAAGTAAAATAAGGCAATTCATCCGCTAGAGTTTTGAGAAAGGCCTACTGTACCGCTTGGCATTTCAACCGGAAGCCCAATTATGAATTTTGGTGTGTCAATCTGAAAACAATCCAGAAGATTCAGGAAAAATTGGATGATATAGTCAGTCCACATACATCATAGTGTTTAGTGTGATCACTAGTGATAGCATAGTATGCCTGAATTCATCTTCCCACTGGGCCTCAGACTCAATTGGCGGGGATACATTTAGTGCCATGAAAAGCTAGCACAACCCTGAGTCAGAGGATGTCTGCTAGAAGACCCTATGTCTGGCATCAGTACGGACAAGCATGAAAACGCAATCATGTCTTTCATACAATTTTTACGACCACAAAACCCCTTATATCTGACCACCTGACACCCTCGACTGCAATCCCCGATTTATTATGTGAGAAGCGCATTTCAGCGACAGACCAACAAAACTCATTGTAAAACAAAAAATGTAATGAAGGCAAGCATTTAAAGTTAGAGAAGGTGACAATTCATTCATCGCACCCTGTGTTTATATGAACACACACACACACACACACACACACACACACACATACACACACACATATATACATACATATATATGTAAACAGGAAAAAGTATATACTAAAACTCAAGCAGTCGGAAGAGCAGCATGCAATAAAATTTGAGTATTTAAATATTTAGGAAAAGTATGATGTGGTACAGTGGATATCGGCTCGGAACGAGAAACCGGGGAGCCGAGTTCGAATTCTAGTTGAATCCATTGCATTCACTTATGCGCAAATACCCTTGGGAAAGGTATTAATCCGTCTCTTCCTTCCAGTTATGGGTTAAATAGCAGGACAGATTGGGTTCTATAGCCTTGTTCGGCAACCAGTCTACCGCAGAAAGCAATGGCAACCTACTGCGGGATAATCTTCTGCCCAGTCAGTCATGTCTCTTTCGAGACATGATCGCCCAAGCGTGTTTCACGTATGGCACTTAACTGACTGATGATATATATATATTGAGTTATTTGAAAGTGTCGTAATTAATTATTTATTTTTACCTGAAGGCAGAGATGGAACACCGAGTAATTAAGAGACGAGAAGGAGCACCAACAATTTTAATATTTATTTTATATATATATATATATATATATATATATATATATATATACATCATTCTGAAATTCGTTCTCTAAAACTTTATCTCCATATATATATATGGAGAGAAAGTGTTGGGGAACGAATTTTAGAATGATATATTTTTTCGCTTATGTAAACAAACAGCTTTCAGATTTATATATTTTGATAACTGTCATTCGTAGTCACGTAAATAATTTAATAGATAATATCCACAATACCGGAAACTGTACAAATCTGTCAGTCCCAAGGCCAAAGTTTTCGGCCGGAATGGAAATTTTTGTCAAAAATCTGCAAATCTATCAGCTTTTGCCTTCCCATGTCTTTCTAATTCCTCAGTTTAATAAGAACGTTTTTGTTCGTTATAATCTTTTATTGTTGACGTTATTTTGATGCCAACAACGAAGTTGAACAAACATTTTCCGGTTGACGCTATTTCGCACCACGTTTCAAAATGTCAATTAACATAGTTTTTTATATTTGCAAAATTTAGTTTCGTCCATTTCTGGGCCTGAAGAAAATGAATTACGAAAAAGAACTTTTCATACTAGAAAACAAGAAAAGTTGTTATAATTGAATTTTTAAGCACCTTTTAGATGTGGCACAAGGCAGAAATTATGGGGTAGCCAGTGAGGATCGAACTCACTACTCAGTTGTGATAGGTCCTAAAGCGACAAGCTTGCTAATCCATGACATCATATTTTCTATGCGTAACTTAGTTGTTGCAGAAAGCCGAAAGTATTTAATTGTAATTTATGTCATAAGAAATGTCTGCTAACAATTACAGTGCGCCAAGGGTCTCAAATATCATTATATACATTGAAAAGAGTACTGAAGTGTTACATCATATCGTCTATAATGTAAACTGGATAATCTCGTCTCAGATAGAGAAGATACTTGAAGCAACAGAAATGTGGTTCTACAGAAGGATTGTGAGAATACCATAGACCGCATATTACATAGTTTTAGAGGAAATGGAAGCCAAACGGACACTTACACTTAACATCAGAAAGAGGCAGTTCAAATTTTTAGGACACATGGTGAAGAAAATATGACCAAAATATGACATATTGAATGCAAAAGAGACTGTATAAAAAAGCCTATGACCTTCGTAATAAGTTTATGTCAATTGATTGCAGAATAGGGTTTAGATGAGATAACAAAAATATAAAATTTACAAAGAATTACAATAGATAAGACATTGTATTAATCCATGATCGTCCACGTTCGTTCTGACGAGCCATAAAAGAAGAAGAAGAAACACTTTTTTACACAGGAAATATTTGTTTACTTTATCAATACACTTTTTACTGCTTTTTCTTATAATTCACACAGATGCCTTGATAATTTATAATCAAAATTCAACTGACAATGTTATTGATCCTCCATAATAGTAACTACTTATCTGATTGACTGCTTATAAAATTTGCATTCGAAATCATTGTTTTTCCCAGGGATTATTGGCGATAATATTAAATGGGACAATAGCTGACCCTCAATATAGGTTGTAACTTTATTCAATTAGCAAGAATCATTTACTGGAATAGAGTATAGTTTAGCATTACGATCTTTATGAGATTTTGTTGGTTATCAGTTATCTCCCCTTATTCTACTTAAAATTGTTCTATGGGGAAAATAAATAGTGAGACAGACTAATAAGATCCGCCATGCTACGTAGACTGGGACGAACTTTTCTCACTCTATTCATATTCCATAAGTAAGTAAGAAGTTCAACGCGTACAGTTTGTTCCCAAAAAGTACTAATTTCAGACCCCCGAGAGGATAATTTCCCGACAAACTACTGTTGGGTCGCTCTCCACCTGTATTCTACTATAATGGACTATTCCAATCACTACATAAAATAGTAGTTGGAAGGCCTTGAAGATCAGTATCGAGTAACCAGTCCCGAGTAACAAGTCAGTCGAGTATTTCCGGTAGTGAACCGGAAGTGTACTATTATCAGACTCTACGTCTTACGACGATACATGCTACTAAACCCATGTTCCTGTATACTACTATTAATCTCTTTTGTAAATACTATTTCTCCTGGTAATATATCAATTTACTATATTTCCGTTGTTGGCATTTATTTACTCAATAATTCTGTTACGCACAGCATAACAACTACAATCATAATCAATGCAAGTATAGGGTCAATCGTTACTGATTGATTGATTTTTTTTTTTTTTTACGTATCCACAACTTTCTTACATATCCTCCTTTGTATTACTTACCTTATCCTCATACGCTCTTTATCTCATTTAATACCAATCATTACATCATTTAGTAATTCACTTCCTTCAATGGCTCTTAGGCCTTGTATTAGGTGAACAATGGTAACAAAATATCCAACTAGAACAGCATCATATTGTGGAATTGCTAGTAAAATTGATTGTACATTTTTCTGGGGGTAACTGGTGCTATTTAGTGTTTCCTCAACGAACCTCAGACAAGAGACAGTTGAGAAATTACTTCACATCATGATGATAGATGTTGGAGCCGACTCTCACTCTGGTAAATGACGCTGTCAAGGTCTTCTTATATATCCAGGTTCATTACTTGCACAAGGAGAGAGTCTGCGCTCTCATCACTGAGCCGGACACTTGCAGATATTTGGGTGACAAAAGCTTACTACAACTTCGCTAATCCTTATATTTATTTATTTATGACAAGCTCCAATGGTCGTTCTTTCAACCATTATACCTGCGCATTATTATAATGGCTGTGATACATATTTATTTTCTTAGATGCAGAGAAAATTACTAAAGAAAAGGATATGAATTGAAATCAATAATTCGCTTGCCTGTTAGATACAAAAATTGGTATGAATAACCTAATAATTATAAAATTTGAGATAGATAATAGAAAAAGAGAACTCCAAATACTTATCTTTCCAACGTCAAGTTCCCCAGATATAACACTCGTCAGGTTTAGATAAATTTAAGAAATCCATTACAAATTGTGTATTCATCATTGATTTCAAACAAATTTCAAACTTTCTTCGGAATAAATTATTAACGTTATTTAGGCAGAGTTCTTCTTCTTCTTCTTCTTCTTCTTCTTCTTCTTCTTCTTCTTCTTCTTCTATGTGCCCTGTCCTTTCAGGACGTAGGCGATCATGGCTTTCTACGTCTCCCTATCCCTGGTGGCTCTTAGTATGTTTTCTCTTGTTACACCTCTCAACCCCGGTTCCGTCATCCACCTGATCAGGCCCTTCAAATATGTTATCCGCTACCTTCCTCCGTTCCTTTTTCCTTCTGTCTGACCTGTCAGTATTAGGTTCTCCAATCCCTCCTTCTTCAATGCATCTCCCAGGAAATTCAGTTGTCTCTTCCTGATGCTCACTATTAATTTTCTTTTTGTCGTCATTCTTTCCAACACCTCATCATTGCTCACATACTGTAAGAAAACTGAATGCATGGTCATCAGCAAAAAGAACAACTCAAAATGCCAAATACAGGTAGGGGATAGCAGAATCACGCAAGCACAAAAATTTAAATACCTATGAAGTGTTCTAACAGGAAATGGAAAGTGTAACGCAGAGATCCGAAGTTGAATTGGCATGGCGAAGGACGCGTTCCAGAAGCTGAGTAAAGTATTAAGACAGGAAAATTTCACTAGAAACAAAGAAGAGAGGGCTAGATTGCTATGTGATGTTAGTTCTTCAATACGGCAGTGAATGCTAGACAATATTATCGAAGATGAGGAAAAAGCTTGAAGCAGCAAAAATGTGATTAGGCAGAGTACAAGAACATAATATATGCTAATGAATTTCATAGAATTAATAAAACGGTATTCCATTCCAAAAGTTCTATCTCAAGAATTTGCTACTTTGTAGCGTAGACTCCCCCGTGGATGCTTACTCAATCACTATCATATTGAACTAATTAAATCTAGAATCAATCGTTTTTCATATGTCCTATCTTCGTAATCTTCACTTCAAGCTCTTGTTCCTATCACGCACCCGATTCAGTAATCGGCTACTTTGAATGATTATTGGGCATTGCATTCGATGAACTTTGATAAAGAAAATATAAAAATATGTTTATGATGACGAGCCGTGTATCTGCGAAATAAGGTCGAAAATAAGTCCTTTGTATTTTTGAATTAATTATTGTTGCTCTGTTTTTAGTAGTGAGTACTATCTTTACAAAAATCTTTTCGCTTTTAAACTCGTTAAACTTCAGTAATTTAGACAGCGTATTTTGTTATTTGGGAATTATGTTTAGTCATTATTATTATTATCATTATAGATTGATTGTTTTTTACGACTTATCAACCTTCTGCCGAATCATTAAAACCAGAAAATATTTTACCTTGGAAGTAACTTTTTGAGATATTAATGTATTTTCCTGTTACAAGTTCTGCTATTTAACCCATATATGGACGTGGAAGCGGTGGATTCATACATTTTTAAGGGTATTTTGCGCATAAAATAAGATGACGAATCTAACTCGCTTCTCCTATTTATTTCCAGTTTCAAGCTGTTATCTGTTACGCCACTCATACATCCAAGCATAGATAGGTGCTAAGTTGACAGATATTATTAGCTTAGTGAAAAATGGATACGAAAACATTGAAGTGAAAATACTCTTAGGATGCCATTGGTTGAAATACACCATATTATCACAGCGAAATATATTCATTAGACGTTTCTTTTCAGCTTTACACATCTATAAGTCTGTAAGTCTTTCTTGAATTTTTATTCCAGTTTCATTCCGATCACATTTTATGCTAAAGATATTCAATCTGATTACATTTCTTTTAAATTCTTTACATCATGTTTGAAAAAAAATTAGCTTCACGCAATGTAACTAGAAACTTACAGCAACGAAATATTCACGAAAAAATAAGTAACGATTTTTTCTTTAAAATAGTGAAAAAATGATTGAATCAATAGAAAGAAAAAAGTTAAATTTTGTACGAATTTAATTAGCAGAAGTATCTTTATTTAATTCTTATTAGATGGTTGAGGCGATAAAAATCTAAGTAAAAGTAAAGTTGAAAGTAAATTCTTATCAAAAACTTATAATAAATGTTGTTGTCAGTGGATCATGGTGCAAATGTAAAGATAAAACAGTCGTTACTCATATGACAAGAGCAAAAACAAAGATGGCGCTGATACAGATCACGGAATGAAATGATGAGATGAAAGGTTAGATAAAATCATCTGCAGAATAACTAGGTTCTTGTAGCTTAGCGTTTAAACCTGCAGGAACGTTCGACTAGATTTTCCTTAGGCAAAAAAAAAAAAAAAAAAAATCAGCGTAAGCTTGAATCTGTTAGAGAGCTTATGCTTCATTTCTGATCCTACGCTAGATCAACAGCCCGTATATAGTTAATAATATCACTTTGTATGATTTGTTTAGTATCGTAATGACTCAACACATTTGTACTGGGCCATTATTTACTATCCTCAAAAGAATAAAAACTTATTTTATGAAAAATAATTCAAAGTAACTATAGCTGTACCTACTTTTAGGAACGTTGGATACTGTAGCTGACCAGAAAGTTTTTCTCGTCAGAAACCATCTTGCTCACTTACGAATCTTCCATTCGTTCGTGCATTGAATACTTTTGCAAGATCTGGTCAGGTGCTCCTGCAATTCATCTTGAGGTTCTTGACAAAATCCAAATAAGGATCTGCAATATAATCTCACTGACGTTACGTGGCTTCCCTCTTTCTTTTCTACAAACATTTTCAAGTCAACTACTCTGATGATTTTTTTCCATAGTGCCAACACTACTAAGTTAGTATTTACATTACCTGCTATTGTTATTAGGCCACCCCAGTTTTTTTTTAAAATAAATGATGTATTTCATACTATTTTTGGTATTTATTGCCAAGTGGATAATTCTAAATGAACATAGAATGGTTCCGTTGTTAGTATTACTTTACAAAATTTTACAAGGCAAGGAAGCAAAGATGAAATCGCCCACATCACCCTAAATTTTCTTCATTATTTCATTGATGAAAATGCAATATAGTTAATTATTAAATATTTCTAAATTAATGCGATGCACATGCTATTGTGCAATATTAACAAAAATATTGTATTTTCATTTACAATTATTCACTTGGCAATAAATACTAAAAAAATAGTATGACATCGATCATTTTTTAAAAACACTAGAATGGCCTAATAATTATAGCCGGTAGTGTAGGTCCCACCCTTGTAGCGTTGAAATAGTTAAATGTAACCGTAACTTTTACTCCAGCAGTTTCTTTCCTAGCACCTCTCGTCTGTGGAATTCCCTTCCTTTTACTTGCTACTCTAATAGCTACAATCTTTAATAATTTAAATGCAACGTCAATTGCCACTTTCTATTTTCTTTATTTCCGTTCATCGTTTATCCTTTTCTCAATACCCCCCTGTACCCAGTCTTTTCTCTCACTGTAACCCCCTACGCACTAGTGCTTGGGGTGAAATAATTTAAAGAAAAAAAGAAAAACATTAATATTAATTAATGTTAATCGTCTTTCAAATTATAAGAGAGAAGGAAGATTTTTTTTATTATTACGCTAGTCCTTTAATAATTAGTATCTGCATTCGAACGCAGACTATATATAGTTCTTAAAATTCACTCGCTAACTTTTGTCTTACCAGACGTTGAGTTATGATATCTTGTGTCCTCCACACTTTTGGCTGAACATACAACGACCTCATGAATATCCATTTACCTCTTAAAACGTTCTAATTTGAAATGTAATTCATCACTTGATAGGACACGGATAGTGTCGTAACAAAATGGCTACTTTTGTGGTGATATTATAACATATTTATGTTGCTATTACATTCTGAGGTAGACTGGTTACCAACCAAGACTATAGAACTCAATTTGTCCTGTTATTTAACCCATAACTGGAGGGAAGAGACAGATTAATACCTTTCCTAAGGGTATTTGCACGTAAGTGAATACAAGAAATTCAACTGGAATTCGAACTCTGCTCCCCGATTTCTCGTTCCGAGCCGATATCCGCTGCACCACAACGCACAGCAAAAGCATTACTGATGCGGCAATCCTATGAACAAACGTGTGACACAAACATGTTCAGGTGTTTCAACTAGGCTCGAAGAGAGATCAAGGTCAGAGAACTTCTGTTGTATAAGATGAGACTGTGATTGAAATGTCTGATCAACAGCCAAGCACCAACCATTGTACATTGTCAACAGAACTTGCTCCTTCTCAAAGCACTATTAATCGACACGTCCATTAGCCCTGCCTTGTGAACAGAAGCTGTTGAAGCGTTTCTCATTAACTAACCACTGACAAGGCTGAACGACGCGTGAACAATGCAAACTACGACTGGCAAATCCTCAAGGTGCCACTTTCTGTATGAAATTGTAACTAGGATTTGAAAAATGAACCTATTTTCCTAATCTTAGAAGAAATTAATGGCTTCGTTACGTTCTGGCTTCAGAATCTGTTGTCAAACAAGGACTGTGTGATTTGGTGGAATTACGAGATGGTTTTTGAACTTTGAACTTTTCCCAGATGGTTATATTGCGAACGGTGACCTTTATATTGCGAACGGTGACCTTTATGCTTAACAACTACAGCGGGTATCTGATGCTTTAAAAACCTGCTACGCAACACTAATTAATTGCTACGTGAATTCCCACAGCATAACAATTCCCAAGAAGACACTGCCTATGCGGCCAAGAACAAAGTTGAGAAACCTAAGAAGCTAGAAATGCTGGTTCAACATGCCTACAATTCAGATAAACACCTTTTCCAAGTTATGGCTCATTTACTGCACGGACCGAGGGAAAATAATGTGAATTAGTTTAAAGCGAGTATAGGGAGTTTCCTTTTGCCTCTAAGCCAATTAAAATTTATAAGGGTGGAATTGAGCTTCTGTCATAGCAATAGCAACAGACAATAGAATATGATAGGATATATTTTGATTTGTAGACACCTTTCGTATTTAATTTGCTTAATCAAAGATAGAAATACGAAAATTCTTTTGACTGAAGAATTTCTAATATTTACAGAAATTTATTAATAAAAGAAATTTATAATCCTGGCAATTTGCCAAAAGTAACGAAAGCAGTTTTTGCTGAGAAAGATAAAATGGTGTAAGAAGATGGAATAAAAACGTTGCTCGAGAAATTGTAGCAGACAAAGATAAAAAACTGATATATATAAATCAAATGAAAGTTAAAAATGATTAAAAATGTGACATTCTTTCCTTAATAAACCGAATAAAATATTAAATTTCTAAAGTCGATGTGTCAAAGAGGAAAGCACATCAAAAGAACTTCGATGAAACTATTTATAGAAAAGGAACAAGTAGGCTAAGTTAGAGCGGCTGGAGAAGGATTGAAACAAAGATGGCAGGTTAGGATTCTTAAATCTTGTCTCGAATATCAAAATGAATAGCAGAAAGGCCAGACCAGATGTGACAACAATATTCAATGCAATGACGAACGGTAAACATATAATAGAACCAGATTTGGGTGAGAAAGATTGTCAAGAAAAATACGATGAAACAACTTTCTGATAAGCAGACATAGCAATATATGATCATTCCAGTTCATATCAATGGGAAGCGTGAAACCTTGAACGCAATGAGGTGATCCTGTCGAGATTAGCATCAGCTATGCGGAATGAAATGAAATGTGAGTGATACTTTCTGGAACGTTGCTCCCTCTGCTATTTTATATAATAAATACGCATAATAAATACGATCTATAATTTCTATATCTGCTATCATGCGTTTTATATATTGCCCAGTTTAGCAGTTTGAGCTGAATAACGGAAAATGTTTCTGTATATTCCGTTTTCAAATATACATATTTTTTAGAATAGATGTAACAAGTCTACTGGATTTCTGGCTGGCTGGTTCGCTGCCCCTGGTCCGGAGTCTGCTGCGAGGATGATGTGGAAACGGCACCAGTTATGACAGCCCTTTCGGACCGTTAGTCGTGATGATCTCGTCACAGTAGCTGGTCCACAAGATGTCTATTACAACAATGAACTCTCTGCCAGCGTTGTGCTCATTTGATCTCAGAAAGTCCCGTTGAAAATCCTTGTAGCCGTATTTCTACCATGTCAAGCCAGACCGGACATTTGTGTACACTTGGGTTAAAAAAATACGGTACCAAAAAAAAAAAAAAAGTAATAAATAATAAATAAATAAATAAGTTCGAAGACGCTTGGATGAGTTACGAAAGAAAGTCTTTATATTAAAAAAATAATCAATTGTAAAAGCAGAAAATACAATTGTCGAAATTCAAGTTTACAACGAAGAAAGGGTTCGTTTAAAAATACCAAAGCTTTCAATTTTCAAATAAAAATGAGTCCGTTTGAAGTTTCATTATAAATAATCAAAGATTTCAAATGTTCAAAATAATCAGAGCTGTCAATTCTCCAGATAACGTTTAAAACAGCAAAGTTTTTTCAGATTCTTGTCGGAACTTAACAGAATTTACTGAACTAGAGCGAATGAATCGGAGACGACGGTGGGGGTTGTTTTTCTTTGTCGCTCAAAAATCTCTCTCAGCAACTAACTGACTGATTTTTCTCACTGAGTCCGGATTTGTATAGTCGTCCACAATTCTCTTGGTGGATCTATCTGACTCAAAGCTTCTGACCAATGAGATTATTTTCCACCCACACGATGTAAGGGGGAGTTACGGCTCAACGAATGAAATATCAACAGCTCACATGACATAATGTCTTTCTGTCTTCTTTATTTCAATTACATCATCTGTTTTTCGATTTTAGAATCTGTTCTCAGGACTAACTTTGAGGACTCTACTTTACCTGATCTCATCAAGAAAATCCTGACATTTTGTTATGGCTACGGCCATTTTCAACTTCCACTGGATCAAAACAATTCATTTTGAACACGAAAAAAAGAAGAAAAACTATATTTTTACCTTTTTTTTCCCAATTCTCAGCCAATTTCTCTATTCCCCTAATTTTACAAGTACATAATAGTATTAATTTTTTTTTTGAAAGCTCACATTGCGGATTACAATAAAACAAAACTAACAATACCACTAATATCAATTTCCTTCACTCCGTTGTATTAATCCACAAAGTATATTTTTGTGTATATATTTTTCCACGTGGAAATAGGGTTACATAAATACGTTTTTATTTGTTTTTTAATAAGAAGCTTTTTTAATTATAAATAACTTGATTGATTATTCAGACTAAGCCACTTTCTGCGGCCACCTTGGTATTTAGATAACAGCATGAGAATAAAGGGAAGTAATCAACTTCGAAATGAAAGTAAATATTTAGGAATTGTTTGAAAAAAGGAAAGAAAACGTGAATCGGAAGCAACATTAGATTAGAAAAAGATGCGAATCTAAACAAACCTTGAAAACCTAAACAAAATATCAAGAAAAGGGGAAATATCCTTAGAAACAAAGAAAAAAGTGCTGAACTGACATGTATTATCAGTGAATGCTCAATAATTTCTTCAGAGATAAATAAGGGACGAGATTTGTAGAGTAGAATGCGGGAATATTATGAACGGATCATGTGAGCAAGAAGAAGATCTCAACAAATTAAAACGAAAAGAGCAATTATATTTATAATCAGAAGAAACACTTGAATGCTCTGATGTTTTTGAAAATTTCACACTCACAAGAAATAGTGAGAAATAAAGAGAAACAAGTAACCCACCTAACTTGCTTGTGTAAATGAATGTCAGAAAAATGACTAGATGAGTAGTAGGGAAGGGAAATATTGCTTAGAGTTAAAGGAATATGACTATGCAGAGATCCATAATCGTTTCTGTCCCTGAGGAACACGGAACAAAGAAGAAGCTTATATTATAATATGATATTATAACATCGTGTATGTGAGTTAAACGATGATCCACATCTGGCAAGAAGGCCTTTCATCGAACGATTGGCGGTTTTAAGGAGCGTGGAATCACCACTTAATTGTAGCTGTTCCCAGATCTACTCGAACCCGAGATTGTAGCACCTGTTAGGGTCCCATCTATGGGAAATTAGTGAAAACCAAACAAAAGCAAAACACTATGCATGCATAAAATACATTTTTATAGTAAAAGTATAAGGAATACATATTTATAATAATTATTAAACAGTTATTGGTTAGAGTCAATTAGACAAGTAAACATTTGTATCGAAAAAAGCTCAATACATGTTTAAAGAAAAAAATAATAATAGAGTTTTCAAATATTCTAATCTAAACTTATTTATAAATGGAACTTTGTCTGTGTGTGTTTGTTTGTGTATGTGTGTGTGTGTGCGTCCGTTACCTATAAACTCCGAAATGGCTGAACCGATTTTCTTGAAAATTTACACAGTCGAACTATAAGCGTCTGCGATGTTCTTACCTAGGTTTTGTATCGAGGTACCCCCGATAAATATCGATAAAATATGTTGAATTGGGCCACAGGACTATGGGTATCATCCGTAGTATAAAAAAAGTATATTGAATTGGGCCACAGGACTACGGGTATCATCCGTAGTTTAAAAAAAGTATGTTGAATTGGGCCACAGGACTATGGGTATCATCCGTAATATAAAAAAAGTATGTTGAATTGGGCCACAGGACTATGGGTATCATCCGTAGTATAAAAAAAGTTTGTTGAATTGGGCCACAGGACTATGGGTATCATCCGTAGTATAAAAAAAGTATGTTGAATTGGGCCACAGGACTATGAGTATCATCCGTAGTATAAAAAAAGTATGTTGAATTAGGCCACAGGACTATGGCTATCATCCGTAGTATAAAAAAAGTTTGTTGAATTGGGCCACAGGACTATGGGTATCATCCGTAGTATAAAAAAAGTATGTTGAATTGGGCCACAGGACTATGGGTATCATCCGTAGTATAAAAAAAGTATGTTGAATTGTTGCCACAGGACTACGGGTATCATCCGTAGTATAGAAAAGAAATATGTTGAATTGGGCTACAGGGTGAAGGGTATCATTCATAATATAAAATATGATAAATTAGGCCATGGAACAGCGGGTATCATTTGTAGTATAATAATAAAATATGTTGAATTGGGCCACATACGACGGGTATCATTCATAGTATAAAAAAATATGTTGAATTGGGCCACAGTACGACGGGTATCATTCGTAGTATAAAAATAAAATATGTTGAATTTGGCCACAGGACGACGGGTATAATTCGTAGTATAAAAATAAAATATGATGAATTTTACCACAGGCCGACGTATCAATGGTAATATAAAAATTAAATTTAAGAAAATTGCCTCTGCAATTATTAAGGAAAACAACAGGTTAAAACGAACTTTTTTAGAGAAAACCTTGATACTTAAAAATAAAATAAAATTATTGTCGAAATCATTTTATTTCTCTCCTTAAATATGAACCGCATATTCTTTTCTTTAATTAATGATTCAATAAAAACGTCCTCGGATGATTTAAAATAAAAGATGTTATTTGCAAAAAGCGTTCTCTGATAATGAATTATATTAAAATATCAGCATATCTTTTTTCGCCATATACGCAGGAAGATGTGGGTTTTCAAAAGACATTATTATACTACGTTCAATCCAATTTTAATGAAAGTAGAATAATTAACACGTCACTGCTATCGTGGATATTTGCTAATGCCATCATTGTTTTTTATTAGATATCATTAAAAAGACTTTCTATTCATTATCTCTATGAATAAAATTGAATTTATTAAACTTAAATGAGTGACGCTAATGTACGTCCTTGGCTTTCTCGTGATTTTTTTCATATTACTGAGATGTATTTGTGCGTCAGAATGTTTTTCTTTATTATATCAGCAAACAGTTTTAAAAAATCAAGTTTAAAAATAAAAACAAAGAGAAAAGATTTTTATGGATATTATTTTGAATAATAAAATCACTGAATGGTGCGTCATAGCAATGCTTTTATGCGTCAGAGACAAACCCAGCACAAGGATATAGCCGTCGAGTGTCCTTAATTCAGATTTACTTTTGGTTTTTGAGGATGATTTTTCACAGTAAGATTACTCATGTACAAAAGTCAAGAGGGGGTTACTCAAGTTAGGGAGAATACATTAAGAAGCAGTTTATACAGATAGAAAAGAAATATGACGGTTAACCCTAAACTTAAACAGTTGGTGATCGGACGAACCTCCTCTTCGGAGTTGGTTTGCACGAAGCCATTCGGATAGAAATTCTCAAGAAACGCAAAGAAAATCTGCATGGTTTGCGAAACTGTAAGTGGTATGGCGGGACCTAACCGTGGTGATTAGAACTGACGGAACTAAAGAATGTAGTTCTGTAGTAAACAAGTTCTAGATTTTAAAAAATTAAAATGCTAGAGACTGACTCATTAATTTGCTAGAAATAAACAAATTTTCTCGAATTTACAAACTTTGCTTAACACACACAAAAGTCGCGAAATTTCACAACGGGATGCGAAATGTTTTTCGGCTAATAGAAAACTAGAAAACATCTAAAAACAAAATAGAAAGGGAAGAATGGGAGTGAATTGCCAAATGTTGTTAGGAGCCCCACAAATATAAAAAAAAGGGAGCAAGTTCGACCGTCGCCAGAGATATAAGATGACGAACGTAATTAAAACGTACCCATGACAAACGTCAAGCAATCCCTGTTATTGTCTCTGTCTTTCTCACTCACCTCTGACCTCCTTCCTTTTCACAATTCACCCTGAGCGATAACTTCAAAGACATCCTACCCAACAAACGCTCATATATACATACACACAATTTACTTCTAAGAACTCTTGATACGCTTAACTTCCTAATAATGTTGCTCATTGAATGTTAACTTCTACCAATTCACGTTATTCTTTTCTATTATTAAATTTCTATTTAAACATACAAAAGGTATGTTTTTATTCTTTCACAAATCCTTCAGCTGATAACCTTCTGATAATTCTGGATAAAACTTGTAAGCTCTAAGAATTTTGGTTATGTTTGACACAAGGTCAATTCAATAAACATTTAACCATCTCCCTACTTCTACAGTCCCTTCGAGTACTTTCCATGGAAGTATAGATAGAACAAAGAGATGCTTGTCATATCCCGCCCGTAAGAGAGAGGTTTGAGGAAATAAAATAATTTATCACCCACAAAAACCTCGGAGACTCTTTTGGACTGTATCATGATTGGATAGTTAGGATTTGGTATATCCCGTCCATATATGACAACGGCACTCCGTTTTTAGCCTAATCTGAATTTTTAGAGAAGAGCATACGTAAGTCATGTCTTTACTGAAGCAGAAAAGTGAGGAGATTATTTTTCTTGCATCTTGCGTAACGAAATGAGAATCAATAACGATTGATGACATAGATTAGTCATTATAGAAATACATCTTTTGAGAATGATATCTTTTTTTTTGTATTTTTAGGCAAGAGTCTGATGTCCGAGTTTACCGTAAAAATTAATTAATGCTCGAATATTTGTAGAAACCGGTAAATTATTACGGTTTAAAAGTGTTTTTAATAACATAGGTCCGAATTGAACGCTATTGTGGTTTTTGATATTGATTACTGTTAAGAGAACCCGTGAAGTTGTATCAATAATCACTATTTGAATACTAGTGGGTCCGTGCTTTCAAAAATGACGGCAAAATATTTATATCGATATGCCGTCTAAAATAACAGCAACATAAAAATCGCTGTACCTACGATTGAGTATCTTAATTTAAGACATAAGAAAAAGCCAAATAATCCGACTACACCCTGACCGTGGCAGGATATATATATATGAAGTACAAAACGGTCTTTATTATAATAAAGAGGGTATATATATATATATATATATATATATGCAGTGTGGGTATAGAAGAATCCAAAGGAGTATTCTGGACATACAGTAGTAGGATAACTGTCTAAGTGAGCTCTAAACGTATATGCATATGAATACATACAGAACAAATATAAGAAAAATTAAGGCAAACACGTTATTCCATGAGATTTCGGAAGTATAGGCCTATTCCAGGCGAACTATCATCAGCTTCCGTCTTTATTTTACAAAGGATTTTACACGCAGAGTGTCGAAAATTGATAATATATATATATATATATATATATATATATATATATATATATATAAAAGGCAAGATGTTCATGTGTGTGTCTGTTTATCTGCCTGTATGTCTGTATTTTTTCAGCCCTGTTATTTTGGTTTTTGCTTCGGGTTTGGCTCTAAATAGGTATAATTGTAGTTCTTAGTCTCAGCCATGATATCATTTACTCAGAGGATTTATTTAGCCTTCAAACTTCAGTTTACGACGAAAAGAATTTATTTGATATCGATACCAGGAAATGAAAATTTGATTTACATCTATTCATTTTTTTTTCAGTCTACGGTTTCGCTTTAACTGGAAACAACTATTGCTTTTTAGTCTTTCGTGCCAACGTCCAAAGAGTCTGAGCTCCAGGATCATGGATTAGTTTTAAATCTTTCATTACACCCGAGCAACGCCGGGCTATACTGCTAGTATATATATATATATATATATATATATATATATATATATATATATGAAATTATTTGTTTGAACATTATTTTTGATCGATACTCGTATTTAAGTAAATATTCTGTTATATTTATTTCTACCGGCCTGATGATTTACGATAAATATTTGTTACGAAAATGTGTGTCATTCGGCAGGATGCGAACCTGCGACCCCTATCTACATAGTGGAAGCCACCAATTGATCTGGCGCGTCTTAGACCTCTCGACAACGAATGACCAACAGTCTAAACGAAGTCAAATCAAGCCTATATAACACAATTTTCGAATCATCGTAATAACCAAATCTAGTCTGAAATGTATCAACACATGTAAACATCTTACGGAAATTTACGAAGATTAACGAAATTGGTTATAAACAACCGACAATTTGAAAATAATGTTCAAACAATAATTTCAAATTGTCAGTTGTTTAAAACCAATTTCGCTAATCTTCGTTAATTTCCATATATATATATATATATATATATATATATATATATATGGATGAATGTGTATGTTAGGCATCTTGACTTTGTAGAAAAACGTCTTATCTATCGCTATACTTTGTAATGTATAGTTTACTTTTGTCTTCTTTATCTTCTAAAGATTCTAACCTAATAACACCCAGAAAAATTATTTTCTGCGTCATGTATCTTGTCTTTCAATTTTAAATGTTCTGATAAAATTACTAGTATCGCTAGTATTTTAGATAATCATTAATGATTATAAAATATAATAATTCTAAGGAACTACTAAATAAGCGGAACGAATTAATATTTAAATGCATACACAAAACTAGGTTTGAAATAGTATAAATAAATCCTCATTATCATTTGAATTAATGTAAATTAAATTAATTTAAATTAATTTAATATTTAAAAAAGTGTTTATTTTAAAAGATTCTGGAATGTGCTGTGAATATCTTTTTACAGCTAAGGTTGTTTTGTTTTTGTAATTTTAAAATGTTGAATTTTAATTTTTGAATTTTTTTGTAATTTTTTGTGTTTTATTTTCATTTTTATAATTATTATATTTATAGGTATTTTTTATGTTTGTTTTTCCTCGTTTTTTATAGAACGAGTATTATTTTTGTTACTATCATTATTATTATTATTAAAGTTTGATAGCAATTTTGTTTGATAAACTCACAGACACACATATATATATATGTGTATATATATATATTTATATATATATATATATATTATTACGAATTTTATTTTCTATTATTAAATATTTTTATAATTATTTTATTATTATTGTCTATTATGAGTATTATTATGAGTATTTAAAGGGTTTTTTGTTTATATTTTAATTTTTTATTTAGCTTTTCTTACTAGAAATTATTATTTTACCTTTATTTTAAATAAATTACTACTAGTGGTTATATTGTAATTTATATTAGGATATATGATTTATGATCTATTTTTCACCGCTAATCTGCCCTAGAATCGGTATATTTTAATTTAAGAGAAAATCCTATGTCACGTTTCTAAGAATGAATATTAATGTAATCATAGGGTGAAGTTTGCATTCCACATTTACTTACGCGCATATCAGTCAGTTAAGGGCCATACGTAATACAAGCTTGGGCGATCATGTCTCGAAAGAGACAAGACTGACTTGGCATAAGATTATCCCGCAGTAATTTGCCATTACTTTCAGCGGTTGTCTGTTTGCAAACAAAGGCTATAGAACTCAATCTGTTCTTTTATTTAACCCATAGCTAGAGGGCAGAAACGGATTAATACTTTTCCCAAGGATATTTGCGCGTAAGTGAATGCAAGTAATTTGACTGAAATGAATTGACGCGCATAAAACCATGAATCTACACTATGGATTAAATTTGAGGATTTTATCAAAAAATCATTATCATATCGAAAGAATCGTTTTATTGTAAAAAAGGGTAAATAAATGAAATAAGTACATGATGCATGTAAATAGATTGAAATTATTTGACAAGATTGATTTCTGTTTATGTTACATGATCTCTAATTAAATTTAGTTTTCTTCCTCCTTTTTATTACCTTACGTCAAATATCTACGAAATTATGTATTCAATCATATAAATTATTACATGAATACTTGAACTGATTTTTCAGTATCTTGAAGTTCTTCTTACAGCTAAGCTGACAACATGCGTTGCACAAAGCAAAACACCTGGAGGACGTGGTACAGAAATTTAAACAGAAAATTAGTGTTGATTGAAAATATATTCGTATGATTTTTTTGTTTTTTAGTCAATAGAAACCTGATAATCTTTTACAATATTTATAAACCTTAACTTCGTATCATACAATAAACTAAATTTATAATCATTACTCTTCAATGAGTCAATATTTTACAATGATTTTCATTATATTTTGTTTAATAAAACACGATGTAATTGTTTTCATCTCTGTTTATGAACAAACTGAACACAGAATAAATGGTTTTACGGTGAGCAAAGGGTAACTAACCATTTCAAGGGGCAATTTTGCACTTTCACCTTTTCGTAAAACGTGGGAAAGGCTGATAAAACTAAACGTTTATCTTACAATATTCACGATTGCGTGTTGGTTTCTTTATGCAAAATGAATTACACACACGTATACGTGTGCTTTTTTTAGTTGTACAACACTGGCGTTTGTTTGATAAAATATTTCTTTCTTTTTAACAAAACAACATTTGTCATCTGTATTTAGAATATTCAAATGTCATGATCAAAGGTTCATCTAGTTCAAAATAAATGGCAATCTGCTTAACCTACAAAAAATAGCAGTATCCGAACAAATATTGCGACTTACGAAACTAATACGTATATATATATATATATATATATATATATATATATATATATATGTGTGTGGTTAAATAAAATAAAGGCAAGAGGAAAAATGTATTTAAATTGTCTACGCGTTTCGTCCTGTGATGGACTTTATCAAGGCAAAAAGACGAAATGATCTTTATTCTAAATTATGTATCTATATACACGCAGTGTTGGCATCAATAAAAACGCTCACAAATCAAAGATTTACAGTATATTTTAGTTTTAGAATTTCTTCACTGTTTGTTTAAAATTAAAATATAAATAAAAATAGATTCTTAAGATGATTTGTTCATATGAGCAAATAACGACATCCGATTGCCTCCAGCCGGGAACGCAACTCGGCCTATTTGGCTTCAGTCAGAGATTCTATCCCTAAACTATCGGCGCACGGCTAAGAGAGAAGGGAAGGGAGATTTTCTTTTTCTTCTTCTATGTGCCATGTCCCTTCAAGACGTAGGCGATCATGGGCTTCCATGTCTCCCTATCTCTGGTTGCTCTTAGTAATTTTTCTCCTGTTATGCCACCCAAACTCCACTCTGCCACCCACTTACTCTGGCCCGTTAAATATGTTCTCCCTGTCTCTTATTTCCTCTATCTGACCTGTGAGTATCAGATTATCCAAGTCTTCCTTCTTCATCACATGTCCCAGGTACTTTAGCTGTCTTTTCCTGATGCTCAGTATACGCGGTGTATACTCACTTCATGTTGAAGATTAATGCGTAAATCTCAGATAGAGGCTACTGTTTTTGAAATTTTTCCCTCTAGCTAGCTCACTCGGCAAACAAGAGCATAAGAGAGAGAGAGAGAGAGAGAGAGAGAGAGAGAGAGAGACTCACTTCCAACAAAACTTGCTAAGGCTTAGATGAAAAGTTACTTTGGCAGCCAAGAAAACTCAATTCATGTTGAAGAGTAATGCGTAAATCTCAGAAAGCGGCTTTTTAAAAATGTTACCCTCTAGTTAGCTCATGCGACAAACAAGAGCATAAGAGAGAGAGAGAGAGAGAGAGAGAGAGAGAGAGAGAGAGATGCTGAGGCTTAGATGAAGAGTTACTTGAAACTCAAACTACCTACTGAAGATATTTTAATTAATAATGTTAATGATTGTGATCATGGGTTTCTACTTGCCCCTATTCCTTGTCACTCTTAACATTTTTCCTTTTGATATCTCTCTCGAACCCCACTTCTCCGTCCACCTGCTCAAGCCCATCAAGTATGGCTCACATTGCTTTCCCCTGTCTCTATTCCCCTCTATCCTTCCTGTGAGTATTAGGTTCTCTTAACCCTCCTTCCTCATTACATGTCCTAAAGCCTCAACAGTCTCTTCCTGATGCCAAGTATAAATTTCCTTTTCTTTTGCATTCCATCCGAAACCTCGTGGTTGCTCACATGTTCGGTCTATGTTCTCCTCAGTATCCTTCTGTAGAAACACGATCGAATTACTCCTTTTTTTTTGAGAAGATTGTCTAGCATTCGCTGCCATAAAAAAGGATATATATCTCATAACAGTTCAGTACACTTTTCTTTGTTTCCAACGAAATATTTAACTGCTTATCTCAAATGTGTTGTCATACAGGATTACACTTGTCTGTTTATTTTTCTAAGATGATTATTTATTACTAGCAGTATAGCCCGGCGTTGCTCGGGTGTAATGAAAGCTTTAAAACTAATCCATGGTCCTGGAGCTCAGACTCAGCCTAAAGAATATTTGTGTAACATTTGGTAAGAATTGGATAAAAATTGTGGATTTGTATAAAGGACATACAGACAGATAAACAGACACACACAAAAACATCTTGCTTTATATATATATATATATATATATATATATATATATATATATATTATGGATTTTCTGCACTACTGTACGAACTGCAACCTTGAAACTTCTGAATATCGTTTCCAATGTCTTAATCTATGAGTGTATAAAATTTGATAAAAATCGGACCACTCCTTCTATAACCCAATTTTTTTCGATTATCGATTTCTGATATTTATCGGGGGTACCTTGACACAAAACCTAGCTAAGAACACTCGCAGATGCTCATAGTACAACTGTGCAAATTTTCAAGAAAATTGGTTCAGCCGTTTCGGAGTCTATAAGTAACGGACACACACCCAAACAGACACACACAGACAAAGTTCCATTTATAAATAAGTTTAGATAATTATTATTTTATTATTATTAATATTATTATTATTACATTCAGAGATGCTGAAAAAAATCGATTTCGCAATTTCTACAGATTTTCAGAAAGTTCATTTACTCAGCTTCCTTCCCGATATACTCAGTGTATGCACGCGCTATTATGCAACTAACTTCTCCCTAAAGGCTTGTCCTGCCTCTTGGTTTATAAATTATCAGCCCTAATCAAAAGACCTTCAAAAAGATTTAATATTTAGTCATTTAGTTGAATTTGGGGGAGTTTGGTCAAGTCGAGAACCGTCCAACACCACGAGATTGTATTTTGTTTTATCGTTTTACTTCAGTGGGGGTGGGGGCTTTGTTCTCCCCATCCCACTCATTTATTTCTAATTTAATCCAACTTTTTCCGATTGTAAGTCTAAAAAAAGGTATACTCATATTGAAAGCTGAAAATGAATCATGCTAAATCCTATTATATTTCGCTCAAAATACCAAGCGAGATGAAAGAGAATTTTTTTCTCCAACCTTCGATTATTTTATTACAAGCAATTCTATAATCGTTTTGATAACAAACAATTCAAACTGAAAATAACTTTACGGATGATGATAAGATTAATAAATCGAGGTTACATCCTCAACTAAAAATAGTGCATTTTAGAGTTGTAGTAAATTATTTGATTATGTTGACTATTCGATTTCTGTTGCCAAAAAAGACTTTATATTTTGGCATTGCATTGTAGTGCAGTGGATATCTCCTCGAAACCAGAAATCGGAGAGCAGTGTTCGAATTTCAGTCGAGTTTGCTGCATTCACTTACGCGCAAATACCTCTTGGGAAAGGTATTAATCCGTCACTTCTCCCTCCAGCTATAGATTAAATAGCCGGATCGATTGGTTCTATAGCCTTGAACTTGATTGATCCAATTTGAAGTTGGTTAATCTATTTTGGTTTTGATTAATCTTTTTACTTGAAAATAAGTCCATTTTGAAGTTGATTAATTTCATTTTGAAGTTGAAAAGGTATAGATTTAAACGTAAATTTTATGCTAACAGTTTCTTCAATCAGAATTCTCGTTTGAGGAACACTATTCCCTTTCTTATCTTCGCAGTCAACTTTCATTTTCAGAAATGTAAATGCAATAAAAATCGTTATCTTCTGTCTTATGAATTCTTATCTTTTTATTGTGCTCCTTAAAGTATTTTTCTTACATTTCTAACACTCAGTAACCTCTCGCGTCTTAGTAACTTTGTTGCCTTGCTTAAGATGAACTGATTAAAAAACAAGGTGACAAACTCTTGGAAGTTATTACAGTGCAGCAGCGTGATTCGTTTTTTTATTTTTATTTTATTTTACCCTGTTAGTTACAATGTGTACAACCTTTGATGCACCAGTTTCAAAGAGATCTACCGTGACGTTTTGACAAACCTTTCTAAGGACAACTAAATAGAAATGTGCTATGTGTGGTAAGCTTGCATAATCACTAAACGGTCAAAAAGTTTTTTGGTAAGTGAAAATTATCACTGATACTTTGATATGCGAGAAAACATTTCAATTGACACACAGGGTGCGACAAAAA
Organism: Ascarosepion bandense; assembly: GCA_037127315.1. Lineage (NCBI taxonomy): Eukaryota > Metazoa > Mollusca > Cephalopoda > Sepiida > Sepiidae > Ascarosepion > Ascarosepion bandense. The sequence goes on along the minus strand of JBBBDQ010000525.1, from coordinate 2,510,491 downwards.
TTAATGAAAAATGTTGATTTTTGCAATCGATTATTTCTCCAAAACGCTTAGTTGTATTCCAACAACAATCGGGTCTTTTTTGTAGCTTCTAACTTATCATATGTCATAAAAATTTTATGTTTTCTACAAAGTGCCAAACTTTCCGACGTTGCAGGGACAATTCATCCACTTCTACGTCTTCATATTCATCACTTTCACATTACAGGCCCCCGTAACGCCCGCCTCAGTTGTTCAAATTGTACATACATCATACCCGTTTATTGGCAAAATTGACCAAGCATGAAACCTGATAACAAATATTTCTTCTTCTTCTTCTTCTTCTTCTTCTTCTTCTTCTTCTTCTTCTTCTTCTTCTTCTATGTGCCCTGACCCTTCAGGACGTAGGCGATCATGGTTCTCCACGTCTCCCTATCCCTTGTGGCTCTTAGTATGTTTGCTCCTGTTACTCCTGGCAACCCCCGTTCCGTCATCCACCTGATCAGGCCCTGCCAATATGTTATCCGCTGCCTTCCTCTGTCTCTCTTTCCTTCTATATGTCCAGCCAGTATCAGGTTCTCCAGGCTCTCATTCCTCATTGCGTGTCCCAGGAACTTCAATTGTCTCTTCCTGATGCTCAGTATTAATTTCCTTTTTGTTGCCATTCTTTCCAACACCTCATCGTTGCTTGCATGCTCAGTCCACGATATCCGCAGCATCCTTCTGTAGAACCACATTTCCGCTGCTTCCAGTTTTGTCCTCATTTTCGATGATATTGTCCAGCATTCACTGCCATATTGAAGAACTGACATCACATAGTAATCCAGCACTCTTTTCTTTGTTTCTACTGAAATTTTCCTCAGCTTCTGGAACGCGTCCTTTGCCATGCCAATTCGCCTTCGGATCTCTGTGTCTCACCTTCCATCTCCTGTTAGAACACTTCCTAGGTATTTAAATTTTTGAAGTTGTTTTATTCTGGTATCTCCCACCTGTATTTGACATTTTGGGTTGCACCTTTTGCTGATGACCATGCATACTTTGTTATTTTTTTTTAACTTACGCGTCCCGGCAACCACATACTGGAGCTTTTTGAATAAGTACTTGACGTTACCATTTCAACATAACCACTAAAAACTCCGATCAACGCCTGGCTATACAGCTAGTCTGATAATAAATTCAAGTGAATATCGTTCGATAAATCTTTAAATAGCCCGAGGATTATGAGTGAAGATATTTTCCGATCAGAAATGGTAGATTCTCAGTTATATATCGGATGAGAATTTAGATCCTTAATCGCTCAAATATTCGAATGATCCGAAAATATACATCCTTTCTCTAAGATAATTATGGATTATTCACTGAATGTAAAAAAACAGCACCCTTTTCATAGACAATAGAGCTCGCTGTCATACAACAAAAAGGAGTCGAGAATAACACGCCTAAAAATCTATTAAGCAAATCTCACGGCTAAATTTATCTTCCGATATCAATCCTATTGAATAGACCTGGTTCATATAATAAAGTAAAATAAGAAAGTAATATCTTTTCGGAAAGAATATTTCAAGTTTTTAATGTAACGTGGTCGGATGTACTAGAAGGGAAAATAATAGAATTGATAAATTCGGTGCCAGAAAAAGTAAAAACTGCGAAAGTAATTTCATCAAATCCTATTTTGCACAATAATAGAAATATTTGAATTGATTCATATCTTCGAATAATGAGGCCTCGTTTGAAAATGTAGTTTCCTATTTGGCTTCCATGTTTCAGGATAGATAGACAAATAGAAATAGACTGAAACAGATATCTACGTAATGAGTTTTTCTTCTAGCCCAATAAATAAATGTTCAGAATATAGAAGAGAATTGTCAAATGTGTTATATTTATAAGGGAAGAGTTGCTAAAGTCAGGCCGTGTGAAACTACCCGTCACAGTATTGTGTTGTTTTCTTTGTTCCTGTTGTCAATCTACAGTCTGTCAGTTAAGTGCCATACGTGATACACGCTTTGGGCGATCATGTCTCTTTCGAGACATAACTGACTGGGCAGAAGATTATCCAGCAGAAGGTTGCCATTGCTTTCTGCGGTAGACTGATTGCCATCCAAAGCTATAGAACGCAGTCCGTCCTATTATTTAACACATACCTGGAGGGAAGAGACGGATTAATACCTTTCCCAAGCGTATTTGCGCAGAAGTGAATGCGAGGAATTTAACTGGTATTCGAACTTGGCTCCCCGATTTGTTGTTCCGAGTCAATATTCACTGCACCACAAAGAAACAGATAAAACATATATAAATTTAGAAAGAGCCATAGCGAGAAAACGTGCGTGTGTGTGTCTGCATGTGTGTATTTGTCTATCTCTTTCATATATGAATAGAATAAGTAAAGAACAGATAGGAAAAAAGTGCCTTTAATCAGTCAGTCAGTTAAGTCAAGGCCGAATGTATGGGGTACCCAGTGAGAATCGAACACACTACACAGTTGTCGGAATAGTTGTCCTAGTGAGACAATCTTGCTAACCATTACACCACGTCGGGGTGCCCAGATAGATAGATAGATAGATAGATAGATAGATAGATAGATAGATAGATAGATAGATAGATATGATAGATAGATATTGAACAGACGAAGATAAATAGATAAGGAACAGACTGAGATAGATAGATAGATAGATAGATAGATAGATAGATAGATAGATAGATAGATATTGAACAGACGAAGATAAATAGATAAGGAACAGACTGAGATATATATATATATATATATATATATAGATAGATAGATAGATAGATAGATAGATACTGCCTGATGGACTGAGTGACATAAAAAGTCATATAAAATATTTTTGCATATATGCATTTGTTAATGTATAAACCGACAACATTCCAGTAAGTGAAACAACACGTGAGAACTTGAATCCTTTTCGTGAAGCAATCTTGCTTGAACAACGTCATCAAAAACATGACGAGCATAAAACAAAAAAACTAAAAGCAATGAGACAAATGCATCAAGAAGCGGATTATAAATGAAACTGAAAACTAATCAAAATGACTTCTACCAAAGAAATTGATAAAAAAAACCCAAAGTTCAACAGGTCAATGCTGCCTCAATCGATGGAACTGCATCTATTTACAGAAATGGCGCGTGCGGTCAATAAACATGCGAAATGCTGGGGAACGCCCCAAAGCGCCTCCAGGTAGCCTCGTTATCATCGACATCTTTTATTCCTTTTTTTTTCTATCGTTGTCGCTGTTGCTTACCTGCGCAAACCATCGATTTCCATACTAGACCAACGCCACCACCCACCGAATACACCAGCTGGAATTCCATTCACTCTCTGTAGATTCCACTCTTCACTTAAGCATCTGCTCTGGTTCCAAGAACATTATTCAATGCCTATCTTTCTTTTGTTCACTAATTTCTATAGAGGATATGCACATTTGATGTACATAAATAATTAAAAGTTGCCGGGGGGAACTAAAAAAGAGTTTCTTGACCCTCCCAACCAGTAGGTTTCACATCACCCTCTCTATATCTTCATCTACCGTATCTTAGATAGATAGATAGATAGATAGATAGATAGATAGATAGATAGATAGATAGATAGATAGATTGCCATTAAAGCTCTGATAAAATCCTGGTTTACCAACTGTGATTTTAATAATGGAAAAAAATTCGAAATCTGTAAAATTAACAATGTTATCTCGCCACCTGCAAAATCTGAACCAGTGATGAAAGAATTTATTATTTAATACCAGCACAGGTATATGTTATTCACTAAAGCGTCAATTCAAAAGGTATATGTGAAATAATAATGACTAATCTACCTGCTTAAGGCAAAAAAAGTCGTGTTAAGTGCAATGAAATTAAAGCGGTTCTTTTCTAAATGCTACACAAAGTAAATGGATATTTATATACTTGCATCAATTGATATAAATACGTGTGTGCTTGTTCGTGAAATATAGAATCCCATCAACAATAAAGAAATATGATATAGTATAAATACTGTGAAGCAGCATTTCCAAAACTGGAGTAAATTTCTCTCGAGGAGAAAATTCAAATTTATAAAGGAGGAAATAAAGGGAGAACACTGCTGCCTTATCTGGTCGGGTGCTTCTGCTATCCACCTAGGTGTCCTTGACAAAATCCAATGGATAATTTGAAATGTAATAGATCCCAAATTGGCAACTCAGATACAGTCACTTTCTCACCGGCGCAATGTGGCTTCCCTGTGTCTTCTACAAATACTTTCACGGCTTCTGCTCCGATGAACTTAGCTTACTGGTACCCCCTATATATAAATTTACTCGAGCCACAAGATTAGCAACAAGGTCCCACCTTTTTACTGTGAAACGAATAAATTGCAAACGAAAATTCTACTCCATCAGCTTCTTTTCTCGCACTTCTCGCTTGCGGAATTCCCTTCCACATACTTGCTTTCTCGACAGCTACAACCTTCAAGAATGTAAATGTAAAGTCAATAGTTATCTCCTGTCTCACTGACCTGCATCCTCTCTCTTTCTCATGCTCTCTTTTCGTCCACTCCACTCTCATCAGTATTCTCATCCTTCTCTTACCCACTTCCTGACACCCCTTATAACCTGTCATTCTTTCTCATAATTTTCCTCCTATTGTAACCCCCTGAAAAACAGTGGCAGTAAAATGCCGTTCTTGTGGCGATAGGATTAAAAAAAGAAAGAAATAATTACACTGCTTACTAGCAATAAAAAACATACTTAGATGGATTTTCTCATGTCTGACAGAGAGTTTGCTTCTTGTCGATGGGCGACACTGTGTCTAACATGTTTGGTATATTGGTATATTTTTAAAATAAACTAGTGAAACTTAACAGTGTGTTTTGACTACTCTTTTTATCGTTCACATCAAGGGGGAAATCCGGGTGGTTAAACTATGCGTATAGGGGAAATAACAGAAAATATTTTGAGAAACGCTACTCTAGAGAATTTCAGCGTGTAGCAATTATCCAATTTCTTCCAATCCGAAGGTGAGTCAGGGGCTGAAATTCATCAGATGTTTTTTAACACGATACGGCGACGAATGTGCATTGTAGTGCCGTGGATATCAGCTCGGAACGAGAAACCGGGGAGCCGAGTTCGAATTCCAGTTGAATCCCTTGCATTCACTTAAACGCAATGCAAATACCATTGGGAAAGCTATTAATCCGGATCTTCCCTTCAGTTATGGGTTAAATAACAGGAAAGATTGGGTTCTATAGCCTTGTATGGCAACCAGTTTACCACAGAAAATAATGGTAACCTACTGGAGGATAATCTTCTACCCAGTCTTTTTCGAGACATGATCACCCAAGCGTGTATCACGTATGCCACTTAACTGACAGACGGCGACAGTGCACGCTCCCGCATATTCGTGTGTACTAGTGGATTGAGAAGTTTAAAAGTGGTTGGACAAAAAGACATAGCAGAGCAGTTCTCAACCTCCACTACTGAGGAGATGTTCATGGCAGACCGGTGAGTAAATATCAATTGGGTAGCGGGTTCTTTGCAGATTCGGGTTTTTGTTCTTCCTCTGGGTACACTGATAACAGAGCAGCCATGTTCGCACTGTAACAGCAGTAAGAAAACTGGCACAATCAAGTTGAAATTTCGATAATGTGCCTACAAGTGTACCAACTATGAATAAGCAGAAGAAAGTGGGACAAACCTAAAGATATCTTATGGTGTACGTACGGATAATTTTGACTTACCCTCATATCTATATAGTGAGGGAGATATAGAACGTAGAATATGGAAACTAGAATTATTACCATATTTCTTAAATTAATCAATGCATAATGTTTGATCACCAAGTTGTACATTTAACAATGATTTTACCGAACTGAAAATAATAAAAGTATGCTGAAAGATATATTTTTATTTATAATAAATGCTTTTTCTTCATTGGTCTACGGATTATTTTATACATTTATACACACGCACGTAAGCGCACACACAGAGACATATATATATATATATATATATATATATATATTCAGTTACATGGGTGTGAGTTTCTGACCCTTAGTTTCACGCTCTTGCGATCGTTAGAAAAACTGATTAAATTAAAAAAAAAAATCAGTTTGACGATCGCAAGAGCGTGAAACCCAGGGCCACAAACTCACACCTATCTAACTGAATATGTCAGTTCTATCACTGATAGTGAGCGCTTTCAAATAAGTACCGTACATATATAATATATAAATAATGTAATATATATAACATATTGCATATATATATATATATATATTGTCATCCGCAGATAGATCTCATCGGTACGGTTAGACTCCGATTGCTTTTTTACCCAGGATTGAAACCCTACCGAAATGGCGTCAGTCGGCGATTCTTCCCCTGAGCTATAGGCGTTCGGCGGAAGTAGACAGACATTTTAGCGCATTATACGCGCCCAATAGCTATAGCACTCTAATTCATTTCACTGAATGAGCGATGCGTACACGCCAGCGTAGCTACTGTTTATCAAAGTCTACTATTTTTCTAGAGTGCTATATATATATATATATATATATATATATATATATAGAGAGAGAGAGAGAGAGATAGATAGATAGATAGATAGATAGATAGATAGATAGATAGATAGATATTAACAGTAATAATATATTGCGAATTAAAAAATAAAAAAAATCAAATTACCAATTCATTTAGAAATTAAACGAACACAAACGCACTGGGTTGTTTATACAGGGTCCTTATACATGGGGGCATAGTAGACTACCTGTGCACTTGTATAAGTTATGTATATGGGTGTGTGCGTGCCTATGCGGTCTTGTTTGTGTACATATGAACATACATATACATACATACATACATACACACATATATATATATATAATTGTGTTTGGGTATATGGGCTTAAATATGTACCTAATTATTGAGAATACGACAATTTAATATGGGCTTAAATATGTACCTAATTATTGAGAATACGACAATTTAATTAACGTGATATATGAGTGCGTATATATACCGCTCTACGTGGGCGCACGGAAGCCCTACGCCTATAAAGCGTATATATGTGTGAGTATGAAAACGCAAAGACCTAAAAAGATATAAAAAAGAAATCAGTAGATATGTAAACTTTAAAAAAATCACAGGGTAAGTATATGTGGGAATGTACACATAGGTATATGTGGATAAAAGTTAGTATAAGTAAGTGTGTTGACCTGATGGGGTCAAATAGACGTTTTTCAGAGGTCATACCATCTAAGACAGTAAAAATAACTTCAAACGGATACTACCCATATTTGGAACTGGACTCTATCTCTTTCTCCTCTTTCCCCCCGTTCCTGTTTTTCCTTCTTTCTTTCTTTCCTCCTTCGCCTTACTTTTAATGTCATTTATTTATTTGTTTGTAATCTTACGTTTATTATTATTTCTATTATGTTCCCTCTTCATTTTAAGAAAACGTTCATTCCGGCAGAAATTTTATGCCAGATAGAGGAAATATTCTAAAAGAGTCTGATGATATGAGCTAATTAAGCTCATTGAAATGAACTATAGTTTATAACTAATATGACGTGTTGAGTTTTCATTTGTAAACTATATACTATTCCTTCTAACCGCCTGAAGAATTTGTTTGGTCAACCTCACTTCTCTACATTTTAAACTCGACTTCACGAAGACAACTTAATCCCAGTTACTTTTATAATCAATTACACATACATGTGTGTGTGTGTGTGTGTGTGTGTGTGTGTGTGTGTGTGTGTGTGTGTGTGTGTTCTGTATATAGGAAAATGTTAGATTTAATATGACACTTAAAAATATACTAAGCACACATTGAGTAATGAACTGATTGCTGCAGGAATTCTCTGGTAGCCAACAATACTGATTGAATTGACAGGCTATAATTAGTACACATGCTTAGCCTAGCAAACAACCACAGCTCAATACCGCAAGAATGAAACTTACTTGTCAGCATCGAATATGTTCTGTTAAATACGCCGTTATCTTTAAAGTTTAAAAAATATATTCATATATAAATGTTGAAAGTGAAAACAAAATTGTTTTGTGTGAATCTTTCTTCTAGAGACAATGTGCTTTCCCTGAAAATCAATTGTAGAATACGTAGTTCATTTGCTGAGTTCCAAAATTTACCACCAGAATTGGTGGGGAAATATCACTCCGTAGTTTTTCACCATCTCCTAGTTTTCAAGGTTCGGATTACGTACACAATTCCAGTCTCTTAAATTTCGGTGTAGCATCTCGTATAGACAGGATGCGATTGATAAATTGTTTTTTGTTTTTGTTTTTGTTTTTTATAATCATGTCACCCCAAGCAAGGCATTTTACTACCACTATTGTGCAGGGCGGTTACATAGGAGGAATGTTGAGGAGTGAGAGGTGTCAGGAAGAGAGTAGGAGAGGGAAGAGATTACTGATGAGAGTGGGGTGGACGAGGAGAAATGTTATGAGAAGTGAGAGGTTGCAGGGGGCATCAGGAAGAGAGTGGGAGAGGGAAGAGAGTACTGATGAGAGTGGGGTGGATGTAGAAAAGCATGAGAGAGAGGATGTAAGTTAATGTGACAGGATATGACTATTGACTTTACATTTAAATTCTTGGAGATTGTAACTGCCAGGAAAGCAAGTATGCGGAAGAGAATTCCACAAGCGGGAAGTGCGAGAAAAGAAGCTGCTGGAAAAGAATTTGCGTTATATTTTAATTTTGCGCAGGCACGTTATTTGTATTTGGTTTTTTCCATTGCTCAGTGTAGTAGGGTAAGTTGGGCAACGTCCGTTAGAAAAAGAGCACCATTACGCAATTCACTTCCCAAGGAATTTAAGAACGATATGCTGTAGTGATTGTCATTTACACCCGAAGCTTTAATACAAACATTTCAGACTGTTTATGTGTTAATTTGAATGATAGTGCAGAGGATAAGTGTAATGGTGATTACGAAGGAGTTTGTAGTGATCACGACTAATGGCGACGTTATACCTCCATTCATCATCCCACGGGTCTTCAAATTCAACACGGAGGCCGGCATCAAATGCCTTGAGTATGTACTGTTGTCCTCGGGCAAGAGGGTGGCTACTGGAAGACCTTATGTCTGATAACAGGATTCTGTACACTGCCACACAAGCAGGAAAACCCGGTCATAGCTATCCGACAAAATCTGCGACCATATCACTCCATACATCTGACGACGTAAATCCCCAGAATGCAACCCATGGATTATTATGTGTGGGGAGCAGTTGAGCAAGTAGCTAACTCCCTGAAACATCAGAGATTAGCTGAAGCATTATGGCTGCATTCACCAACGTAAACAAGGAGATCACCCAGGATGCAGATTTCAAAGACGTCTGGAAACCCAGGTTGAAGTCAATGGCGATTTTATTTGATAATCTTTTTCTGTAGCATTTCAAAATATTTTTGCGTAAATGTATGGGTAAGTTTTGAAGGTTATCACAATGCGTTTAGTAAAATAAAGGAAGGTAAAGAAGGTGTTAGGTATTACCTATTTATTATTCATTAATATTTAGAGATCAAAGTTTCATCTTCAAAATGATAGGAGAACTTGTTTTCACGTCCGCTCCTGGTCCGTGCCTTTTTTTTTTCCTTTCTTTATTTTACTAAACGCATTGTGGTAGCCTTCAAAACCTACCCATACACCTAATATGCACAATGCTTCAAGCAAATTACAAAACTTTCCTGTTTTTGTGTAACCTTTTAAAAATATATCTGTAAAAATGAGATGTCAGTATTATTTTTATTTTATGTACGTTAGACAAAAATTTATCCATCGCTTCCCACCCTCTTTCTCTCTGTATACCGATACCTATTCTTTATATATATATATATATATAAAGACTGCCTACTTCCATCGAACGTCCCGTGGCCCAGGGGTAGAGTCGCCGACTGACGCCAATTTGATCGGGTTTCAAGCCTGGGTTATGTGGCAATCGGAGTCTAACCGTACTGATGAGCTGCGATACAACGAAACAGATCTGTCTGCGGATGACTATATATATATATATATATTGTCATCCGCAGACAGATATATATAAGAATGTACATTGAAGTCAACCCTCAGGGGCGACAGGCTGTTTCATGCTCAACGAAATCATCAGACCAGATGTGTTAAGTTTTTCCTCGGCTATTTTTATATACCTGTCAATGGGGAATTGTGGGTAATCTTTTTAACGGTTATTTTGGCAGGAGTGGCTTGAGTAAATCTATTTGACTTATTTATTTATTCTTTTGTTTTTCGATGATTAATTCATTTATTTGGATTTGTTATTTGTTATTATTATTATTATTATTATTATTATTATTATTATTATTATAATATATAAATAATTCAAGGAAGACCGAGATCTGCTCGTAAGCCGGACTACATAGAACACATTCTACAGGTGATTATGCAGGTATCCGCACACGTCTGGTCCTGGCATGCCGTAAATCTCATAGAATTTACCAAAAGTTGGTGAGGATATTCTTAGATTGTATCTTAGATTGTGCATTTAACAGCGTCTCCCGTAAACTTTAAACTTAATAACTCAAAAACGAAGAATTTGAGGATTTTTTTAATATAGACTTTCGTCCTTGTTTTGCTATTAGGAACACGCCTCTAATGTTTGTAAAAGTTTTTTATCGAATACATATATATATATATATATATATATACATAGTGTATCGAGTATCGAGGCAGCAGATTATTTTCTAAACATGCTGTTAAATATAAGAGATAATAAATGTCCATTATGTTTAATCATGAGCCGTTCTAAACATCGTATTTTTCCTTGAATTTTAGGTGAAATAAAGACAAAAATTCTCCAACATTTAGATAATTTTTATTAAGTTTGTTCTAAACTTTCGGCTCAGAGAAGTTACAAGGACCTTAACATAAAGACATCCACCATCAAAGACGAGTTTATCTTGTGCTCTTATAAAACTTTACTAAGCAACGATAACAGTTATCAAATACCAAACGCAGCTCATCAATTTGTAATGCGATTCTATGACCTCACACAGCGTGAAAGCTCGAAATGTTAATAGGACCATATATTTAAATGCAATGTAATGTGTTATGACCAGATTTAAACGTGATTTTATAAAGTGTGGGTTGTTTGGATTTAATGTAGATGGCCTCCAATATATATATATATATATATATATATATATATATATATATCCAATGTGAAGAGGACTCAAGGTTTTACTATTTCGGGTACCCCAGTATTTATTTTATTATAAACAGTGCTTAATATGATAAATATTATAGACCTTAATATAATCATATAATTACGAATTAATTGTGCATTACGACACGGAAATTTCTGTTTCGAGATAAATTCTCTTCATCAGGCAATATTGGATGCTGGTTGTTCAAATGATTTACATTTTTTAAACGTAGGAATCTCCGTGTCGCAATGCACAATTAATTCATAATCATATATATATATATATATATATATATATATATATATATATATATATATATTACTACTATTTTTATTGTCATTGTTATAAACAAAATTTTTTTTAAATGGCACATAGGTTTGAGAAGATTTTTTAAAGTGCAAATAACATCTACATCACCAAATGTATTATTAAAGAATGTGTGACTCAAAGTATCGACTGAAAATGTCTACTCAAACACCTGTCACTCTTCATATATATATATATATATATATATATATATATATATATATATATATATATATATATATATATATATATATAATGTATGTAGAGTGTGCTACTTTAAGTTTTTAGCCACCCTTGATTAAAATAATTTTGGGTTGTTTAATAACGTCTTCTCTTCTTTTTCAGACAATACCGCACATTGTCATCGGCGGGATGTGCCTTCCCTCTGTCTCTTCTACAAATATTTTCATGGCTGCTGCTCCGAAGAACTTAGTCCACTGGTGACACCTCTGCAAGAATATACTCGGACTAGTATCAAGATCAGAGCCATTTACAGTTAGATCAACCAAATCCAGATAACAATTCTACTCCTCAGCTTCTTTTCGCGCGTTTCCCGACTGTTGAACTCCCTTCCATATACTTGCTTTCCTGACGGCTATAACCTCCAAGAATTTAAATGCAAAGTCAATTCCCATCTCTTATCCACTTAACTCCAGCCCTTTCTACATTACCCCGTGTATCTTGTTCTTTTCCTTTCTCTCTATCTTCTTAACTGTTTTCACTCCTGTGTTCACACCCTTCTCTTGCCCTTTCTCTTTCACCCCCTGTAGACGTATCGGTAAGTTTTTTAGTATCGAGTCATAAATCTCTGTGTCTGCTTTTCTCCCTTTCTTACGTCGTGCTGACAAATTCAAATAATTTTTTTTAAATCCCACCCCATTTTTAACTTCCTGTCCATGGATATGTTTTTGGGCTTCCTCCGGTATAGAAATTTTGTAACATATTTGAATTAATAAAGTTTTTTTGTTTTCGACCGTTGCTGAGGAACCGGGAATTTTCTCGCTGAAATGGCCATCCAACAAAATTAAATTTTGAAATTTTTAACTCCCTTTATATATATATATATATATATATATATATATATATATATTCTTCATTAAATTTCAGTTCTGGCTTGAGTATTACTATTAATTTAGCCGCACTGAAGAGCTGTGATACAGTAAAACAGGCCTGTTTGCAGATGGGTTATATATATATATATATATATATATATATATATATATATATATTTGTGTGTGTGTGTGTGTGTGTGTGTGTGTGTGTGTTTGTACTAGACATTTATAAGTCAGATTTAATTCCCTTACGAAACCGAAAAAATTGAAACAAGGTAGTGTAATCCGCTGATCTCCCCAGTATATATATATATATATATATATATATATATATATATAGAGAGAGAGAGAGAGAGAGAGAGAGAGAGAGAAAGAGACAAAGCTAAAGAGAGAGAGAGAAAGAGCGCGCGAGTATGTGTGGTGGATTGCAGTTTCGTTTTTTTTTTTAATGTATAGCTTAATCTGATTGAAAAATAAAAATACCATGCTTGATAGTATCCCCGGCTTTTCTATGTAAAAGGTAACAGTAAAAGGTAAACCCTTTCATATCAGACGCTTCTTTGCTTCTGCTCTTGCAATTTATCGTAGCCCTGGGCACGGGTGTCTACATGGGTAACGCACCGCAAAATGCAATTTAATACTGTCGTTGTTTGACGTAATGGAAAGTTAATGGAAAGTAAACATATAGGCAGAATGGTGAGGTTAAGAGCCTTGATGTCAGTGATGCAAGACATTAGGAAAGTGAAAGCAACATGATTAAAGTTCGATTAGTTTGGGGGTCGAAACAGACATTAGAGCCAGGAAAGCAATCTCTATTCTCATCTACAAATAGGCTCGTCGGTCCTAGCTTTGTACAATAGCCAGGCCTACAAAATAATGTTATTTTAACCAATGGAGAGTCAACCTGAGTTGTTATCTATTTAAGAAGAATTGAACATATGAAGAGGTTGCTTTTGTCATTTCAATGAATACAGAAAATGTCAAACGAATTAGGCTAATCTCACAAGCCATATATAGCATATAAAATAGCAAAGTATAATATATATATATGTATATAATGAAGGCCGTTATTTATCCGAGGCACCTGGATTAAGTGGCATCCATCTCTGGGTTGAGTTTAAGGAAAGAAAGTGCGGATAAATCTGAAATTGATTTTGAACCGAATTTGGCATTCCATCAAGTGCGCGTGGCCGAGTGCTTTGTTTCAACCATGTTTTTTTAGTCAAGTCATTTTTTGATAACTGCGCACATATATATTCTAGGCCCTCTCTTTTCTTCTTTCCCTCCCTCCCTCCCTTCCTCTCTCTCTCTGTCTGTCTGTCTGTCTCTCTCTCTCTCTCTCTTACACGCACACACACAACATCTAGAGAAAACAATTCCCATGTTATGTATCATTTCTCGCTCACGAAAATCTACAAGAAATCCTAGGAAAGACGAGATTCACATTCACAAGGGACGGAAGATAAAATCAACGCCACGAAAAATAATGAAAACATAAATCCTGTTTGTGCAGATTTTATTCACTGGAGTTTCCGAATCGGATCTTCTATGTGACTAGTTGAACGGAAGGTTCATTTTTCTTGATCGGCTTCACTCTATCCGGGACTTTACTTGTATAAAGCTACCGATGGAAACTTCCGTCTTCCTACCAACTGTCACTTAACCTCCTAAGATTTATCTATTACTTTCTTCCACTCGACACATTCCCTAATAAAATAATTTAGCATCAAATTGACCTTCTTGCGCGCTGAATCGGTTGTGTGAGGGATATCTTAGGACGTGCGTGGAAACAACACGACGGGTTGACCCAAGTTTTGTAAGTGAAATTGGCTCGCCGAAATTGTTCGGAAGCTGTCGAATTTTGCAAGCAGAAAGCCACGAGTAGTCGGGACCAAAGGTTTGAGCGTGATGGCCTCGTTCAAAATGGTCATCGTGCTAGATGATTTGCTCACTCCCAGAAACAGTAACTCAGGTCGGCTCAGAATAGTTGCAGTAAAAATCACACGTTGGCTCTATGGGTGTTGAACAAAGACAAACGTTTCTTGAGGAAGCGACTGCAATAGAGATTAGCAACCAGATTTCTACTAATTTCTATCAAATTTCCATTTGAAAAAGAAAAAAGCCCTAATCTCTACATAATAGTGAACTCATTAAAATAACTTTCTTATAAAAAGCCTCTTCTTTTATGTGCCATGTCTCTTCGGGACGTTATCATTCACATCATTCGTTATCATTCATTTCTCTAAAATTTTCTGTCCTCTTAGTAAAGTAAGTTCTCTCTCCTGAATACTGTTCTGCCATCCATTTGCCCAATGTCGTTAGCCAGGTTTTTTTTTTTTTAATCTCACTTTGCTTTCAATGATACGTGATTACATGTTACTTCTTGGATTTTTTACCACTTTATTTTTATCGAGGTAATTATTTTTACTTTCTTTTTACCACTTTATTTTTATCGAGGTAATAATTTTTACTTTCTTTTTACCACTTTATTTTTACTAAAGTAACAATTTTTACTTTCTTTTTACCACTTTATTTTTACCACTTTATTTTTATCGAGGTAATTATTTTTACTTTCTTTTTACCACTTTATTTTTATCGAGATAATAACTTTTACTTTCTTATTAATACTTTTTTATTTACCGAGGTAATAATTTTTAGTTTCTTTTTATCACTTTATTTTCACCAAGGTAATAATTTGTACTTTCTTTTTACCACTTTATATTTACCGAGGTAATATTTTTTAGTTTCTTTTCACCACTTTATTTTTAACTAGGTAATAACTTTTACTTTATTTTTACCACTTTATTTTTACCGAGGTAATAATTTTTACTTTCTTTTTACCACTTTATTTTTACCGAGGTAATAATTTTTACTTTCTTTTTACCACTTTATTTTTACCGAGGTAATAATTTTTACTTTCTTTTTACCACTTTATTTTTACCGAGGTAATAATTTTTACTTTCTTTTTACCACTTTATTTTTACCGAGGTAATAATTTTTACTTTCTTCTTACCACTTCATTTTAATATCTGAGCGTCGAAAATTCCGATAATTGCGAATTACCTAAAATTCGTATATTATTCTTTGATCGATGCAACTCTAAGCGCTGCGAATGATGGCAATCATGGCTCTCTCTCCAATCTTTGTAGCTCTTACCAATTTTTGTCGTCTTTCTTAAACAAATTCGGTTTATCCATTTATACAAGATTTTGTACGCTGTTTTCTTCTGTTCTAAATTCCCTTCAATATACCCTCTAAGTGTTAAATTTTCCTGGCCCTCTTCCTCATTATGTGTCCTAGAAATATCAATTATCTCTTTCTGTTGTAAAGTAAGTATATCTTTTTGTTTCCATTTTCTTTAGAATTTCTTCATTTATCACATGTTCAGACTATAATATTTTCAAGATCCTACTGTAGAACCACATCTCTGTTACCTCCATTTTACCTTCATCTGTGCAAAATTATATTGGCCACATATTTAAACTTCTGATCACGTTTGTTTCTGGCGTCACTATTTCGTATTTCGTATATGGAGATTTTTTTTTAACTGACTACCATACATTCTCTCTTCATACAGTTGGGAATTAGTCCATCATTCTCACTTTCCCTTACTTTTTCTAAGAGATCTTGTAAATATCTATTTGCGTCTACTACCAACACCATGTGATCTGCGTAGTATTAAAGTTAAATATCGAAAAGAATAAGATTGTTAGTCACTCTGAATAAATAATGAGCTTGCCCCATTGAAACTGGGAATTTCAGTTTCGTAAGAGAAGCAGATTCTAACAGAGGACGGTAAGTACGATACAGAGATCCGAAGACGAATTGGCATGGACAAGGATGCATTTCAGTATCTTAGTAGAGTACAGAGAGACAGGAAAATTTCGCTAGAAACAAAGAAGAGAGTACTGGATTACTATGTGATATATGTTTTTCAATATGGCAGTGAAGGCTGGACAATATCATCAATTGTGAAAAGTTAGAATTATTATTAAATTTTTAATAAGTTTTTTTTTATTTTTATTTTAAATTATGTTTATAGTTTTTAATATATTTATATATATTTAGTTTGTTTTATTTATTTAACGTTTATCTTATATTTATTTTATTTATATGTTTATTTTAATTTGTGCTTAGGTGGCAAAATAAGTATATATTTATCTGTCTATGTTTACCCATTACTTAATTTTTCTTTGAGAGTATATTTTAGTTTTTGAAACTAATTATTGCTAGTTTTTTTTCTCTAGGAACAAATGAAAATTTTACTATTATTATTGTGTGGGGCTGCTTTTTATGTGGTTTCTAACTGGATTCTGATGGAATATTATTTTCATTAAATATGTATTTTGACAGTGTTGTAATGTTTGTGTATTTTTGTGTTTTGATTGGCATTTTATGGTTGTTATATCTTTCTTTAATTTTTTGTGTATTTTTTCGTCTATGTTGATATTTGTTACGTTAGGATTTGTATATTATGTTATTGGATAAACATTTGTTGTTACGTGGGCAACTTTCTTTGCTTTGGCTATTACATTTATCGGTGATATTGGGTTTGTTGAGTATATTTTTAATGTGTAAGGTTATTAATTTTTCCATGTTTACCGTACAGCTGCATATGATTTTGATTGTATTTTCATTAATATTTTTTATATTTTGCTGTTTCTAGGGTAGTATTTTTAAATTGTTTTTAAAAACGCTTTCCTTATTTTTTGTTTTTATTTTATTTTAGGGAGGGCTGAACAAAAATATATTTCATTTCTGATGTTTGTTTAAATTTTTTCCGTTGTTGTTCTGGCTTGTTTGAATATCCGGCTATATATATATATATATATATATATATATATATATATATATATATATATATATATATATGAGTAAATATATAGCTAAGTAGGAGCATGTGTAATTTGATTAAAAATATTTAGAAGAGCTGTTTTATGTATTTTTCAGGCACTGTGATGATTAATAAAGACTCATTTACTGAGAGTGTCTAAATAAGAAGAGGGTCTTACAGACCAGGGAAGCTCCGATCGTATGGAACAGCATGATTTGTAAGTTGCTTAATAGCTCCAGTGTCTCCATATGAGGGTGTCGCCTGCTTAATGTAATAGCATACATTGCTTTTGAACTTTCTTATTTCTCAGCAAAAATAAAACCTATTTATTTTTATAATTGCTCCAACCCAAGCAAGGCTGTACTGCCACTGGTGTGCCGCGGTGACAATTAGAGGAGAGGGAAGACAGAAAAGAAAATGGTGCGGGTGATGTTGTTGAAAAGGTAAGAGAGAGGTGGGAGTCAAGGAGTTAAAAGATGGCATTTGACGTTGTATTCAAACTTTTGGAAACATTTAGCTATCAGGTAAACACGTATGGGGAAGAGAGTTCCATAGACAGAGAGTGCGAGAATTACAAAGAAAACATGTGTTTAGTGTCTGTTAAATATTACTGCGAGTCAATAAGAATTCTGTCTACAAATCGATAAAAGCACAAACAGAAACTGAAAGTTAAAAAAGAATGTTTTTTCAATGAATTCATGAAAAGAACAAACAAAAATTGACAGCCATTTTTACAGCGGAAAAATTAAGCAGTGAAACTGACATAAATACCGCTAACTTGGATTGTTTTTTTTTATTTAATTTTTTTTGGAAACATTATATTTGGTATCAGAAGATGTCAGCTGAGGAGAATGTTAGGTGAACAAAAAAGCTGTATGATTTGTTCAAATTAATCGCCCGTATCGTTTATGGACGCTTGTAGATGGAACATTTTAGTAAAAAAACACAAGCGTACTTTTAATGTATAAAGTCATCGCGGCTTCAGCTCCCTGCTGCATTGAGAGGATAGATCGAAATGCTGAGACCTATCGCAAAAACATGACAGACTGGATGTTCTTAAACCACAAGTGTATATACAGAAGCCTGGGCATGAGCCTCTTTAAAATAACCTTAAACCATAACCTGACCTACTACGGAGGTATACAAATATATTTGCGAAGTTAAAGGTTATTTATATAGTTTAGTTAAAGTTATATTTCATTGTTTACTTTTGTGCGTATTCTCTCCAGGCATAATCATCGCCCTCCACAATTTTCATATCTCTTGTGGCTCTTATTATTATTATTATTTCTTTTTTTAATATTTCTTCTAAAACCTGTTTGACCATCGATTTTCTATTACTTCCTGGGAAAGATAGGCGTTGTTTTCTTCTGTCGCTACTGTCTTCAGTCGGTGCTGTGAGTATCAGATGCTCTAATCCCTCTTTCCTCACTGTATGACTCAGAAATTTTGCCTGTCACTTACTGATGTTAAGTATATATTTCCATTATGTTCCGTTTTCTCTAAAATTTTGTAATCCTCAACATTCTTCTGCAAAACTGCATTTCTGTTGCTTGAAGTCTCTTAATTTTTGAGGAGATTGTACAACAATTACTGCTATAGAAAGACAGATATTACGTAACAGTTTTCGTTTCTAGCGATCTTTACCTATTTCTTAATAAGAAATGTTACTGTGCATAAAAAATAAAAAAGGTTTCCCATCCTTTACTCCATTGTCGTCCATAGAAATAAAACTTACGCAGAAATTATTCTTAAAGACATAGATTTAGCCGCTATGGGATTATTTACAAATCAAAATTTTCGTTATCTGTTTTTTTACGCTGCCATTTACGAACCACTAAACAAAGAAGGATTTTTTCTTAATTCGTTTATTTCAAAGGCATTACACAAACGAGACCCTTTCCTGAACAAATATCAATAAATACAATTCTATTTGCTTTATATATTGTTACAGAAGTCATCCTCGGAATACTTGGTTGCTAATCTCTGTAACGAAAGTGTTGACTTCCTAAGAGAAGCTTATGTGCCATGTGGGACCATAAATCTATCACTCCCAGAGGTGGTCATTAATCGCCAAAGCTGCCGTCTTATCCTTAGCCCCTTTTAAGTCAAATTGAGGAAACGGATGAAATCCAAAATCCTTTAAATCATTTCTTATGATTTTGAGTTTAAATTTAGAAATATTACTTGGCACACATCAGCAGACAAGAAAGAATGCTGGAAAGCATTTATGTAAATCCTGTTCCGTGACATTTTCTCATTAAAAGTCTCCAAGAAAACTAACGTGATTTCCAGCATTCTAAGAACTGTTTAGGGGAGTATTTATTTCAATATCAGTATTTATTTATATATTTCAGTATTTATTTTATTTATTTCAATATTTCAGTATTTATTTTATTTATTTCAATATTTCAGTATTTATATATTTCAGTATTTATTTTATTTATTTCAATATTTCAGTATTTATTTTATTTATTTCAATATTTCAGTATTTATATATTTCAGTATTTATTTTATTTATTTCAATATTTCAGTATTTATTTTATTTATTTCAATATTTCAGTATTTATTTTATTTATTTCAATATTTCAGTATTTATATATTTCAGTATTTATTTTATTTATTTCAATATTTCAGTATTTATTTCAATATAACATTCTATTTCGTTTAATTTTGAACAAATGCCCCATGAAAAGGCAAGAATTTCTCTATTCTCCTCCCAGGTATGGCGTAAATAATAAATTTGATTGTGTTCTTGTTCCTTGGGTGTCAAAAATATAAAGAGCTGAAAGATTTAAAAATTTGAATTCCATAGATCTACTCCACCATATTTCCAAAATAACGCATGAAATAAAGAAATGGGTAATTAGTGGAGAGACTTGATATTGTGGAGAGACGGAACATTTAAACAATTTTAAAGTAAAGAAAATGTTTTTTTTATTGTAGATCAGAAATATATATATATCTGATGATGAGAACCTATCTCTAAACATAGGAATTTCCATGTCGCAATGTAAAATTGATACATAACGATATAATTATATTATATTAAGCTCTATAATACTCATTATATTGAGCACTGTTTATAATAAAATAAATGCCAGAATACTCAAAATAAAAATACCTTGAGTCCTCTTCACTTGGAAATATATACATATATATATATATATATATATATATATATGTGTGTGTGTGTGTGTGTGTGTGTGTGTGTGTGTGTGTGTGTGTGTGTGTGATAATAGCGTTTCTTACTGATGAGCTGTGATACAGCAAAACAGATCTGCCTGCGGATGACTATAGTACATATATATATATCAAACACTACTTACTACCATATAGAAGGACAGATAACATGTAAGAGTTTAGTATTCATTTCCTTGTTTCTAGCGATGAGTCTTTATATTTCTTAATAAGATTTGTCCTGTGTATAAAATATGAAAATGTTTTATCTACCTTGCTCTAAAGTCATCTATAGAAAGAAAACTTATTATCAAACACACACACACACACACACACACACACGCATGCGCGCGCGCACGCACACGCACGCACACACACGCGCGTGACGTGGCTTCCCTGTGCCTCTTCTATAAATACTTTCATGGCTTCTGCTCTGATGAACTTAAATCACTGGTGCCCCCTAGATATGAATTTGCACGAGATACTAGACTGGCAATTACGTCCCACCCTTTTACAGTGAAACCGATGAAAATGTAACCGCAATTTCTACTCCAACAGCTTCTTTCCTTGCACTTCCAGCCTGTGGAGTTCCCTACCGCATTCTTGCTTCCTCGACGGCTACAACATCCAGGTGTTTAAATGTAAGGTCAATAAACACCTCCTAACACACTAACTCACACCCACTCTCTCTAACTCTCTCCCTATGTACATCCTAAGTCGTCTACCACTATCCTTCTGACATTTCCCATACCCAATCGCTCTATGTAACCCCCTGCGCTATAGTGGCAGTGGAATGCCTTGCTTGGGGTGACACGATTAATATATATATATATATATATATATATATATATATATATATATATATATAATCATTTACTTTTTGAACGCACCAGCTAATCTTTAATTCTAATATATATATACATATATATATTTGAGTTAAAGATTAGCTGGTGCGTTCAAAAGTTAAATGATTAAATGTAATAAGATTCAAGAAACTCTAAGAGTTTTATGTTTGAAAGTCTTGAATTAGATTTTAGGTTGGCGAAATTTAGTTGAATTTTCTTGAAACTGATGAACAGCTATAAGTACCGAATTGAAAAATAAATGTATAATGCACATCATAAATGAATCAACAGCTGTATTTTACAGATAGGAAATGATTTCAAATTTTACTGCGTGTTCCATCCTTCTTTTGATCGCGTAGAAATTTCGTTTCATTGGGACAATAAAAGACAGAAGAAAGAAAGAAAAAAAAAGAAGGGAAGATAGAATTTGAGGGAGAGAGAGAGAGAGCGATAGATAGAGAGAGAGAGAGAGAGAGAGAGAGAGAGAGAATCCCTTTAAGCTGATAAGACAAGATCTTTGATCTCAGCCAAAAGGCCGAGAGCGACGTTAGGTCGAAGTTTAAAGTTTCTTTAACAGCAAAACCGTGCAAAAATTGCTCAAGCTCCCTAAACATTTCCCCTTTTAGGGGCACCTCAGGCGCTGGGCAATACACCCATCCCCCACTCAAAGGAAAGGTACTACCTGTGGAAAGGCGTCCTGGGGCTGGGGATTAAAATTATTTGAACTTCACCGAGTCAAAAGGCCGGGAAACAATGATGACCGTCGTAATTACATAATTATTCAAACTTACAGTATCAAACGAAGAAAAATGTGGTAAGTAATTGCCAAAAATGGTGCAGTAGATGCAGTGCTCGAAAGGAGAACCGAGATCGAATTCTAGTTGAATTACTGGTATTCACTTATACGCAAATACTCTTGGAAAAGTTATTAATCCGTTTCTTCCCTCAAGTTATGGATTAAATAACAGGATAGATTTGGCTCTATGGCCTTGGCTGGCAACCAGTCTGTCGCAGAATGTAATGGCAATCTACTGCGGGATAATTATCTGTCTAGTCAGTCATGCTTCTTTCGAGACATGATCGCCCAAGCGTGTATCATGCATGGCACTTAACTGACTGACTTAATCGCCAAAAAACAATTTCCATGAATTAAAAAAAAAAAATACGGCCTGCTTCATTATTTTAAAATTATTATCAAGAGAGAAATAATGAAAGATAAATGTTTAATGTCTCCTGATAATACTTTCAACGCGTGGAAAGCAAAAGGCAATACTAGGTTTCAGAGGTTTCATGCTAAAACGTTAATCTTGTATGTATGTTTGCGTGTTCATTCCCGAGACACACATCATACAGTGAATAATACCCCCAAACCAATCTAAGAGTATAATAAACCGTGAGCCCTTGCCAATTGCAGTACCAACCTTCATTAAAATTAGAGATTTTTTTTTCTTGGAGTTACGGTCGTATCGCTGTTTTATGGCATTTTTAACAATAAATTCAGTATTTCTTTTTCACACTATTTTTTATATAAATCCGCGTTTATAAACACAGACTTATACATTATATTCCAACTCTTATGTGAACAAAATAATAAACGTGCATAATAAATTGTAACAACATAATTTAATAGATTTAAATATGCATAACACAATAGATATTTATACAAGTCACTACAATACACTAGGAATTTTTATAAACAAATATAGTTTATGTGGGTATGTCATTGAAAAACATAATATCTAAGGTTGAGTAATTTTGTCACATGACGTAATCTAATCTAAACTTGTTTATCAATGGAACTTTGTGTGTGTATGTGTTTGTGTGTTTGTGTGTGTGTCTGTGTGTGTGTCTGTGTGTCTGTTACTTATAGACTCCGAAACGGCTGAAACGATTTTCTTGAAAATTTACACAGTTGTACTATAAACGTCTGCCAGTGTCCTTAGCTAGGTTTTGTGTCGAGGTACCCCAGATAAATATCGAAAATCGATAATCGAAAAAATCGAGTTATAGTAGGAGTGGTCCGATTTTAATCAAATTTGATACACTTATAGACAAAGACATTAGAAACGATATTCAGAAACTTCAAGGTTGCAGTTCTTACAATAATGCAGAAAATCGATAATATATATATATATATATATATATATATATATATATATATATATATAAAAGGCAAGAAGATTGTGTGTGTCTCTGTTTATCTGCCTTTATGTCTGTATTTTTTTCAACCCTTTTAATTTAGTTTTTGCATCGAGTTTGGCTCTAAGTAGGTATAATTGTACTTCTTATTCTCAGCCATGATACCATTTACTCAGAGGACTTATTTAACCTTCAAAATTCAGTTTACGACGAAAAAAAAACTATTCGATATCGATACCAGGAAATCAAAATTTGACTTACATCCATTCATTTTTCTTTCAGTCTACGGTTTCGCTTTAGCTGGAAACAGCTATTGCTTTTTAGTCTTTTGTGCCAACGTCAAATAAGTCTGAGCTCCAGGACCACGGATTAGTTTTAAAGCTTTCATTACACCCGAGCAACGCCGGGCTATACTGCTAGTGGTAAATAAATAAATAGATGCACATTGGTTTTGCCGCTGTTACGTACCTTGAAATGAATGTGAGGAAGAAACATGCATGATCAATATAATTATCTTGAAAAGATTAGTATTTGTCTATATTTATGATATGAGTTAGTATTTTCAGCTTTTAAATTATTCGGACTATTTTCCTCATCTTTGTTGCTATTTTTACGACGATTCTTAAGGAGACGTGGCCCAGTGGACATAGACGTTAGTTAGTTTTTGACTTGACTCTTAGATTTGTGAGTTCAATACCAAGTTACAGCAGTGGTGAACAAGTAACTTGCAGGGTTAGAGGGAGACAACTTATGACTTCTATTAGAGGCTTCGCAATGATTGAGGATGATATACCCCAGTGATCATAATAAAGGATTCAGTTCGAAATTCCTAGCAGCTGAAGCAGACCGAAGCGTACAACGGGCAAAACGTCGTACAAATGGTAACAAAGATGAGGACAATAGTCCGAATAATGTAAATACTTAAAAAGATTAACCGAGAAAAAGATAAAACTAAATTAACAAAATGAAAAACATCCATATTGTTTTCAATAAATATAAGCAGAGGATTACTGGTTGTTTAGGGTTTTTGTTTCTGTTGGAATAAATTCGTATTTTTCCATTCTGAAATATAAAGTTTTATTTGTGGAAATTTTGTTAAAATTAGTAAATTTGTTTCAATGATTTCATATTAATAATTTAAATATGTTAAATGTTTTGAAGTTTTTCTGTTGTTTCATGCATCAGTGACAACAGCTTTTCATGAATTCTGAAAACTTTTCCATTTATTAATTTCTTATTGCGTTTGATATAATTGATATAGAATAATGCTAGTAATATTTATTACAATAACTTTTATTGCATATATAAATTAAATATATGTAATTAATAATAAAATTGATAATATTGTTTCCTCACAATTTTTCGTTTCATGAACTACTTTTAAAGGGAACACAACGAGTGTTTGGGTAGTCTTGTCTGAATCTATTTTCTAACCATTTATCTCACTAAATTTTCCGGAAAAACAAGAAACTAATACTTGTAAGATTTAGTTTGGATGTTGCTTGATAAATCTTGTCCATTTCTATGAACTTGGAACCTGCATCTGTAGCACAGAACAGCATCCAGTGTTTCTTAAATTTCTTAATCTTTCTAAGCCAAAAATAACAAATCAGTATATTGAATTTTTTTACAATTTGATATAAGAAATCACCGATAGATTTTAAAATAACCAGGTACAAAAAATTATGACTTCGAAGGAGCCAGAAAATCAAGACAAAATAAAAACACAAATTTCAATTTTTATGCAGGGAAGCCAACTTACCTCGGAATGATAATGGCGTAGAAGATGATAACCGTTTCTTTATATGGAACTATTCGGCATTCTTTGACTGAGAATTTAACATTACAGTCGATCTAAATTTATAAAATATTTATCTTAGAAACAATTTTCAGGAAAATAGGCTTAAAACTTTCACTGCTATCGCGCTTGATCGTATTTATGAGAGTTTTCTTCACAATGTTTTCTTTAATGTAGTGTGGAAAGTCAGTTTCTTAATCATATCATTATCTTCCATTTTAGCTACACCTGCCACCCATTTTAGTTGATACTGCGTTTCGATAATTTTATTTGGTAAAGTATTTTTTTGTTTTGATTCTGTAATGTCACTTTATAAAATCTTATAAAGGATGGTATTCTTTATGATATGGAACACTCATTTGCTTGAAGACATTTTTAATCATTGATCTGCGAAAACGATTTCATATAGGTGATGTTTTATACTGAATTCATGTGAGAGTCTGGTTCTGACGAGGTTATTTAAAAACATGACACCAGTTTCTGAGGTTAATACCTTGTTTTTTCATTTGTCTATATTTCTGAGATGATATAGTACTTACAGTATTTACATTATTTGAACTATTGCGCTCATCTTTGTTGTTAAAGTGTTCGGTTCGAAATTTCTAGCACCTGAAAAAGGCCGGAGCGTACAACGGCCAAAACGTCGTACAAATGGCAACAAAGATGAGGACAATAGTCTGAATAATGTAAACGTATTTTTTAACGTATTATCATCTATTATGTGCTATTTTCATTCCGAGAATTAACCTACATGGCTCTCCACAATTTCCTCTGTAGCTCTTAGCTAATTTTGTATTTTTGCCATTTCTGCTAAAAAACTGTTCTGCCAATCATTTAAGCAAGCCCTTTAGGTAGGTTATTCGCTTATTTACTCTGTCCCATTTGCTTTCAATATGTCGTCAGTGTAAAATCTTCTAAGAACTATTTTCTCATTATGATCTCTAGAGATTTCAACTCTCGCTTTCTGATGTTAATTATCAATTTTCTATAGAAATTTATTGTAACTAACATTGTCAGTCGATGTTATTTTCAGTGTGCTTATGTAACTCTTTATACTTTCCAGTGTCTTTTTCAGTTTCTTCTTCTTCTTCTTCTTCTTCTTCTTCTTCTTCTTCTTCTTCATGTGTCGTTTTCTTTCAGGGCGTAGGCGATCATAAATCTGTACTGGTCCCTACCCTTTGTCAATCTTAACATTTTCCCACTTGGTATCTCTTCCAAGCCACGCTTTGCCACCACTTGCTCAAGTCCATCAAGTATGCTTTTTTTAGTCTCTCTTTCTCTCTATACGTCTCGTGAGCAACAGATTCTCCAAGCCTTCTTCCCTTATTATATGTACCAGAAATCTCAGCTGTCTCTTCCTGATGCCAAGTATAAGTTTCCTTTTTGTTTCCATTTTGCGGCAAGAGCGACCCTCACGACAAAGCCACATTCCGAGCGGTTTTGCAAAGCTGTCCATCAAGGAAAAGAAAAGAGTCTGGTAAATGTATTTCCATTTGTCGTGACTGTGTATAGAAATGGTGTTTCGTAACAAAAAAACTAGCTCCACCTGACACTGATATTTAATTCATCCGATCTTCTTGTTCTATGTGCCGTGTCCCTTCAGGACGTAGGCGTTCATGGCCCTACACATGCCTTGTAGCTCTTAACAACACTTCTTGTTATTCTGCTCAAACCCCACCTCTGCCGTCCATCTGATCAAGTCCATCAAGTACGTCACACGTTGCTTTCCCTTGCCTCTTTTTTCTTTATCCGTCCCGTGATAATCAGATTCTCCAAGCTCTCCTTCCTCATGATGTGTCTCAGAAACCTCACCTGTCTCTACTTGACGCCAAGTATAAGCTTTATTTTTGCTTGCATTCTCTTCAAAATCATCGTCGTTGCTCACATGTTCAGTTCATGGTATCCTCATAATCTTTCTGTAGATCCACATTTCTGTTTTTTTTTTGTTCTTATTTTTTGCTTTTCAGTTACTAAATTAGCTAAATAACTATGATATATCGAAATACACTGAGTTTTCTAAATACAAGCAAACTTAGAAACTTATGGAAATATAAGAATAGCATAGGATTGTTTCATGAATAGCTTACAAATCTTTCAGGACTCATTTCGAAAGCATTCGAAGAAGAGGAAACTACTATCTTCATTCTTAGAAACGATGTGGCATTGACAGAAATAGTTTTCTGAATCTTACGAATTGCTGGAAGGCGGTAGTGATAATTACGGAACTTATATTAATGAATAAATTCTAATTAAACAGGTTTTTCTTTCTGATTTTGAATTCAACCATGACTTTTGCTATGACCTGATATTATCTTTCTATCTACATGATTAATTTGTTATTGCATATATAACTTCACTTATGAAGTGTCTTCAATTGTATCTCTGATGAGTTTTTAATCAACAATCCAAATATCTTTCGTTAATCTCAACAATCTACTCAGTTTTAAATGTTGCTGTGGCTTGCGGCTTTGTCACGTTAAATCATTGATTTTTGTACGATCACTGAAGTTAAGCAATTTCGAATTTGGTTAGTATCAAGATGGGGGACCGCTTGAGAATATCAAATGAACTTGAAAGTGCAGCTGTGTAATGGATTAAGATTCGGAATTATAAATCGGAGAGCAGAGTTTTAATACCAGTCGGGTTCGTTTGTTCATTTACACGTATGTACTCTTGGTATATATATGGATGTGAGTTGTGGTGCAGTAGATATCGACTCGGAACGAGAATTCGGAGAGCCAAGTTCGAATTTTAGTCGAATTCGTTGCATTCACTTACGCGCAAATACCCTTGAGAAAGGTATTAATCCATGGTTTCTCCTTCTAGCTATGGCTTAAAAAGCAGGAAAGATTGGGTTCTTTAGCCTTGGTTAACAACCAGTCTACCGCAGAAAGTAATGTTAACCTACTACGGAAAATCTTCTGTATATTAGTCATGTCATTTTCGGGACATGATCACCTAAGCATGCATCACTAAGAGCACTTAACTGACTGACTGAAATGTATGAATCCATGGCTTTCCCTCAACAATGGGTTAATTAGCAGAATGGTAAATTCTTTCGTATTTTCTTGAAAGCATCCAAAACTTATACGGTTTTAGTCAGATTATTTATCACGGAACAAAAAAGTGTCTATCTTTTAAGCATTTGTCTTGAACACTTTCTTTTATTCACAATGTCATATTCTTTGACTCCTTCACTGCATCCGGACGCAAAATCATTCTATGTGGATTGTCAGGAGAAAGATCCGGATGTTTACCAATCAGAGCTGTGTACCGATCTGCTCTCTGTGGCCAGTATCGATAAACGATTTTACCGTCTTTGCTACCAGTTTAGTAGGTGAGTCCTTGGCGTAGACTCCTTGCCGAGTGAAACGGGTATCGATCTAAAAAACGAAACGAAATTAATCTCCAGCTGATAATCGAAATAAGAAACGTAATTCTCAATATGAGCACAAGTCATTAAGTATTATTGATAACACTCGTTAATATTATAGCATTCTTTACTAAACAAATTGTTTTTAAGCAACTGTTTTCAAATGTAATTAAATCTTAAGCAATCCAACCGCTGACGTCAGTGAAGCTTTTGCAAACACGTAGAATGGAACAAAAATTGAAAAAAAACATGTAGAATTTAATAAAAATCTTACTAAATACGTTATTTTAGACTGCATCAAGAATTTAGCCAAATCTAAAATTTGGTCTCCAGTTTTACTTTATTAGATGCAAGTAATAAAGTCTTGAACTTTTATTATTTACAGTAAATTGATTAATAATCCTTGTATGAATTGTTCAACCCAAGCATCGATTAAAATAGCATAATAGCTTATTGAATGATTAATTTTCTACGGCTTATCAACCCATTAAATTTTAAAGCCAGAAAATATTTTAGATGGCAAGGATTTCTGTTGTTTTTTATTTTTTTCAGAAAAAAATATTTTAGTGATACAAGTCTTGCTAATTAAACCATAGCTGGGGACAAGAATCGGCATTCGGTTCTCCGATTGGCAATTCCGGGTTATTATCCACTACACCACCATCTCACCCAAGCTAACTGGTTACACACAAAGGTACTGAGCAGGCTCTACGTTAACTAATTTCAGTGATCGTGCCTGGACCAGGATTTGAACGTGATATGACCGTAACCCAATTGTTTATTAAAAGTCGTATAATACTAAATCATGCAATGTGATCAGGAATCTTCAGTTTATAAACTATCAACGCTTGATTATTTTTAAAGAACTCTTTAATATTTGTAAATTAATTTCCCGATGTCCACTCCACGTTTTTCTATTCTCCTCTATTGACTACTAACCGATGTTAGAAAGCACAATCTACCCTGCTATTTAATTAATATTTAGGAGGAAACAAATGGTTTTGTATTTTTCCCAATTATATTTATGCGAACGAAAAGGCATCAGACCAAGATATGATTTGAATTCGGTTCGAATTTCTTGTATATTGATTACAATTGTAACCAATATGCAACAAAGGTTAGAGAAAGGTTGCAATTGTAACCAATATGCAACAAAGGTTAGAG
This sequence comes from Ascarosepion bandense, assembly GCA_037127315.1. Taxonomy (NCBI): domain Eukaryota; kingdom Metazoa; phylum Mollusca; class Cephalopoda; order Sepiida; family Sepiidae; genus Ascarosepion; species Ascarosepion bandense. The sequence continues at coordinate 2,480,669 of JBBBDQ010000525.1, read as the reverse complement.
AAATGTTACAATTGTAACCAATATGCAACAAAGGTTAGAGAAAGGTTACAATTGTAACCAATATGCAACAAAGGTTAGAGAAAGGTTACAATTGTAACCAATATGCAACAAAGGTTAGAGAAAGGTTACAATTGTAACCAATATGCAACAAAGGTTAGAGAAAGGTTACAATTGTACCCAATATGCAACAAAGGTTAGAAAAAGGTTGTAATTTTAAACAATATGCAACAAAGGTTAGAGAAAGGTTACAATTGTAACCAATATGCAACAAAGGTTAGAGAAAGGTTGCAATTGTAACCAATATGCAACAAAGGTTAGAGAAATGTTACAATTGTAACCAATATGCAACAAAGGTTAGAGAAAGGTTACAATTGTAACCAACATGCAACAAAGGTTAGAGAAAGGTTGCAATTGTAACCAATATGCAACAAAGGTTAGAGAAAGGTTGCAATTGTAACCAATATGCAACAAAGGTTAGAGAAAGGTTACAATTGTAACCAATATGCAACAAAGGTTAGAGAAAGGTTACAATTGTAACCAATATGCAACAAAGGTTAGAGAAAGGTTACAATTGTAACCAATATGCAACAAAGGTTAGAGAAAGGTTACAATTGTAACCAATATGCAACAAAGGTTAGAGAAAGGTTGCAATTGTAACCAATATGCAACAAAGGTTAGAGAAATGTTACAATTGTAACCAATATGCAACAAAGGTTAGAGAAAGGTTACAATTGTAACCAACATGCAACAAAGGTTAGAGAAAGGTTGCAATTGTAACCAATATGCAACAAAGGTTAGAGAAAGGTTGCAATTGTAACCAATATGCAACAAAGGTTAGAGAAAGGTTACAATTGTAACCAATAGGCAACAAAGGTTAGAGAAAGGTTACAATTGTAACCAACATGCAACAAAGGTTAGAGAAAGGTTGCAATTGTAACCAATATGCAACAAAGGTTAGAGAAAGGTTGCAATTGTAACCAATATGCAACAAAGGTTAGAGAAAGGTTACAATTGTAACCAATATGCAACAAAGGTTAGAGAAAGGTTGCAATTGTAACCAATATGCAACAAATGTTAGAAAGGTGCAATTGCAACAAAGGAGTTAGAGAAAGGTTGCAATTGTAATATATACAACAAAGGTTAGAAAATGTTACAATTGTAACCAATATGCAACACAGTTTAGAAAAGGTTACAATTGTAACCAACATACAACAAAGTTAGAAAAGGTTGCAATTATGACAATATGCAACAAGGTTAGAAGGTGCAATTGTAACCAATATGCAACAAAGGTTAGAGAAAAGGTTACAATTGTAACCAATATGCAACAAAAAGGTTTCGAAAGGTTACAATTGTAACCAATATGCAACAAAGGTTAGAAGATTTTAATTGCGCCAATATGCAACAAGGAGTTAGAGAAGGTTACAATTGTAACCAATATTTATGAGGACCGAAAGGTTGCAATTGTAACCAATGCAACAAAAGTTAGAAATGTTACAATTGTAGCAATATGCAACAAAGGTTAGAAAAGGTTACAATTGTAACCAACATGCAACAAAGTTTAGAGAAGGTTGCAATTGTAACCAATATGCAGCAAAGGTTAGAGAAAGGTTGCAATTGTATGCCAACGAGTTAGAGAAAGGTTACAATTGCAAGCAATAGGCACAAAGGTTAGAGAAAGGTTACAATTGTAACCAACCATAAAGGTTAGAGAAAGGTTGCAATTGTAACCAATATGCAACAAAGGTTAGAGAAAGGTTGCAATTGTAAACAATATGCAACAAAGGTTAGAGAAAGGTTACAATTGTAACCAATATGCAACAAGATTAGAAAGGTTACGAGTGGCTTATTCACAACAAAGGTTAGAGAAGGTTACAATTGTACCCAATATGCAACAAGGGTTAGAGAAAGGTTGCAATTGTAACCAATATGCAACAAAGGTTAGAGAAAGGTTACAATTTAACCAATATACAAAAGGTTAGAGAAAGGTTGCAATTGTAACCAATATGCAAGGTTAGAGAAGGTTGGTGTAACCAATATGCAACAAAGGTTAGAGAAAGTTTACAATTTAACCAATATGCAACAAAGGTTAGAGAAAGTTCATTGTAGCAATATGCAACAAAGGGACTAGAAGAAAGGGATTACAATTGTAATCAATATGCAACAAAGGTTAAGAAAAGGTTGCAATTGTAACCAATATCCAACAAAGGTTAGAGAAAGGTTACAATTGTAACCAATATGCAACAAAGGTTAGAGAAAGGTTACAATTGTAATAAGCCTTTAACAAAGGTTAGAAGATTTAATTGCTGCAATAACAACAAAGGTTAGAGAAAGGTTACAATTGTACCCAGCCAAACAACAAAGGTTAGAAAAAAGGTTGTAATTTTAAACAATATGCAACAAAGGTTAGCGAAAAGTTACAATTGTAACCAACATGCAACAAAGGTTAGAAAGGTTGCAATTGTAACCACTATGCAACAAGGTTAGAGAGTTGGTTGCAACAATAGGCAACAAAGGTTAGAGAAGGTTACTGTTAAGCAATAGGCAACTATGAGTTAGAAGAAGGTTACAATTATGGCAATGTCTAACAAAAGGTTAGAAAGGTTACAGTTGTAACCAATAGGCAACAAAGGTTGAGAAAGGTTACAATTGTAACCAATATGCAACAAAGTTGAGAAAGTTACAGTTGTAACCAATAGGCAAAAGGTTAGAGAAAGGTTACAGTTGTCACCAAAAGGTTAGAGAAAGGTTGCAATTGCCAGCAATATGCAACAAAGGTTAGAGAAAGGTGCAGTTGTAACCAATGAGCAACAAAGGTTAGAAGGTTACATTACCGCCAATAGGCAACAAAGGTTAGAGAAAGGATACAATTGTCACCAATAGGCAACAAAGGTTAGAGAAAGGTTGCAATTGTAACCAATAGGCAACAAAGGTTAGAGAAAGGTTGCAATTGTAACCACTATGCAACAAAGGTTAGAGAAAGGTTACAGTTGTAACCAATAGGCAACAAAGGTTAGAGAAAGGTTACAATTGTCACCAATAGGCAACAAAGGTTAGAGAAAGGTTACAATTGTCACCAATAGGCAACAAAGGTTAGAGAAAGGTTGCAATTGTAACCAATAGGCAACAAAGGTTAGAGAAAGGTTACAATTGTAACCAATAGGCAACAAAGGTTAGAGAAAGGTTACAATTGTAACCAATAGGCAACAAAGGTTAGAGAAAGGTTACAATTGTCACCAATATGCTACAAAGGTTAGAGAAAGGTTGCAATTGTAACCAATATGCAACAAATGATTAAAACGAAATAAAATAGCTCATAGTTTCAGCTCATAATGTTGGCAATGATTTCAACATCTGATAGTTATCCACAGATCATCTATCTGCATTTGTCGATACATAAATAAATGTCTAGATATAAATATAAACAGATTGGAAGAAATTCTTGCCGGAATCATGTCTGATTTTCACAGTAGAACGCACAGGAGTTTTGAAATTTCAGATAAACAAATGAAGAAATCTAACAGTATATTATTTATTACAATCACTAGGGTATATAATCTCCATTCCTTGCGTAAAGCTACGATCGCAAGTTAGTTGTTCACCCCTGTTGTTCCAGTGATCGTAATAAAGGGTTTGGTTTGAAATTCCTACCAACTGAAGAAGGCCGGAGCGTATAATAGCCGAAACGTCGTACAAATGGCAATAAAGATGAAGATAATAGTCCGACTAATGTAAATCCTGTAAATACTACGTCATCTCAGAAATATAGAAAAATACTGCAGGAAGTCTCTGTCTTTATTATTAAAACACAAATGGCAATGTATATTCCCAAAACTTTGATGCTTTTTTCTCAATATCCAGACTGTCTCTTTGATAATTGTTTTCTGTTTAGATTTTAGCTTGATTTTTCATATCTTTTAAGTACCAACACTGTAAGAATTTTTACAGAGATTCAGACATCGGTACGCAGGTAAAACGTCTAGAGCGACCCTACGGCCATAGGTTGTCATGGGAATGATGATGAACCTCAATTAAGGATACTCTAAGCATTAGTGATGTTGGGGTAATAATTGCCTTTTTCATCTTTCGGCTTCTCGACAAGACCCAAAATAGGATCTGCAATGTAACTGGTGTCGATTTAGCATCTTGCCTTCAGTCACTTTCTCACCGACAGCATATGGCTTCTCTCTGTCTTTTCTACAAGTATTTTCACGGCTTCTGCACTGGCAAGCTTCATTCTGTGGTTTCCCGCCATCATGAATTTACACGTACAACTACATTGGCTTCTTTGTCCCACCCTTTCATCGTTAAAATAGGCAAATCTAACCACCACCTCTCTATCAGTTTATTTTCTCGCATTTCTCACGTGTGGAACTCTTTTCCCATTTTTGATTCTCCAATAGCTACAATCTCCAAAGTATGAAATACAATGTCAATTGCTATCTCCTATTTTCTTGACTTCTACCTCTCTAAGGTCCTGGGCATGACGGTAAACTGCATCCGGCAGCAAGGCCACTGATTGGGAGGTTGTTGCATAGAAACACCTCTTAATTACTGTTGTTCTCACAGCACCTATTAGGATCCCAGCTATGGGCAAATATTTAACGCCCCACACTGGGATTAAAACACTATGAAAGTATAAAAATACACTTTTATAGAAATATATTCAATAAAATAGACTTTTATAGAAAAATAAACATTTTGAAGGAAAAATATTACCAACAATACATTTTTGAAGAAAAAATTATTTCCATAACAGATTTTTGAAAAATAAAATATTCTCAGCAAATCATTTTTGAATACAAAACTAGAAGACATTATTGGTTTTCTAAAAACAAAAAAGAATAAAGACAAACAAATCATTAAAATTTAACCATTGTTGCATATTGGTTACAATTGTAATCTTTCTCTAACCTTTGTTGCATATTGGTTAAAATTACAAGTACTATCTTGCTTGGGAGTGAAACGATTATGAAAAACGTTAATGATAAACTTTATACCAGCCTAGCTTCAGTAGATATCTCGAAAATGTAATGTTTTTAGAATAGGTTTCCCTTCTGTTATAATTTTAAATCATGGTAAAATATTATGTATCCATTCATAATGTAGGCAATAAAGCACTCCTAAATTCTTGTTTTTTTTTAGCTCTAAACAGTGCTCATTCTTTACTACAATCCCTAAATTCTGCCATTTAAACTCATTAGGTAAGTTGATCTATGCTTACCTCTGCACATATTTCATGTATATAACACGACAGTTTCTGATTCTTCAGACCTGCTTTTCTCACCAGTCAATCAGTTAAGTGCCATACGTGATACCCACTTGGGCAGAAGATTATCCCGCAGTAGGTTGCCATTACTTTCTGCGGTAGACTGGTTGCAAGCCAAGGCTATAGAACTCAATCTATCCTGTTCTTTCATCCATAACTGGAGGGAAGAGACGGATACCTTTCCCAAGGGTATTTGTACATGTGAATGCAAGGAATTCAAATGGACTTCGAACTGATTTTCTCACCCCCGTTACCTAAAAACTGTCTCTTTATTATTCTAAGACTCTTTTTGGTTTCAGTGTTTCCTAACACTTCCTATTTGACCAAATGTTACACCCATGGCATTCTTAGTATCCTTCTGAAGAACAACGTTTCTGTCATATTATGTTTCTTCTTCATTCATGAGAAAATTATACAGCATCCACTGACATACAGAAGTATAAGAGGAAGCAAAGTATGATAAATATTTGCTGACTAGAACACTTTCTTTTCAAGAAATGGTCGCATCTGTCAACAGTACACAATTTAATCTTGGCTGGTGTTTGACAGTAAATGCGACGTTTTATTCACTACCACTTGTTAGCTGAATGAGACAATAATAATACTTTTTATCTCGAAAGACACAGAGGAAACACACACACACACACATATATATACATATATATATATATATCAACTTCTTCGGAAAAAAGAGTAAAATACGAATTAGAAATGTGAAATAAAAACAAGAGGCTGTCGAGAGATCAGAATCTCATTTTACATAATTCAATAAAAACAAGTGCCGGGAAAATAGATAAGAAAACTATGCGTGTTTAATCTTATAAAACGTTTGTTTATTCTAACTACTTTCAAGATATTTTCAGTGAGGACTTTCTCGCCTTATCGCTATGTTACAATTCTTCTGTGAGTAGCAACACTTGACTAAATAAAGGATAAATAATTTGCAAGATTAAACTTTTTTTCCCGGAAGATGATCTGTCTCTTACACTATATCTTAAGGTCTCTAGCTCATAAACTCCAGTCAGTTTAAAACAAAGATGCCAATGATTTAGAATCCATAAATCAGAGTGCATTGATGACGATGGAATGCGAATATCTTCTATTTTTATCATTGCAAAAATTCGTGTCTGATTAGAAAATGTAAAACATACCTTCACAAAAAAAAAAATTTCATAGGTCAAATACATAATCTTCATTGTTTTAACAATTGTCTTCTTTCGTTATCAGTCAGTTAAGTGCCATACGTGATACATACTTGGGTGATCATGTCTCGAAAGAGACATGACTGACCGGGTTAAAGATTTTCCAGCTGTAGTTTGATATTATATTCTGCAGTAGACTGGTTGCCAACCTAGGCCATAGAACCCAATTTATTCTGTTATTTAACCCATAGCTGTAGGGAAGAGATGGATTAAAACATTTCCAGGTTTATTTGTGTTAAGTGATTGCAACGACTTCAGCTGAAATTCGAACTAGGCTCTCCGATTTCTCATTCCGAGCCGATGTCCACTGCATATCTTATAAACTTAGTGTTTTTGCTGGATAAAGAATTTTAAATAATTTTCTACTGACTGTACAAAGACAAATTTATTGTCCTTTAAATCGTTCTGCAGAGATTGGAACAAATGAAAATCTGAGTGAACCAAGTCAGGAGAATACGTTTAGTGATGGAGGATTTGCCATTTCAATTCTTAAACGTCTGTTTTTACAAAATGCATTTTGCGCTTTCTTGACGGAAAATGACACCTTTTCGATTTCCTAAAATTAACCGTTTTTCTTGCAGCTTAGTCTCTTCAAATAGCGAAAGGCAGATGAGGTATCGATTTTCAAACTCTTGACAATCTCTTCTATCGAAATCTTTGGTTTATTCTCCACGACGACAATCAAAACGTCTTTATTGAGGTCGGAAGGTCGGTTGGCCGGAACGTTGTTGTTCGTTTAGGTTAAAATCACTCTGACGGAATATGAAGAAACACTTTTGATTGTCCGAAGTGCAGGTGCACGATTCATATAAACCTTTTGAATGTTTTTTGGCGCTGTTCCAAAGTTAACTCCTTTCAGAAATTCATAGAGAATAATCTGGTCTAAAGGTTACCTTTTCATCCCCTATTTTTAAGGCATTCATTTGTGAACAAAACGTCTGACTTGTGATTGAACGATGGAAGGTCTGAAACTAGAACACGCAGGAAATCGACACAAAAAGAAATACCACAGTCAAGGAATCTTTGGTCACTGTGTCAGGCCATAATTTTTTTTCTCGTCAGAATACATCTTTCACATTTATAAATTAACCATTTATTTTTGCCGCGCATTGAATACTGTTGCAATATCTGGTCAGGTGCTTTTGCTGTTCATATCGAAGATTTAAACAAAATCTAAAGAAAAAGCTGCAATGTTATCGGTCCTGACTTGGCACGTCGACTTCAGTTCCTTTCTTACCGTTCTGATGTGGTTTATTTCTGCATTTTCTACAAACATTTCAATGGCAACTGATCTGACGAGCCTGTTTACCCTGATGGCCCTACCACATGAATTTACGCGTTCTACTAGATTGCCATCAAAGTTCCACCCATTTACCGTTGAAAAGGTTAAATGCAACTTCTACTCTACACTTTGTTTGCTCTTCTACTCTACACTTTGTTTGCTCACACTTTCTGGCTGTGGAACTCATTTCCGTTTATTTTCCCGATAGATATGTGCGTTGTGGTGCAGTGGATATCGGCTCGGAACGACAAATCGGAGAGCCGAGTTCGAATTCCAGTGCAATTCATTGCATTCACTTACACGCAAATACCCTTGGGAAAGGTACTAATCCGTTTCTTCTTTCCAGTTATGGGTTAAATAACTGGACAGATTGGGTTTTATAGCCTTAGCTGGCAACCAATATATCGCAGAAAGCAATGGCAACTTACTGCGGGACAATCATATGCCCAGTCAGTCATGTCTCTTTCAAGACATGATCGCCCAAGCGTGTATCACGTATGGCACTTAACTGATAATCTCCAAAAGTTTAAAAGCAATGTCATATTCTATCGCCTTGAATACCATCCATCCTTAATCTTTTTCTACGACAACCCCTGTATTTTTTATTCTCTCACTGTAACCTTCTACGCACTAGTGGCGGACTCGCCACGCTTGGGGTGAAATCATTAAAAAAAAGTTATGGTTATTTTATATTAACAATGAAAATCGAGCCCGAAATTTTGCAATGATTTGGTGCTAGCAAATCTGCATAGTATTCTTTTTATAGTAAAATTAACCCAATAAGGGCTTCGAAAAAGAGGGTTACTAGTAAAATGCTTATGATGAATGAGGTGATTGACATAAATTAAATAGTTAAACCACTTTCAAGATATTTAAACTTTTGTAGTTACTTGATTTTGACATCTCGAATTCCTAGTCTGCATCTTGGATATTTTCTTTTCTTTCATATATCGTGTTCTTTTCATATATAGTGTTCATTTATGTGTGTTTTAAAAGGATTTTAAAGTAATTTTACTATATACATATAGCAATATATTTATTAACCTAGTTTGTTTTTTTTTTGGCGGGGGGGGACGATTTTAAATTTATACATATTTGTAGATACTTGTATTTATAAACGGAATTTTTTTCTTTTGATAAATTCTTATACGTGTTTTTATCCTCATAATTTTTTTTTAGAAACGACTTAAAATTGTATATATTTATAGATATTTATTTATTTTTAAACTAATCGTAATTAATTCTTAGTCGAAGGTTTTGTTTTTGGTTTCTTTTTTAGCCATATGGACGAGTTCATGTTCGGTTCGCCACTTGATGTAAATTGGCTCTGTCTGTCGCCAATCGAAAGCGTGTGTAAGACTTTGTACGGGGCCCAAACATTATAATTTTTTTCCAATGTCTGAAAGAGCTGATTAAGGATGGACCAGAAGCTTATCATCTCTGGTCGGGTCGGCGCGGTGAGGGGGGTATGATGTTGAAAGACCCGAAACCCCCTAGTGATCCAAGCAAAGACATCACTGATGGCACCTTCTAGCGCCCCCACTACGGTGCGTATGTTTTAAAAATATTTCATGTATAGTACTCTATAAAACACACAAAAGTGGTCATAAAAACCAACAAAATTTATGGTTTTCCACAAAAGAAATTAAAAATATTTTTCAAGAGTAGTGGGAGCGCCATATCAACCACTTTGCCTGGACTTTCGAGCAAAATTGTCAGTAGGATTAAATTTTGAGAATGACAGATCAACCGACTTCAGTGAATTCATTTGAAAGTTAATTCTAATCTACGTCGGATTTTATTGTAAACGTTAATACTTTTGAAAAAATAAAATTGATACTAAACAATTGATGTTGATAGAATTCTCAGCATGTACTCATATTTATATAAGTAATAAATAATAATGAAATTTAACTAATATTATATATTTTTATTTTACAAAATAGTGGTTATAGCCTTTCAGAAGTTGCCATATTTTATGACTAAATTAAAATTGCTAGAATTTAATGTTGTACTAAGTAAATTTTCACCGTTCTACAAAAGTCAACTTAATTTGACTTCTGTTTTTGTCAAGTGTTTAATATATAAAGGGTGCGATGGATGAAATGATAATAATGCTGACATCTCATTTTAACAGAAATATTAACCAAAATTGTATAAAGGGTGCGATGGATGAAATGATAATAATGCTGACATCTCATTTTAACAGAAATATTAACCAAAATTGTATAAAGGGTGCGATGGATGAAATGATAATAATGCTGACATCTCATTTTAACAGAAATATTAACCAAAATTGTATAAAGGGTGCGATGGATGAAATGATAATAATGCTGACATCTCATTTTAACAGAAATATTAACCAAAATTGTATAAAGGGTGCGATGGATGAAATGATAATAATGCTGACATCTCATTTTAACAGAAATATTAACCAAAATTGTATAAAGGGTGCGATGGATGAAATGATAATAATGCTGACATCTCATTTTAACAGAAATATTAACCAAAATTGTATAAAATGTTAGAAATACTAAAGAGTAAATTTATTTAATCAAATCCCCATTGCCTTGAACCACAGCCTCCAGACGACCCCTGAATCACCTACATCTCTTCTGGACGGTTTTCTTGTTTAAGATAGTGAATGCTGCCAAAATACTTCCCTTCAGTTCATTTTTAATGTTATAAAAAGTTTTGTTGGTCTCTCCGTTAATTTTGCCCCACACACGAAAATCAAGGCGTGGTTGCATTCTAGAGAGTTAAGTGGTCAGATGTAAGGGGTTATGTGGGCACAGAAATTGTCTGACATCTATGACTGGGTTCTCCTGATTATGTGGCATTGTGCAGAGACCTGTTTCTTTACATAGGGTCTTCCAGCAGCCACACTGTTGACCCAAAACAATACTACCTCCTTAATGCACTTGATGTAGTCTTATGTGTTGAGTTTGAGATCCCTTGGAAAGAGTAATGAGGCCATACTGTCGCCATCGTTAGTGTTCACTTTAAACACCTTTGTAATGACCATCAGACTCATCCAACTTTTCCGAATCCTCTGTACTACCCTGAACACCTAAACACACTGAAATTATTGTACTAAAGCTTCCGGTGGAAATGCCAAGCAGTAAAGTAAGCCTATCCCAAATTTCTGACGGAGTGAATTATGTCATAGTGCTCTTTTTCTCACATACAGTGTTCTATTGGATCAACTTACTGAACAAACATCAAAATCCAAACAACGCACAGGCGCGAAATTGAAAAATATAAAATGGTAACAATTTACCCATCGCACTCTGGATTTAATCAAAGAATTCCAGAAAACTACAAACTTTTTCAAAATTATAGACCTGCTACGTTGACAACACACCGCAGGATTTGATCACATAAATAGACACTTACGCTTTGCATCTATTAAAATTATTTTCCAAGCACTGATGTAACTGAATGTCTAAACCTGATAGTTAATTTTCTAAGTGCCACTTAGATGTAGGACAAGACAGAAAGTATAGGGCACCCAGTGATTATCGATCTCACTATTCAGTTGCAATAGACAAGCTGGCTAATCATTACACCAAGCTTGCTACCCATTATATCCCCATTAGTACCTACCTAAAACTTATATAGGAACTAACACATCACTCAACAAGTCCTAGGCCTGACATATAGATGACGCTACTAATAACAAAATCTATATAACTTTTATGAAGTTCTAACCGTCAAATAGCACGTGTCAAAATTTGAGCCTAATCGGATAATTAGTTTACAAATTACAATTATTTAACCGAATCTACTGTTGCAAATTTTCAAAACAATGGAAAAATCTGAATTTCGTGTGTTGATAAAACATTGCTTTCTGATGGGAAAAATACTGTTCAAGCAAAGCAATGGCTTGATAAGTGTTATTTATACTCTTTTCCGTCGGAAACAACAGTTAAGACGTGTTATGCTGACTTTAGATGATGTTGTACAGACACAAATGATGCTGAACGTTCAAGTCGCCCAAAATCGGCAGTTGACCCAGAAAACACAAAAAAGAAATCCACAAATTCTTTTGGCCGATCGTAAATTAAAGTTGCGTAAGATAGCAGAGAAGCTGAACAAATCAGAAGGCATTCACTATTTTACGTGTCCATTTGTCAATGAAAAAGCTATATAAAAAGTGAGTGCTGCGTTTGCTCACAGTTGCTTAACCCTCTAGGGCCATTCGTATCATATTTGATACAGTATTTCCCTATAAGGAAACATTTGGTATTTCCCTATAAGGAAACATTTGGTATTCATTGACTGAGCAGTCAGTACTGCTTTCATTTGAAATTTATAAAATATTTCTCTTAAAAAATTTTTCAGGAAAATATTTCTTTCAAGACTTGTTTTCATACTGTATCAAATATGATACGAATGGCCCTAGAGGGTTAAATCCAACAAATTGATTGCAACACTTTCAACGCAAGAAGTAGTAGTTTTTGCGTAAATATATGGCAATAGATAAAATATGAATGCACTACTTTACTTCGGTGTCAAATTGGCACTCAGCTGAATGGACATCAGGTGAAAGCCGTCGACAGCGACCAAAGACGCAAACATCAGCAGGCAAGATTTTGGTCTCCGTATTTTGGGATGAGCAAAGTATTTTGTTCATTGATTACCTTGGCAAAAACAGAACTATCAATAGCGAATATTATATAGCATTATTGGTGCGTTTGAAGGAAGAAATCACCATAAAACGGCAACAAATAAAGAAGAAAAAAGTGATCTTTCACCAACACAATGCACCGTGTCACAAGTTGATCGCAGCGATGGCAAAACTACATAAACTGCACTTCGAATCGCTTCAGCAACCACCTTGTTCTGAAGACCTGTCCCGCTCGCAAATACTAACTGATTGCAGATCTCAAAAGAATGCACTAGGGAAAAAGATTTGGCTCCATGTAGAAGTGGTATTGTAAACCGAGGCATATTTTGAGGCCAAAGACAAATCGGTCTACGAAAGACTGTCGAAGAGAAGCGTTGGAGTCAGCGTATCATCCTAGAAAGAGACTATGTTGATGAATAAAGTCAAAGTTTGCCTAAAAGTTGTTGTTTTATTAGTTAGGCCTGGGACTTATTGAGTGATATATTAAGTCTACAAAACCGTAGATGTCTGGTTGGTTGATTTTCTTTAGTGACATATCAACACTTCTGTAACTTATTTGATTCTGAAATCTAAATATTTTGAACATAGTTTCATAGTTTAAGCTGTTCATAATGTATTGTTGGCCATTTTGCTATAAAATGTATTGTTGGAATTTGTACCTTAAAAATATATTGCTGATAATTCTCCTGTGATTATGTAACCCTGGAAATTTTTGCCTATTAATGTATTTCTAGCATTTTTCCAATAAAAATGTATTTTAATACATTCGTATGTTTGGAGATTAACTATTTGCCAATAGCTGGGACCATAACAGGTACTACCACCCTGGGTCATGATGGACCTGGGAAGAACAGCAATTAAAAAGTGGTTCAACGCTCCTCAAAGCCTCCAATCTTCCGATTAGAGACCTGGCTACTGGATGTAGCCTGGCTAATTGATGTAGTTTATCGTGTAAATGTCTAAGGAAGACTCCAATATGAAATCATTTCAAATCTCAGCAGGATTACGACAAAAAAGGATAAAAGATCCGGATATCAGTTTATAGATGACTAGCAGTATAGCCCGGCGTTGCTCGGGTGTAATGAAAGGTTTAAAACTAATCCATAGTCCCGGAGCTCAGACTATTTGGACGTTGGCACGAAAGACTAAAAAGCAATAGTTGTTTCCAGTTAAACCGTAGACTGAAAGAAAAATGAATAGATGTAAGTCAGATTTTGATTTCCTGGTATCGATATCAAATAAGTTTTTTTCGACGTAAACTGAATTTTGAAGGCTAAATAAGTCCTCTGAGTGAATGGTATCATGGCTGAGACTAAGAACTACAATTATACCTACTTAGAGCCAAACCCGAAGCAAAAACTAAAATTAAAATGGCTGAAAAACTGATTTTGATCAGACCCGATAGGATATCGGGGTATCGATTTCCAATATCAGAGTCAAATAAATCCTCCAAGCATAAACTAAGTAAATACATGAAAACTTCTCGTACCCATCGGGAGTAAAATCTGAGAAAATAACCATATTGATAGCTGAATATCGGTTTTTGATCAGATTCGATAGATTATCGGGGGTATCGACTTCCGATACCGGGGATATTATAAATTTTCTGCACTATTGTAAGAAGTGCAACCTTGAAACTTCTGAATATCGTTTCTTATGTCTTTGTCTATGAGTGTATCAAATTTGATTAAAATCGGACCACTCCTCCTATAAGCCGATTTTTTCGATTATCGATTTTCGATATTTATCGGGTGAACCTCGACACGAAACCTAGCTAAGAACACTCGCAGGCACTTATGGTGCAACTGTGTAAATTTTGAAGAAAATCGGTTCAGCCGTTTCGAAGTCTATAGGTAACGGACACACACACACACACATACACAGACAAAGTTTCATTTATAAATAAGTTTTGATGAGAGGATGTTATAACAATGACATAGGTATTCATAGTTGGGATAAGAAGGGTCGAGAATAAAAACTAGTCAAAATTCATTATTCCAAGTGATCCAAGAAGGACTGAAGTTTCCAAAACAAAATCTATGATCTAGAATCAGAATGGAAATAATTATAGCACATAACCTGAATCTATTACTAAAAAACTGAATAAGAATATAAATATTAAACACTGCAAATTCGTTGATGAATTTATTTAATAAAAAGAGTTTATAAATTTCAACCAACAGTAGCAAATTCTTCAGTCAATGAATGCTGAATGTTTCCGTATAATGAAATGGGCTATTATTATTCAGTTAATCAGTTAAGTGCCATACGTCCAATTATTTAACCCATAACTGGAGGGAAGAGACTGATTAATACCTTTCCCAAGGATATTTGTGCGTAAGTGAATGCAAGGAATTCTACTGGAATTCGAACTCGGCACCCCGATCTCTCGTTCCGAGTCGATCTTCACTGCACTACAACGCACATCCTGCACCACATCGCACATCCTGCACCACATCGCATATCCTACCAATATTAAAAAATTAATTGCAACATAAATTACTATTTATAAATATGCTGAAACTATATACACCATAGAAACGTATTTCACAGACACTACATCCAAGTATACAATATTAGACTATAATATTCATTATGAGATTTATCACTAATTACGAGATAGTGTATAGGAAAGGCACGGTGAATAGCGGTTCAGATTAAGGAATGGGAGAGCAGAGTTCAATACCGGTCGATTTCATTAAGTGCTAATACCCTGCGAGAGACATGAATCAATCTTCTTCTAGTTATAAATAATAGTACTATAAATATCAAGGCAGATTTACCAACCAGTCTAGGAGAAGTTTTGGGCTGTGTAAGGCTATCTTGCATATGAGATCCGTACAACGCTGAGTGTTATGAGATTTGTGATCATGTGTGGAGAAGACTGAGGCAGGCTTAGTCAACAGGAACACTCAGTGTTTAAAACACTGAGTGTTCCTGTTGACTAAGCCTTAATACTTTCACCCTTAGCAAGTCGGGACCGCAACTAATGCGCAGAGGCTACAGTAAGGTAAAAACTGGGTACAGAGGATGTTGAAGAAATAATAAAAGATAGACAGGATTCAAGGTGACAAAAAATGGTAATTAACGTTGCAATTAAATTTTTGGAGATTGTACCTTTCGAAGAGGTTTCATAAGACAGAAAGTGCGAGAAAATAAACTGTTAGAGTAGATGAGATAGTGACATTTAACTATTTCAACGATACAAAGATGGGATCTATATGTCAATCTAGTAGCACCAACGAATGAAATGGTAATGTATATAGTTTCCTTACAAGGAAACATTCAGTATTTTTACATTCAACCAATATTGCTGTCGGTTTAAATTTATTAAATTTTTCTCCTGAAATATTTTGTCAAGAAAATGGGCTCCTCATTTCCAATAGTTGTCTTTTTTTTCCAATACTGATCCTTTATTTGAAGTGGTATGGAACATCAATATCTTGATTTACTCTTCGAGTTAGATGAGGAAAGAAAATATTGATCGCTTAATCAGTCACTGAGAAATGAAGCCGGAAAATCTAATTAACAAAGTTGAATATTTATTTTTATTGAATAGAAAAATATCATATCGACATGCCAAAGTGAGTAAATCAGTTTAAATGCCGGAAATGTAATTTACACCCTTGTCCAAATGAATTGAAACAACTGTTATAGTTTCCTTTCTTTCACCATACGGTCAGTTTTAGACCCACTGGAGTGACAGGATGACATCGATTTATATTTTGTTCCTCAGATTAGGTTATTTGCAGTGGTGTTCAGTAATATGAATATGTTTTTGAAGTTTATGATGAAATTTGTTTGACCTTGAAAATTGTCATCAGATTTTTATCCCGCCCAGACACTATTGTCTCGACCGTCGATTAGTTGTCCAACCGCCATTGTCTGTGATGGACGTTACTCCACATAAGCGTACGAAAATTGAAACACACTGTCAAGCCTTACAGATAGATCACGGTTATTGTTGGTGTCATCCTTTCAATTGTCAGTCGTGTCACCAAGGCGGAGGAACAGGATAGATCCGCCAGGCCAAAACGCAAAGGAAAATGCGATCGGAAAGAAAACAACGCCACGCGACGATGTATACGCGATCAGGGAAAGTGTGAAAGATCCTAGGAAGATATTATTCTTCTTGTTTCAATTACTTTGCACAAGGTGTAGAATGAAAACTAGCTGATAGCTGTTCATTTACTTATCTATCTATCTATCTATCTATCTATCTATCCTTTTTTTATAACAGCTTCACTCCAAGTAGAGAAGTACTTCTACTGGTGTGCAGGGGGCTACATAAGAGAGGAGTGAAGGCTTACCCGAGAAGATTGAATAGAAAAGGAACCCGTTATAGTAAATGGGTAAGAGAATGAGTAAGAGAAGGATGTAAATACTGGCGTGAAGAGAGTTGCGTGAGAGTAGAGGGACAAAGAGAGAATAACAAGATACAGGGAGTGTTGGGGAAAGGATATAAAAAGGATGAGAGTCAAGTGGATAAGAGATGGCAACTGACGTTGCATTTAAATTATTTGGAGATTGTAGCCGTCAGGGAAGCAAGTATACTGAAAGGGAGTGCCACAGGTAGGAAATACGAAAGAAAAAGCTGTGAGAATGGAAGTGGCAGCTGCATTTAGTTGTTTTGACTCTAAAATGGTGGGACCTTATTGCCAGTCTGGTTGCTTGAGTAAATTTGTGTACTAGGGTATTAGTTTTCCTATTGTCATTGTCTGCGATGAAAGCGTGAAAGATCATAGGAAGACATTGTTGGACTTTTTGCGTACATATATATATACTGGGGAGACAGCCATGGGCTAACCCATTTTATAGTTCACTAATAGAAGGCTTAACCAATCAGGAAGCTCAATGCGACGTGTATAAAATGCGGCTATATTTTTCCGAGTATTGCCGATCTGGTCCGATTCAGTAGAGTGTCTGATTCGGGAGTGTTAATCTTTGCCGTTGTTTCATTGAAAAGATTACGTGCTACGCTGTGCTCTATATCTATAAACTTTGGCGGTCACTAGTCAACACAAAGAAGTGTATATATATTAATATACTATTAGAATAGGACATATGGTTGAATCTTGCTGGTTCAACAGTAAAACAGTGAGACCTAGTTTCCAATCTAGTAGCACGCACAAATTCATGCTAGTCAAAACAACGAGTGGGAAAATTCATCAGAACGATTTTTAATGAATGGCTGAAGAAAAACTAGAGGAAAGTCATGACGCGGCCATGACTGAATTCGAGATGGCAGGTCAGGACGGATAACTTTACAGGTCCTTCTGTAAATTTTAGAGAATCTTGTGTTATATAGCAGGAAAATCAAACCCGATTTAGCAGCAATATCCAGTGTACGGACGAGTGATAGATTTATAAATGTGCAAGATGTTAGTACTTTTTTGGTCGTTTTGTATATTGGGCTTAACCAATCAGAAGGCTCAAAATATTCAATGCGACGTGTACAAAAGGCGGCCATATTTTTCCGAGTATTGCCGATCTGGTCCGATTCAGTAGAGTGTCTGATTCGGAAGTGTTAATCTTTGACGTTGTCTCATTGAAAAGATTACGTGCTACGCTGTGCTATATATCCATGAACTATGATAGACGTGGTCAACCGATATTATTAGTTTTGTTTCAATTAATTTGCACAAGGGTGTAGAATGAAAACCAGCTGTTTACTGAAAAAAATAAAACAGAAGAAATATTTATCAGATCGTATAGGCTCGACATGAAGAACGTTTAATGAAGTGATTTTTGATTGTACAGGAATCTTTCAGTTCTGGCCGGTGAGTAGAATTTATCTGACACCAGACTGACTAAAAACGATGAGAGGTAAAATTCCTATAAAGCCTAATTCTATTTATTCAAAAATGCCACATTCACTCTAAAGATATGGGATTTTGTCCACTACGTAAAACATTACAAATAAATAAAACTAAAAAATAATTTATATTTCTGAGATGAAGTATTTACATTATTTACATTGTTCAAACAGTTGTCCTCATCTTTATTGTTATAATCCATAACGTTTCGACCGGTACATACTGCAACCTTAATCAAGTAACTGGAATTTGAGTTAAATCCGGAAGTAGCATGACGCGTGGAACGAGAACAATTACTTCAGCGATTGAAATAAAGGGTTTGGTTCAAAATTGAACACACTTGAACAAGGTCGGACAGTACACCGACTGAAACGTCGTGAATGTGACAACAATGATGAGAACAACATTACGAACAATGCAAATAAAGAATTTATCATTTGGCTAACATTCAAAAGGCGATATGAGGCCAGAAATTGACAGAATTCAATATCCAGCACGTTTCTTGCTGTCAGGTACGAAGGTTAATCTCTTCTGATTCAGGAGTGTTTTTCGGTTCCTGTGCCAAGAGACCTTGTCACTTTAAAGGTAACCATTTAGAATACAAGTTACTGCTAAATTCTTGTAAAAACTTTTTAGAAAGTAAGAAAAAACTCTATTTTGATCACAAACCTAGGCATAAGATTTGCAACATCGGCCTGCTAACAGAGTAATATTAATGGAAGTTTAAGACAGCCTAAGATATAATGGAATCGTTTGGAATTGAAAGAAATATTGAATTTATGCATTCTATACATCATAGTCCGAACTGGATAATATATTCAATGAATGAGAATGAATTTGCTATAAGAAACAACAAAAATGACTTCTTTTTATGTGAATAATGTGTATCCGGCTATTGTAAGAGGCCTTTAATTTTTCTTTAATCATATCACCTCGAGCAAAGCGGTAACGCCACTGATGTGCAGGGGGCTACGTAAGAGCAAAAGCACTAAATAGAAGAGAGTAAATAAAAGGACAAACCATTTAGAAAGAAGCAAGAGAAGGGAGGGAATACAGGTGTGATGACAGTTGCAGAGGTGGAGAGAAAGGAAAGGACATACAGGGTTGTAAGGAAAGAACTAGGGTCAAGTGGTTAAGAGATGAGTATTGACCTTGCATTTGAATTCCTGAATTTATTTTTATATATAATCCTTTCACCTCAAGCAAGGCAGAACTGCCATTGGTGCACAGGGGAGAGAAAAACAAGGTTAAAGGTACAGGGAATGGGTGATTGATAGGATTTGGGATTCAGGGTGGTAATAGATAGCAATTGACGTTGCATTTATGTTTTTGAAAATTGTATCTATCAGGGAAGGAAATATTCGGAAATGAGTTCCACGGGCAGGAAGTGCGAAGAAAGAAACTGTTGGTGTAGAATTGGCGGTCACATTTAACTATTTCAACGGTAAATGGGTGGGACCTAGATGCCAATCCAGTAGGACGCATAAATTCTTACGATCAGAGCATCTCAATATGGTGTGATGGTTAACAAGTTTGTCTCGCTAGCATCGTTATCAGTTCGATACTCATTGGGTTTCTCATACTGTCGGCCTTGTACCACATCCAAGCTGCGCTTAGAGAAGCATCAGGGAAAAACGCTTGTCAGAGCAGAATATATGAAAATATGTGTATGAAATAAAGAGGGAAGCTGCATCACGTCGGTGAGAAAGTGAATGAAAGAGAGCTGCTCACTCAGAACCAACTACATTGATTTCAGTGATTAGTGTAACTGTTTTTTTGTTTTGTTTTGTTTTTTACCAAATAATAGTTAAAGTATATTGATGAAGGGGCTAGATTTTGGAAAGAAAAATAAGTTTTAAAAAGCAAATTGATTTTTTTTCTATTTTTTGACACGCCCTTTTCAAAAGAAAAGGGTGTGTTAAAAATTCAGCAAGTTGAAAAAATATATAAAATACAGATTTGTATTTTTTTATTACAAGGCCCAAGGGTCACTCCAGCTAAAAGGTTAGAGAGTAAGATGCACTGTTTATGCAGATATCTGGGGAAAATAACCGTTAACCTTTGTCTTGAACAGCTTAAGAATATATTGATCGGGAAAACATCCTATTGGGAGTGAGTTCCACCGAACATCATTTCGTAGAAAAAAGCTGCTCGATGGAGAACTTCTTCTTCTTCTTCTTCTTCTTCTTCTTCTTCTTCTTCTTCTTCTATGTACCCTGTCCTTTCAGGATGTAGGCGATCATGGCTTTCCACGTCTCCCATCCCTGGTGGCTATTAGCATGCCTTCTCCTGTTACACCATGCAACCCTCGTTCCGCCCTCCACCTGATTAAGCCCTTCAAATATGTTATCCGCTGCTTTCCCCTGTCTCTTTTTCCCTCTATCTGGCCTGTTACTAACAGTTTCTCCAAGCCTTCCTTCCTCATTGCATGTCCCAGGAACTTCAGCTGTCTCTTCCTGATACTTATTATTAATTTCCTTTTCGTTTCCATCCTTTCTAAAACTTCATCATTGCTCACATGCTCGATTCATGATATTCGGTGTATCCTTCTGTAGAACTACATTTCAGTTGCTTCAAGTTTTTCCATTCATCTACAGTTCTTCCTGACAAATGGAATATAAAAAGAATGGAGATTATTCGTAACAATTTGCGTAGCATGGTTGGTCTTAGCCGTGGTCGGCCAGTCGGCTGTGACTGGGATTCAGAACATTTGTAAAAATTCGAAAAAATAAAATTCGAAAATGGAATTAAAGTGTTTTATTCTTATTTTTGTAAAGTTCGCAATCTATGAAAACCGTTTTGGTTTGGTTTAGTATGATTTTATAGAAAAAAAGCAAAAGTTGTTACACGAAATAGGCTCATGGCTGTTTTCGGTGAGAATGTCTGTATGTGTCGATTGGCCTTTCTGTAGTTTTTCCGGGAACCTTCCATTGAAATAGTAAATGCAAAGCGAGAGGCTTGCGACCTCAGTGAGAAAAGGGCTGTACCGTAAATAAAAACGCTAAAAAATGACTGTGTAAAAGTGTAAATACTTACATATGATTTTTTTTTTTGGGGGGGGGGGAAGGTGCACCAAAATAGTCTTTTTTATACTCGCTTCCAGTACAATGTTTGGCTTCTTTTTAACAATATCTCTTTAAACTTTCCAGGTACTCCTTCTTATTTTCTCTGTATCTCTCATAATTAAACCTAATGTTTTTTTATTCATTTTCACCCATTTTTCTAGTGTCGATTCTTTTGTTTCTCAATTTCGAAATTATAGGAATAACAAGAAATTGGAAAAATAACAGCTTTCTCAACAACGTTCGCAGTTACCATAACGACGTAACTGGTTACAAACACTTTTCAATACGATATACATCTGTGCTTTATGACCCAGATATGTTTGAATAGTGTATATTTAGATATATTTGTCGTTCTTGTTCGACGCAGCCAAATTGCGACAAAATTAAAGGAATTTGCTAACAACAAGGTATGGGTGTCTCTATTTGCTCTTGTATTGTGTGGAACAAAAGTGAAAGACTGACATTGAGAAAGAACAATGAGGAAAACATACAATTCTGTGGGTATGAATTTATATATCTATAGATAAAGAATGCTAGAAGAGAAAATAGGACATGTGTTCATAGGAATCAACATTTCAATAGAAGTTAGTTTGACGTCTCAAGAGATTTTCAGATTTCTACACACATATTGTGTATATTTTAAATCTCCGACATTAAGCACTATTTATTCAAATATATAATACTTATATATATAAGATTGTTTTACAGAGATATACATTTTGTCAATACAAAGATTTTTTACAGACATATTACTTTATATATATATATATATATATTAACGAGATTATCGAAACTTGGTTATAAACAACCGACAATTTGAAATTATTTTTTTAATCTATACGCGTATTTAAGTAGATATTCTGTTTTTAATTAAACAGTATTATATATGTATATCTATTGGTCTGATTATAATACGATAAATTTTTTTATTATGAAAATTTGTGTCATACGGCAGGATTCGAACCTGCAACCCCTATCCACATAGGAGAAGCTACCGTGTGATCTGACACGTCTTAGAACACTGGACCACGGAAGACACACATTTCAAATTGTCGAGTGATTATAACCAAGTCTCGTTAATCAAATTATATATATATATATATATATATATATATATATATATATATATATATATATATATATATATATATATATATATATATATATATATATATTATAGGTTTTTGAATATATATATTATATACATATATAAAAGTTTCAAATATATCATATACATCAGTCAGTCAGTTAAGTGCCAGACGTGATACACGCTCTTGAAAAAGACATGACTTGGCAGAAGATTTTCCTGCAGTAGGTTGCCATTACATTCTGCGGTGGGCTGGTATTTAACCAAGGCTATATAACCTAATCTGTCCTGTTATTTGACACATAGCTTGAGTAAAGATACGGATTAATACCTTTTCCAAGTGTATTTCCACAGAAGTAAATGAAAAGAATTCTAATATATATCTATCTATCTATATATATATATATATATATATATATATAGGTAGAATCGCCGACTGACGCCACTTCGAGTGGCGTCATGGTAGAAACCTGTGTCGCGAAATAATTCGTTTAAATATGGAAAATATTCAAAAGTTCTACAATATAATTGTATCGAACACTTTTTAATACAAATGTTTACTGGTCTAACCCTATTAGAACCAAAAACTAAATATTAAACAATATATATATATATATATATATATATATATATATATATATATATATATATATATATCACAGTATCAAACAATATATATATATATATAGCTCACAGCTCAAAGGTAGACTCGCTGACTGACGCCAATTCGGTTGGGTTTCGATCTTGGGTAAAAAGCAATCGGATGTCTAACCGTACTGATGAGCTGTGATACAGCGAAGCAGATCTGTCAATGGATGACTATATATATATATACATATATATATATATATTTATGTTCTACATACTTTACGCCATGATTAAATACCTTGACAATGTAGAGTGATTTACTTTCTTCATAGACTAGGTATGCTATGCTGGCGAGAGTTTATCTCCTGTCATGTTCAGCCTAGCCAGAGGCTAGTGGGTCGCAGCCAGACACCCTCTTCGTAACCTGGAGAAGTTAGCAGCTCTCTAGTTTCATAGACAGGCACGAATGCGATACACTAGTCTTCTAGCAAATGATGCATAGTGAATGTTAGGCAACACAGAAAAATTCAACGACATGGATCAATCGACTCTCGTTATCTTAATACGCCTATTGCTATTGGACTTGCGTTCAATAATACTAAATTGTAAATTGTTATATAGAAACTTTCGGTAGTATCAAGTTAAAACACTAGTTTGAGTTCGATCACCTCAATTAAGTAATGTTGAGCTTATTCAGTACTCAGATGGACGAACGTTGTGGTATACCAAGTATTTTAATCTACAAGACAGGTCCAGTAAGCTGGTGATAGACAGAATATCACCGCTTATACTAAGAGATGATCGTGTTATGCGGAGGTGGTCCTTGGTTGATAGGTCGCAGGGTTTAGCGTGGTATGTGGTGAAGGTGAGATGATTGAAATGTACTTACAATAAGTGTGAAACCATTTGATAAAAAGCATAGCCAGTAAATCTAATCCGAATAAAAGTAACAATTTAATCGTCTTCAAGTTGGCTCGTGAAGCTTCGAGATAAAGTACATTGTAACCAAACAGCAGAAGACATTCTTCATTCGAGGCAGTGTTCCAAATGGCTTGGGGAACATTCTGCCCCACAAGAGGAATAATAGCTCCACAGAGATCTGTTAAATTTAAATCGTTAAATGAGAAGAAATCATATTGCGATGTCGAAAGCATTTACGAGTTTATTTTTGTCGCAGAGCTTAACTTCAACTTAAATTGATCTTGATCTTTGCTGGACAAATGAATATGAATATTTGAAAATATGAAACATCTGAACGGCTTCAAGTATAGAAAAATCGAATATGAATGTCGTATCTGTGTCTAGTTGTTCGACAGTTTTCATCACACGTCACGCCATTACGGCACTTCCAGTACCAAAATTCATCTACACGCGTCCTCCTCCTTTCACTTGTCTTTTCCCCCTGTTCTATGTCAATTTCTATTTCCTGTTAATATCAGCTGAGCTCATCTTCTTTCTCTTACTTCACTTTCTGTCTTCCCTTCTTTCTATCTCGTTTCTCTATCTATCGATTAGTATGGAATTCCTCTATATTTACTACCATTACATGACCATTCACTCTCCACTCGCTTTTATTGCTAACACTTTTTTTCTAAAGCTGTTTTCAATCGCTTTTATGTCATTCCGCTTAATTTATTCATAAAACTCATATTTTCTCCCCCGCCTCTCTATCTTTTCGCCTCTTCTTCTCTTTTTAGCCGACATTTTCTGCTATTTTTAACCTTTCCTTTTCTTGTTATTCCATACTTCCTCCTACCATTCAAAATCTATCTATCTATCTATCTATCTATCTATCTATCTATCTATCTATCTATCTATCTATCTATTTATAGAAAGCTGTTTAGCATATATATATATATATATATATATATATGTATATATTATTCGTTTCAGTATCTATCTATCTATCTATCTATCTATCTATCTATCTATCTATCTATCTAATCTGTTCAGTATCTATCTATCTTAATTTGTTCAGTATCTATCTATCTATCTATCTATCTATCTATCTATCTATCTATCTATTCTTATTTCTTCATTTGTTCTATCTATCTATCTATCTATCTATCTATCTATCTATCTATTCTTAATTTGTTCAGTATCTATCTATCTATCTATCTATCTATCTATCTATCTATCTTAATCTGTTCTCTATCTATCTATCTATCTATCTATCTATCTATCTATCTATCTATCTTAATTTGCTCAGTATCTATCTATCTATCTATCTATCTATCTATCTATCTATCTTAATCTGTTCTCTATCTATCTATCTATCTATCTATCTATCTTAATCTGTTCTCTATCTATCTATCTATCTATCTATCTTAATTTGGTCAGTATCTATCTATCTATCTATCTATCTATCTATCTATCTATCTATCTATCTTAATCTGTTCTGTATCTATCTATCTATCTATCTATCTATCTATCTATCTATCTATCTATCTATCTATTTGCTTCATTCACTTACGCCAAAAGATAAGTATTAATTCGCCGGATCTTCCTCCATCTATGGGTTAAATATCAGGATATATTGAGTTCTGTAGCCGTAGTTGACAGCCAGTGTAATGCAGAAAGCAATGGTAACCTACTACGGCAAAATCTTCTGCTCAATAGGTTATGTCCCTTTCGAGACATGATCGCTTATGCGTGTATAGCACTTAACTGACTGATCTATCTATCTATATATATATATATCTTATTCTCATCTCAGACCCTACTTGGGATTTTTTTTATAACCTGTATATTTCTCTTTACATAAGATTTCAGATGTCTTTCAAATTCACAGCTTGGCTATTATCATGCCTCGCTTTATTCAGACCAGCTTCCTAATTCTCTTTGTCTTTCCTCCAACGTAATGCATAGTTGTCCACAAAAGAAACTACCGAACCTCCGACCTACATATGGAGAAAGTTATTATTAAGCAGAAATTTAACTTCGAGGAAATCAGAAAGAGCCGTCACTCTCGCCGAAACACGTTGTTTATATGTTTTCCATTTTATCTCATCATCTTCACAAAGTTTGATACAAATATTTGAATTTGCTTTATAATTTTAGAATCTCGGCCAAGTAGTATTACGGGAATAAAATATGTTCTTCGAAAAAAAAGAGAGCACCGTACTGCTCTATAACATTGAGGCAGTAGCGATATTACATATATTATTAGATGAAGTAAAATGTTCGCTGTGGTTCAGTGGATATCGACTCGGAACGATTAATCGGGGAGCCGAGTTCGAATTCTAGTTGAACTTCTTGAATTCACTTACGCACAAATATCCTTAAGAAATGTATTAATCTGTCTCTTTGCTGCAGTTATGTGTTAAATAATAGGACAGACTTGGGTCAGACTGGGTTCTCTAGCCTTGACTAACGCAGAAAGCAATGGCAACCTACTACGAGATAATCTTCATGTTTTAAAAGAGACATGATCGCCCAAAATTGTATCACGTATGGCACTTAACTGACTGACTTTTCTATAACATTGCATAGCATTCAGACATAAGCGATATTACATGTATTATTACATGAAATAAAAACCTGAAGAGATGTGCCTTTACCGATGAATAGCATGGAAATCTCATGTTGAGCAGAAAATTTATATTGAATTGTAGTTAGTGGCGTGCAAAGGGAAGAGCCCATGTGGCAGTGGCTGCGGCCGGCACTTACTGGGGGAGTGACACTTTCGATTTAACTTTGTTTTTATTAGATGTTAAAAGTAAATAAAATAATCTTTAATTTTCGTTTTTAAATTGGCTGCTGGTAATTTGGCCAAACCTGTGAAGAAAATTTTAAACAGGGTTCAAATGACGCTAGCATTTTTTAGAAATGATTCTAAAAAGCGATGTCTGGCGGTGGGGACAGATTCCAGTTAGACATGGGCTAGTCATTAAGTATACTAGGTCCAAAAGAAAATACACTTTGTATAATGTTGTGATTTTGTTTGGGTTGGTGATGGGGGATGCCAGTCACAATCCTGGTTCTGGGTACTACCGGAAATATGCACACCACTGAGTGTAATACAAATAAACTATACTTAACAGAAGCGGGTGCAGGAAGATGAAATAATGTCTGGAGAATTTAACATACATAGGGCTTTTAGTGAAAACAACAGAAGTAAAGTGAATCGGTTAATAACTTTGAGTCTAAATTTATATCAGAACAAGGAACAGAAAAACGAAAAGTTGATGTAAATAAATAAGTGCAAATCAGAAAAGACAGATGCTAGGGAATAACCATGAACTTTTTCTTCATGAAAAAGTATGGTAAAAAGAAAGTCAAAGAATTTCAGTTGTGTCAACAAAATTTGATATCTTCTCAATAATATCGGGCAAAAAATTATTTATGTTCCTTCGCTTATACCCTTCTGTCTGCAGTATATATGACATCAGATTGACTTCCTCGGAAACTTTAAATTTTTTCAATCATGTATAATTGAATCTATATACGAAGAGTACAATATAATTCCCGGAATTACTACTTTGTATCGCAGAGGAAAATGAGCCAGTAAAATATTAGGCTTTCTTCATGTGAATCATCTGTTGTCGAGCAGTATAAGAAGTTGAACGTGTTCATGTTATACAGTTATCAACAAATGAGTGATTTTTTTTAATCATATCACCCCGAGCAAGCGGGGGGACGCCACTGATGTGCAGGGGGCTACATAAGAGTAAAAGAATTAGAGGAGAGTGAGGAGAAGGACGAACCAGTTAGAAAGAAGCAAGAGAAGGATGGGAATACAGGTGTGATGATAGTTGCAAAGTTGGAAAGAAAGGAAAGGATCTACAGGACGGTGTGGAAAGAACTAGGCTCAAGTAGTTAAGAGATGAGTATTGACCATGCATTTAAATCCCTGGAGGTTGTAGCCGTCAGGAACGCAAGAATAAGGAAGCAAGTTCCACAGGCGGGAAGTGCGGGGAAAGAAGCTGCAGGAGTAGAATTGTTGTCTGCATTTGGTTGATCTAACTGTGAAAGGGTGAATGAATCTGGATCAGTGTACTGACGACAGGTTTTTGAGAAGATAGGGAAAACTGCTCCTCAAATCTTAGCTGTAATAAAATGGATTATGATAAATATGATATGAAGAAATCAATTTTTTTTGTTTAGTGGCAGAGGCGGTTCACATAATAATGCAAGAAGTGGGGAGCCAAAACACGAGGAGGAGGGTATACGTGGTCAGAGTGTGAACATTGGTGTGGTCAGATTTTAGAAAAATTAATAGCAGAACTGCAAAAATAGCAGCCCAAAATGACAAATACAGGTAGGGGATACTAAAATCAAACAGGTGCAGACGTTTAAATACCTGGGATTAGGGTTCTAACAGAGACCTGAAGGTGAAATGGCATGGTAAAGGACTCGTTCCAGAAGCTGAGTAAAGTATTATTTCAGTGCAAAAGTTTTTGACGGTTTGTAAAAAGGGGCATTTTAAATGATTGTAATTTATTTTATGCATATTGTTATTACTTAAACATATCACCATGATTAATTTATAACTTTTTCTTTCAGATTATTAAAGCATCATTCATATTTTTCGGCAATATTCTCACCCATGTTCTTTCCATCTAAAGAACACATTAGGCATGCTCTACTCTATGAGTTTCACAGAGGTTTCAATGCAAATACAACGTGTTTCGTGTTGCGAATCTTTGCTTTCACGACACCTTCAGACACCATTTTTGGGTAGGCTTGTCACAGGTGATGAGAAGTGGATTCTCTGTCATAACATTAAACGTCGGGGATCGTGGATAAATCGAGAAGAAAGACCATTTCAGTAACCGAAGGTAAAGCTCCATACCAAAAATATTATGTTGAGCAAATGGAATCAAGTTTTAGGGAGCAAAGGTCGTTATTGTTATGAATAAAGATTTTCAAAAACACATCGTTTTTCAATTTCAAGATGAGATTTTAAATAGGCAAAAATTTGTTGCATCGACATTATATTAAGAGACAGGAGAATTTCGTCTCTGTCTCTCCTTCCCTCTATCTGGCTTGTTAGTATCAGGTTCTCTAATCCCTCCTTCCTCATTGCATGTCCCAAGAACTTTAGATGTTTCTTCCTGATGCCCAGTAGTAATTTTCTTTCGTTTCCATTCTTTCCAAAACCTCATCATTGCTTACATGCGTAGTCCATGATATCTGCAGCATTCTTCTGTAGAACCACATTTATCAGTAATGTTAAAAATGAACATCCAAGTTGAACCTCTATTATTCGGTCTGGTGAGGGTTAAGATCCGACCAGTCTACTTGCCCAAGATCCGTTACACGTGATGATCACCTCTCCGGTTTGGACTTTATATATATGGAGGGAACTCGTCGGGTACTCTTCAAGGAAACGTGCCAAAGGTCAAACCCAGTTATAGGACTGATGATCATAATAATGACGATGATTACGATTTCTTATTTCACCTCCTAATAATTTACAACTCGGGGCAGTTACTTTAGAATGCAAATCCTAATGTCTGTGTTTCAAACTAGCACGATCTTTATTCTTATTTACCTATGATAAAAATGTCAACAACAGCAGAACTGTCGAGTCATTTTATCTCTATAATATTTCCCAGCAGGTCCCCTCGGGATGCACTGACAAACCATAGCCAACAATTATCCAAATCTGTGTCCCTCGGGATTAAAGACGATGATAAACAGGGTTTATTTGGCAATAAAACGAATCTAGATACATTAAAGTTAGTAAGCGTCTTAATTACTCTTTCGGGAATATTTGATAGAACAATGAAAGTTTCATAGTGTTAATGATGATTTTACACATGAGTATATATATATATATATATATATATATATATATATATATATATACGTATACGTGATTCTCTTGATATTTGGGTATGTGTGCGACTGAGTGCTTACGTAGAGATGTTGGTCAGTTGTGAGGACAGGGTAAAGAGAATTTGTGCAAGCATTAAAAAGAAATTCCAAACTAAATGAAGCTTTTCTTTTCTCTCTTTTGGGTGACCGACCGACTGACCAGCTGACCATTAGACAAAGCAATAAGAAAACTGAATTCCATTTATTTTCGGTTTTTTTGACGGACGCGGAATATGGGTAACAGACACGAGTGCCCTACTTCTGACCGTTTTGGGTTGGTTACCCGAAATATGACTCTAAATTCACTTTTCTCTTGTCATCTTGTCATATACGCTACTTTATTGTCCATATCAATAAGCTCGTTCAACTCTGCCAATCACTCTTCTCCTGTTCGTCACGCAACTTATCTTTGGGAGTGTCCACTTGAGACAAACATTCAAAGACGTATCAGACGACTCCATTAGCATCCTGATGTCTGTTCAGAATAGTTCAAGATAGATATAATCGATTTGTTACGAGTTGACCCGGAGCTGAAACTGTATGTACTGCTGATACAGAGATCAGTGTTCAGATCTGTTTAAAAAAAGCAACTGAAATTTCCATGACTGATTTTTCTTAGCCGGCACAATCTCTCTGTAATGATGACATGTGATTTTCAGCAAAGAAGACTATAGCCAACATGAGAAGAAGTTTATCAAAGTGATTTCACTTACAAGACATCAATATGATATGCAGTTACTTACAGCAAGACTGCATTCTGGGATCAAGTCCCAAGGACTATAAAATAAAAATCAAAACTGACATTCGGGCAAATCAACGCTGATGAGATTCGAAAATGGTCGGAAAACTAGCGTGCTAACCGATCTCTACAAAATCTTTAGCGTTAGCATCAACAATATTAGATACTAGCAGTATAACAAGGCGTTGCTCGGGTGTAATGAAAGCCTTAAAAATAATACATGGTCCTGGAGCTCAGACCCTTTGGATGTTGGCACGAAAGAGTAAAAAGCAATAGTTGTTTACAGTCAAAGCGAAACCGTAGATTGAAAGAAAAATGAATGGATGTAAGTCAAATTTTGATTTTCGGTATCGACGTCAAAAACATTTTCCGTTTCAAACTGAATTTTGAAGGCTAAGTAAGTCCTCTGAGTAAATGGTATCATGGCTGAGACTAAGAGCTACAATTATATCTACTTAGAGCCAACCCCGAAGCAAAAATCAAAATAAAAGAGCTGAAAAACTGATTTTGATCAAACCCGATAGGATATCGGGGTATCGATTTCCAATATAGGAGTCAAATAAGTCATCAAAGAACAAACTAAATTAAGTAAGTTCATGAAAGCTTTTTGTACCATAAGGAGTAACATTAGAGAAAATGAGCCATATTGATGGCTGAATAACGGTTTTCGATCATATTCGATTGAATATCGGGGTATCGATTTCCGATATCGGGGAAAATGAGTTGTCTGAGAAGATATAGTAATGTTTGAGACTAACACTATAATTTTACTAAGTTAGAGCAAATTCTGCAGCAAGAACCACGATGAAAGGGCTGAAATCCTGATCTTGATCTAACCTGATCGGATTTCGGAGTATCGATTTCCGATATCGGGGAAAAATCGGAAAGAATAAGTAGCCCATGATCTGACCGGAAGCCTAAAAAATATTTGTGTGAAGTTTGTTGAAAATCGGATAAAATTGTGGATTTGTATAAAGGACATACAGACAGACAGATACACACACTCACAAACATCTTGCCTTATATATATATATATATATATATATATATATATATATAGATAGATAGATAGATTGTGAGGATTTAAACACATGTCGGTGCTTAGCCAAAAAACAAAAACAAACTCTAATATAAAAAAACGGCTAGTATTATCACTACCACTTATGGCAACAAACATGATAAAGAAGACAACAAAAACTAACCTGAAATACCCTGAATATTTTCAGTCTGAAGCGGGAATATCTTGTCCTAGATCCACTACTGCTGATATGGTATGGCTACAGTATAAATGGTAGGCCTACGAAGCTATTGGTTTTAGTGTCTTGAAATCACATCTCTTATAAGGATAAGAGATGTGATTTCAAAACTCATTATTTATTTCATATCTCCATTCTCTCCCTAATGGTAATAGAATCTAAGAACAATACCATATTACTATAAAAAGATATCCAATTTAAATTATAAATTAATTAGATCACATTGGATAAGGTAATGATTCGAGATCTACTATCAGCAGTGAAATTGATACCCACTAAGCTTAGCGAATGAAAGCATTCTTGCGTTCATCTCAACGCTTCGCCTTAACTCATGACAATTATGAAATTCATTGTGAATGCATTATAAATTTTTAACTAACTAGAAACTGTATTTTGACTTGTAAATATGGCAAATATTTAAAATAAACAGTATGCTTCAGAATTCAATAATAGCAATATTTTCAAATGTCCTTTTCCAGTGTTTCTACTAATGTTCTTGGCTGAAAAACTAATGGTATGAGACTTCAATTTTATTGAAAACAAAATTGAGAGATTCCTTAAACGTGATTGTCAATAAAGATTTTCGAATCAGAGTCAATTCTCTTTTTACACATGGGATTGGCATTATCTCATTCGTCGTAAATCTTGTTTTGCCTAAGAGAGCGAAACAGAGAGAAGGCGTTAACTGAATAGATCTCAAACCATTGTGGTTTCCTTCTCAGTCTCCAAGGAAAAAAGATCTATTGTCTCATAAAATCAGTAAATAAACTAGAAAATGTACAGCAATTACAAATAAGAGTTTCTACCAAAACCATACGCGATACTCGCAAACCCTCTTAGAGCAACTATCATATTCTCCGTAGGCTAAGGCGTATTCTTTCCCGAAAAGCACGATAAAATTACCCTGCCCCTTAGCAGTGAAAGGTCAATCTGGAGAGTCAGAAGAAACCACGATCTCCGGACATCTATAAAACTGCAATTATCAATCATATGTAGTAAATACGGAATATCCCGTTAGTATCATGCGATATATATTGCTTGTTTGAATTTTATTCCATTAGGTAGTTTGATAATGGCACTTGAAGACTTTCCTTCATTCAGGCATGCTATAGGGCCTTAAACTGGAATTCGAACTCGAGGAACATAGTTCGAATTCCAGCTAAATTCATTGCATTCACTTAAGCGCAAATACCCTTGGGAAAGGTATTAATCCGTTTCTTCCTTCCAGTTATGGGTTAAATAACGGGACAGATTGGGTTCAATAGCCTTGGCTGGCAACTAGTCTACCGCAGAATGCAATGGCAATCTACTGCGGGATAATCTTCTGCCCGGTCAGTCATGTCTCTTTCGAGACATATTCACCCAAGCGTGTTTGACGTATGGCACTTAACTGATTGATAGGGCCTTAAACACGGCACTGAAACATGAGCATTGAATGTAAACACGCACAATGTTAAGACGCCTCGTGCAGGCAAGTTGAACTTGTTTCTGATGTGAATAAGTGTCAGTCAGTTAAGTGCCATACGTGATACACGCTTGGGCGATCATGTCTCGAAATAGACATGACTGACCGGGCAGAAGATTATCCCGCAGTAGGTTGCCATTGCTTTCTGCGGTAGACTGGTTGCTGATTTGTATATTGATTTGTATAT
This sequence comes from Ascarosepion bandense, assembly GCA_037127315.1. Taxonomy (NCBI): domain Eukaryota; kingdom Metazoa; phylum Mollusca; class Cephalopoda; order Sepiida; family Sepiidae; genus Ascarosepion; species Ascarosepion bandense. Next base: position 2,447,264 of record JBBBDQ010000525.1, on the reverse strand, counting down.
TTATTTGTATATATATAAATGGTTCGTTTTAGAAAAACAAGTAAGGAATCGATATCCTCTGCCATCATCAATGGAAGAATCAGAGACCGTTTTAGCTGGCGAATAAATTAAAACTCTTCTGGTAAAATTCAAACTTTGTTCGAGTCGATACCACGCCGACTTGAAGCTGTAATTACTGCCAAAGCTGGTTCTACGCCATACTGAAATGAATTTGCTTAAATTTCAAATGGAGTTTATTATTAATTTGTTCAACTTCTGTATTTATATCGTTATTGCATAACAATAAGTCCATCGTGTGATTTGTTCTTACAGAAAGAAAAATAACACTTTAGCGACTTTAAAATATTAGTACGATAATCGATTAAATCCTCATATAGTTTTCAAAAATATACCTAGGTATCTATTGGTTCCGTCATAATACTTATAGCGTCTTAGTATATTTGTAACGGATATAAAGAAAGAAATTATGTTACGCAAGAAAGGCAATGTTGTTAAGATTTTTTATTTATTAAGCATTTAATAAAAAGAACAAATCGAAACCGGTTAAATAAATCTATAGAAGAAAGTCGCTATTTTATACGATTAACACTAATTGATCTATTCCTTCATCTCTTCACCTAATAATTTTCTTTTACTATCCTAACATTCCCTTGGGTCAAGTCACTGGAAGTAACCAACATCTATATCTAATAAGCCTTGTGTCCTCATGAGTTGTGAGTTCAATACCAGGCTACAGCCGTGGTGAACAAATAAATTAAAGAGTTAAGTTATAAGGAAATAAATCACGGCTATGAATAGCTTCACACAAGGAATGATAATTATATACCACAGTGATCGTAACAAACTGTTCAGTCCAAACTTTCTAGCACCTGAAGAAGGCTGGAGCATACAACGGCAGAAACGTCGTAAAAATGACAACAAAGATTAGTACAATAGTCCGAATAATGCAAATAGTGTTAGTCACTCACTTATGTACTTATTTAGTTAGCAAAAACGAAAAAGAAATTTATTGAAGCTTAAAAGCAAATTTGAATTACTTTTAGCTACAATATTTTAAGTGAGAAATTTCTTATTTATTAATTCGCTAAGATATCTTGTTCTTTACCTTTCCAGGTTTAATAGAATCTTAATAATATTACTTTTCTTGCGAACATTTTCCCATATATATATATATATATATATATATCAGCTTGCAGTGTGGATATAGAAGAATCCAAAAGAGTATCCTGTAAATACATTGGTAGGATAACGGTCTAAGAGAGCTCTAAATATATATGTATATTAATACATATAGAGCAAATATATATATATATATATATATATATATTAGAAAAATTAAGGCAGACACGTTATTTCATGGTAAATCGAAAGATTAGGCCTATTTCAGGCGAACCATCAACAGCTTCCGTCTTTATTTTACAAAGAATTTTATATGAATACACGATTTTACACGATTCGTGTAAAATCCTTTGTAAAATAAAGATGGAAGCTGATGATGGTTCGCCTGAAATAGGCCCTTACATCCGATTTACCATCTAATAACGTGTCTACCTTAATTTTTCTTATATATATATAAGAAAAATTAAGGCATATATATATATGTGTGTGTGCGTGTGTGTGTGTTAATTTGTAATGATGTTTAGTAGAAAAGTTATTGTTTTTTCAGTAGTTTACGGATAGAAAAGCATTTTTGGGGCGAGTGGGTTTCTTGGGGTTTTTTTTGTCATAAAGTGTTCGATATTAAGATAGAGATAGAGCGTTTAAAGAATTAAAGTAAAGTGTTGTTTTTTTTTTTTCTTAACTTAGCAGTGAAAACTTACCCTCATTAATCACTACTCTTTCACTCTTTTCTACCCTTGCGTTTGGCAAATGTGAGCGAATGGCTGAGGAAAGAAAAAAGTTTGAGAGGAAGGAAAAGCTCGTGTAGAGAGTCTGGTGTAACGGAGACAGAAACTAAGTAACTAACTAAAGAAGGAAATAAGCAGAATTATTATATATATATATATATATATATATATATATGGTGATGGAATATAACTTCCTATTTTATGTATGATGGATACTCTTTCTAACTATAATTTTCAGAAGACGGGAGAGTCCGTCATACATAAAATAGGGAGTTATTTTTCAATCGCCATATATATATATATATATATATATATATATATATATGATACAATGATACATATATGTATTATATATGATACATATGATGAAATAAAGAAGAAATAAGAACCGTATCTCAGTCTGATATGTTTCACTTTTATTAAAGCTTTGTCGAAGATTGAGAGGGAAATGAAAAAAACAAAGAGGCATAAAATACCGCCATGTTATGGCTTTTGGCAGAGTTCTTATTGGTCAGATACGTGTTACGTTTATTAAAGCAATAGATCATGTTTGTTTTTCATATGTGTGTGGTGAATTCTTGACGGAAAATTAAGTAATAGTGTATTTGTGAGTTTCTGAAGAAACGCTTGTCTGTCTAGCTGTATGTTCGATGATAACGTTAGTTCATATATATGCATGTGTGTGTCATTGAGGAATGTCTGGAGACGTCATTTCTACTTTGGTTATTAGATTTATATGTTATTATCTATCTTTTGTAGTTTATCTAACGATGAATAATATTTTGCGTTGTACGAACAGTTATCATTAAAAAATGGTTTCTAAACAAAAGTTCTACTATTTTACCCATAGGTGAAGGATAAGAGGGATTCATACATTTTTAAAGGGTATTGGCGCGTATAGACTACTCAGATGTCATAGAATCATCAGCAGAAATAAAAATCTTCTCTCATTTTCCTAACTTCCCGTTGCGAAATAAATGTTATTGGCATTAATTGCAATCTCAGAACCCTAAAAATAAAGAATAGAACCACGTCTCAGATAATTTGAGGTGCTTGCTTTTTTCCCCTTATAGGATTGTTCCACACGAAGGAAAAAAAAACTTTCTCTATATCTGTTACAGTTCAGTTGATCACTTCTGGAATTAGTCTTGGGATAACCGATTTGAGACTTCGCTTTGTTTACTTAACTAAAATCTCTAATGACTCATCAACTAAACATTAACGATAATCAAGATTATTTTCATTAATGGGTGTTTTTGCGATAAGCTTGTACACTACTACTGTCATGGTGGCATCACCCATTCAACGTATTGAACTCTTCCTACAACTACACATACTTCCCCTCACAAGAGGTGGAAGCAAATCAGAATAAGTGCAGATCAGCATAAGGCGGAGCGATAGGCAGAGATAGCCATGACTGCTACCGTAACTACCATTGCGAGTCCCAATTATAGTATTACTTCCTAACCAATATTTATCGTTTTATTAACAGAGTTTCACGTATTTATATTTTGTTTAATATATTTCTCGTTATTTCCTACTTTGGTTGTTGTATTATTTCTTGCTGGTCTCTTAACCGGGTCCACGACAACTACAAAAAAAATAAATAAATAAAAATAATCTGCGCATGAGTGAAAATGAGTTTATTTATTAATGCTGGATGGATGTCTGAGTTCTTTTGCTGATAAATATTGAAGTTGATAATGAGTTTTTTGCACTCGAGATTTTCCATGTTTTAAAATTCCTATTCTTCAATTAAAAACTCAATTTAATCTTCATAAGATTTTTATCTTCTTCTTCTATGTACCGTGTCCTTTCAGGACGTAAGCACTCATGGCTCTTCACTTTCTCCTATTGCTTATTGCTCTTAATATCCACTCTGTTGTTATTCCACTCAATCCCCGCTCCACTATCCATCTGTTCAAGTTCATCAGGTATGCCATGCACTGCTTTCCTTTGTTCCTCTTACCATCTATTATTTCTTCATTACATGTACCAAAACACGCATTCATAACCCTTGTTCAATAGTTATATATTTTTTAATGTTTATATCTACTTGTAGTGCCTATTATACACTGTATTCAGAGTTTGAATAAATGTAATAATCCATTTTATCTCATAAAGACTAATATTCGGATTAGGGAACTCCAGCATGTAAGAATTAGGGTTTTAGGGTTCACAAAAGGAATTAAAAAGTCATAGGTTAATGCAGCATTAATGTAATTCAGATTACATGATAAACACTTTTCAGCCTTATAAAATACTGGGTGCCCATTAAAATAGCGGTAAAATCCGAAAAAAATCAGAAAACCGTGAGGCATCCATTGAAAACTGGTGACGATTGAAGTGGCTGAAAAATCTAGAAAGAAGTTTTGCACATTTTGTCAATTTCCACGTTGGATGTTCTTTGAAAAGTACGATAACTTGACGCACCAAATTAGTAAGTTGTTCAGCCATATGAGAAGTGCAGAAAGAAAATACTTAAATAGCATTTTTGATTAATATTGTAATGCATTGTGGTTTAGTGGATATCGGCTCGACACGAGAAATCGGGGAGCTGAGTTCTAATTCAAGTTGAATTCGTTGCATTCACTTACGCGCAAATACCATTGGGAAAGGTACTAATCAGTCTCTTCCCTTCAATTATGGGTTAAATAACAGGACAGATTGGGTTCTATAGCCATGGCTGGCAACCAGTCTATCGCAGAAAGCAATGGCAACCTACTGCGGAATAATCTTCTGCCCAGTCAGTCAGGTCTCTTTCGAGAAATGATCGCCCAAGCGTGTATCACGTATTGTAATATAGCAATCTAGCCCCCACCCGAAGAAGGTTGATGCAATCGATGATATTTCCCGTCGATGAAGGGGTCAGCGAACGACAAGACAGGTGTTTGAGAAATACATCCTGTCGGCGTCTGGAGCGGATGTCGCAGGGTTATGAGTCGGGCTCGTTTGACCTTATTTCCGACAGCGGCGGAAATGACTACGGAGGCAAACAGAACAGGTGTCTCTTGGAATTACGTGGGCGTTGCGTAGGCGAGACAAAACCGGAAGGAAAAATCCCGGTTCTAGAAGACTATAAAAAGAAATCGACACACAGATTCGCCAGCAGAGAACGGCCAGTGGAAGCAGAGAGACACCACAGGCAAGACTTACACTCCCGTCGACTCATTCTATGCGCGCTCTCACTCTTCCATTCTCTGTTCCACACAGGCTCGTCGTCAGGAATAGAAATATAATCTTATATTTTTATATATGCGTGTTCTCGTTGTTTGTCGTCGTACGGCGATATATAACAGTATGACACTTAACTGACTGACTTATTGTAATGCAAAATGTATTTTGTCTTTTTGTTTACGAAGCAAAGTAAAAATCAACATAACTTATATCTTTAAAAACACTAATTATTTTAGAATTAATATATTCATTGTTATGAAGCATAATATCACAGATGAAAATATTATATTAAGTTAGTGGTAAAACTGTTAATAATGACACTTTTTTACCGATTTCGTACCGAAAAATATTGTATCTTTTTATAAAAAAGATAAAATTCAAATATTTCAAATTCAAATAGAATAAAATGAAAGAATCCTAAACTTACTTCAGTGTCTTAAATAATAATAATGTAAATTATTTGAAGGATAAAAGCTAAATATTTCTTTTTAAAACGACTAAATTCGTTGTCAGGATTCGTTATTGGCAGCCAAAATCTTAACAATAAAGAATATAGTAAAGAAATTCAAATACCTAGGAACCATTCTGAACGAGAATGGAAAGTGTGATTCTGAGATCTGAAGACGCATTGGCATGACCAAGGTCGCATTTCAAAAGCTAACGAAAGTAATAAGAAACAGGAAAATCTCATTGGAAACAAAGAAAAGAGTGCTGAACTGCTATGCGATACGTGTCTTTCTGTATGACAGCGAATGTTAGACGATCTCTTCAAGGATAAAGGAGAGGCCCGAGACAGCAGAAATGTGGTTCTACAGAAAGATGCTGAGGATGCCATGGATTACACCTGACATTATATAATTCACTTTTTAGGTTAATAACTTTTCATATTAAAAAATGTTTAATATAACACTGACTCGAAATGAAACACTTCTCGAAAGAAAATTAGCAACAGAACGATAATGACCGCAATGCCTATCATCACAAGACTAATAAAAAACACGACAATCACTTTGTAGATAAAGGTAGATGTGTGTCTCACAAGAGAGGCTTGAACAATTAAGTCTCCGATTTCTAATTCCAAGTGTTGTATAGAAAACCACACAATATAATAACAAAAACAGATATGAGAGGAAAAATGTAAGTATATTGAATAAAAGATATACAGCCTGTACACGGTTAGTAGATTCAGGAATACTTGTTAGTAGGAGTCAAATATATACAAGAAGTAAGTCCGGGTAATAGTCTATATTCTTGCTGAACAACGAGAGGCGGTTCGACTGCTATGACAAACACCAACTCTAACAACAACAACTATATTTAGTTGTCCCTCCCAGTAAGGGCAACATGTGACACATGGTCAGTTTTGACTGAGATTTCCGGGCTGTATGGCCCGGCCAAAAAAATGTCTGTCTATTTTTGCCCAGTCGTGCTTCTACCCTTCGGCGGAACCACGACTGGGTTATTGCAATCTGCTCGGAAACAGAGAGCGCCCTCTACCCGATGGCAGAGTGCTGACAGTGTTATAGTTGAAGAGTCTCAGCAACTCTAACAGCAACAACAACCCGTTTGGTGTAGGAAAGATTATTTGTATACCATAGAAGAGACCATAGAATGTGTAAAAAGGGGTGACTCCCCAACACCAAGCCAAAGGTATTTGTACGAATTTGATTGAAACTCTCGTTTCAAGCCGTAAAATTTAACCCCAATTTCGCATTTAAGAGGACATTTATATTTTATTTAAATTATGAAATGTTTCGTCAATGTATTTTGAGAGGTCATTTTTACAGTCACTTTTTAAACTGGTTCGGTTTAATTTTATAAGTTGCAACTATTTCAATGAAATCTACAAAGAGTCAGTCATTAGCTCGGTGAAGTTTTACAACTTTTAATAGTTATTATCTTCATGAACTAAAGTAAACTTTTAATATTATGGAATTTTATTTAACACAATTAGAACGCATATGAACCACCGATATGATCGATATCTTATCAATTTTAAGTCAAGATGTGTGGCGTAACAAGAAGAATTAGACGAAAGACGATAATAATTGTTACAAGGAATTACTTTTGCTAATCACTTCATGATTCTTCAGGAAAAAAAATTGTGGTGTAGTGGAACGAGAAATCGGAGAGCCGAATTAGAATTCCAATTGAATATGTTGCATTCACTTAGGAGAAAATACTCTTAGGAAAGGTACTAATCCTTCTCTTCCCTCCAGCTATGGGTTAAATAGAAAGACAGACTGGGTTCTGTAGCCTTGGTTGGCAACCGGTCTACCGCAAAAAGGGAAAATCTTTTGCCCAGTCAGTCATGTGTCTTTCGAAACACGAACGTCCAAGCGTGTATCAAGTATGGAAATAAACTGACTGAATGACTTCATGCCGAAGCAACCTATATATTTATTCAATTGTATAACACGCAATATAAAAAAGAATATATCTACAAATGATGCAGAATAGACTAATTAGCTTTCTGAATTTCTTTGATGCATCACCGCCATTATTGATTTGTTAATGAGTTTTGCTTTCATCCATTTTTTCTTTTGTTACTTTGTTACAAAAATATAAGATGAAGTAAAATTCGTTAAAAACCTCTTAAAGAAAATGTTTCCTCCGAGAAATTTTACTACTAGGTAAAAAGAAAGCATATAGCGATAAATAAACTTCGGTCAATAACGTGGCTTAATGAGTCACTGCACATATGAGACTCGATTCCATGGAGAAGTGACACGAATTTGAAAATTTGACGTGTGTTACTTTCTAAATTTTGATCCATCCTTTACGCTTAGGACTTACGTTGGTGATAAAACAACAACACAAAGCAAGAAGAAATATTCATTTCTTATCTTTTTATAGCTTATCAGTCTGTGGGAACCTCGAGGTGGTGTAATGGTTAGTCAAGCTTGTCTCGCTAGAATCACTACAATTAAGTAGTGAGTTCGATCCTCACTGGGTGTCCCATACTTTTGGCCTTGTACCACATCTAAGCTGTGATTAGAAAATCACAATAGCTTATCAATCTTTTCGGGCGTTGCTTAAAACTGCAGCGTTTCGGTCTGGAAGAATTGCGTTTTTTACGAGCGTATAGTCTTGTTCAAAGAGAAATCTTAATGCTTAACCCATATATATATATATATATATATATATATATATATATATATATATGGGTTAAGCATTAATATTTACGCTCAAACATCCTGATTGAGCACTCTGGGATAATGGAGGTCTTTGAAAAACAGTAGCTACTCTGGAATCTACGCATCGTTCATTCAGCAATGAATTAGAACACTCTCAGCTATTCGGCGTGTATAATGATAATATACATGCTAAAAAGTCTGCTTCCTTCTACCGAGTGCCCGTAGCTCAGAGGTAGAAACGCCAACTGAGGCCAATTCGGTCGGGTTTTTAATCTTGGGTAAAAAGACAATCGGCTATCTAACCGTATATATATATATATATATATATATATATATAGCACTCTATGGTAAAGATTGGTGAGATTGAACAAAGCAACAACATACCAAAACTGCGGATCGCATTTATTTAATAACATCATTTTCATATTTCTAGTAATTCCGATTAGCACCCTTACATTAAAACCCATGTCTTACAAAAATTTCAATGGATAAATTTAAGCTATTTACAAATAACTATAACAGAGTACGTTCGTGCATGTTATTAAAATGACAACGGAATGCAGATTTTATCACAGTTACGATATGTTTATCCCTAAAATCTTAGAAAAAGTCGAATGTCAATGCAAAGAAGTTAGTCACTTAACTGAGCAGGTACATGCCAACTTGGAAGTTTTCTGAGGACACCGTTATGATGTCGTCACTTGTCAGCTCTAGTTTTCTGATCAAAAACCTATACCTGACGAGTGACAAAATCCCCACGAAACTTCAACATCGGTATTAACAAATTAATGTTACGCTGTAATTTTTCGCACTTGTGAAAGGTATTAATCCGTCTCTTCCCTCCAGTTATGGGTTAAATAATAGGACAGATTGGGTTCTATAGCCTTGCTCGGCAACCAGTCTACCACAGAAAGCAATGGCAATCTACTGCGGGATAATCTTCTGTCATGTCTTTTCCGAGACATGATCGCCCAAAGCGTGTATCACGTAAGGCACTGAACTGACTGACTGATTCTTTCCAGATGACAGATCGATGGGTCCGGATTAGTAGAGTACTCGAAATGAGAGAATGTGATTAGTAATTTATTGATCCAGAATAGCCTCTTTTTTCTTTCTTTTTTTCTTTTTTGTCGATAATATGGAATATTTCTGTGACATGGTACGTTTGCAATGACCCAGCCAGTTTCAGAATAAAAGAAACACATGAATGAATTCTGCGACAATCAAAGTATTAAAAGATATTTCAATTTTTACACCTCTTCTCAAAGAGAACAGAAACAAAAATACACAACTTAATACTCACATCCAAAGTGAAAAATGTACGCAAAATTCGTGATCCGCTTGTTTCATTTGTGAATTTGACCAAAATGTTACTTCGAGATTTATAAACAAATGCCGACTCATGCTTGAGAAAAATTGAAGTATTTCTTTGTTCTTCGAATAACTATCTTCAACTCATCCCAGAAAAGGTGTAACATTTGACAACTTCAGACTAGGAAACCGCAATGACCGAGGAGAAAAATGTGTCCTAATTGTGCAGAGTGAATTTTAAGAAAATTAAAAAAAGAAGGCACAAGCTAAAAACCAACTCCTGGTTTCAAGAACACCCATCAGGATTATGGGTAATGTGAATCCTAGAAAAAGACACAAAAAACCCAATCAACTTCATTACTATAAACTAGGGATTCAGAAATGTAGTTGTTCCTTGAAAAACTTATCCAAGTGCCGACAGTGGATGTAATGATGAAACTTTAGAGATTGAAGAATCCTAGTGCAGCACCCAGACTGCAATATAACAGATTCGTGAACGATCACAGCCTCCAGGAAAAATACACAAACAGTGGGAAAAAATACGAGGGACAGATTGGAAACGTAAATACGAAATGGGACACACTAAAAGAAGCGTTGATGACATCAACAAACGACATTATTTCGAAGGAAAAAGACGTAAAAGAAAAATAAATGACTGAATCAGAAATGAAATTTTTCAAAGGAAAACAGATGTTGAAGAAAAAATAAGTGAATCAGAAATGAAATTCTCGACATGATACAAAAGATACAGAAAACAATGCTAAGACATGGAACAGAATACAGAAAAGTACACAAGAAAATAAGGAGCAAAAAACAGGTAGCTAATGAAAGCGAAAACAAAAGACCATTCATAAAACAAAGAAAACTGAATTCATAGTCATCAATAAAAAGAGAAGCCCAAAATGCCAACTGCAGGTCGGGAATACTGAAAATATAGAAATTATTACGGAGTCGCCCTTGATTGGATGAAAAACAACCAATCACGGACTACCTTTTTATATTTTCAACAAACTCCCCAAATGAGCGGGTTTTACAAGCTCCCTTCCTCTTTTGCTTGTTGGGACCTTATAGACAAGACGTCCCCGTTTTCTTTTGCGTCATCTAGACCCAGGATACGTGAGAGGATTTGACAGCAACTGAAGTACATAACTCAAGGCTCTATTTCTTAAACCCAGCCATAACGACCCAGGAAATATAAACTGTTGAAAGGACGTAACTTTAAGATAAGTTCCGCAAACCCGACTGTTTGCAATAGACTATCCTTTCTTCTTTTCTCTCTTTCCTGTAAATACAATTTTTTATAACATTTTCATCTGTGTTGTGTTCTTTTCTTCTCGCCAGCGTCTCGATACTGTTACCAATTAAAATTGGGAAATTCCCAATAAAACCAAACAGGTACAGAAATCTAAATACCTGGGAAGAGTTCCAACGGAATATGGAGAGTACAACCATGAGATCCGAAGGCGTATTGACATGGGCAAAGATGCATTCCAAAAGCAAGGTAGAGTATTGGGAGACAGGAAAATTTCGTTGAAAACAAAGAGGAGAGAGCTGTTTTCTTATGTGATGTCAGTCCTTCAACATGGCAACCAAAGCTGAACAATCTCATCAAAGCCAAAGGAAAGACTTAAAGCAACCAAAATGGGATTCTACAGAATGATGCTGAAGATGACATGAACCGAAAATGTAAGCAACGACAAGGTTTTGAAGAGGATGGAAACAAAAAGGAAACATACTTAACATCAGGAAAAACAGCTGATGTTTCTGGGACATGTAATGAGGAAGGAGTACTTGGAGAATCTGATATTCACAGGACGAATAAAAGGAAAAAGAGACAGACGAAAGCAACGTGTGACATATTTGATGGGCATGAGTAAATGGGTTTTGGAGGGGTAACAAGTGAATAGTGGTTAAGAGCTACAAGGGGTAGGAAAATATGGAAGGCCATGATCATCTACGCTCTAAAGGAACATGGCACGTAGAAGATTCTTTTCAGATGTGAGCGGTCATGACCCCCTGTCAGTTTAAGGAACATCAACCATCCTTTCACATAAAGAGTTTAGTTAGGTGATTCGCTATTTCCACATTTCTCTTCTTTCAATATGCCTTTTTTTACAATCCCTCTTTTTCTTAATGCCTGAGAAATTTTAATTTTCTTTTTCTGGTTTTAAGAAATAATTACTTTTGTTCAAATGTTACAATGTTAGTATATATGGGATTATCTAATTACTCCTTATAAAAAAAAGCTCTTCGAAAAAGATCTGTGATATCTATCAACATCTAAACTAATTATTCATTCACATGATGGACTTGAGAAAGAAAATATGAGATATGGCAAGTTTACCCTGAACATTTTTTGGGATTCAAGTTCACACTAGATCTCAAACAGGACTTGCATATATGCTCCATCCCTAAAGATGCTAAGAAAATAGTAAGTTCAGAAATTAACTGAATTCTTATAACATAATCTTATCAGACCAAAATCATTATTATTGCTGTTATATCTGAGAATTAGGTGACTAATCCTCAATTCTTAGCATTTATACAGAGTTAAAAAGCATGTACACGGTTTTGTGGGTAATATTTTCGACACACGTCACAAGTGTATCGCCCTTCTGTCGTATTTCCATAGTAAATGTTCTGACGTGTTGCATCCCTTAGTTCAACCCGTTCAAACCATTACATCTACGACACACTATATCCCGTTCGCAGGGTCAAGTGACAAATTCTCTTCAAGAATCACTACTTTGTGAAACAAACTCCCTAGAAGATACTTCCCAATAGCTATACTCTGAATCTCTTCAAATCTAGTCTCAAAAGTTATCTAAGTTTCCTCATAAATTGAACTTATATTTTCATTCATTTTCCACTATCTTGAGTAGACTTAGACTTTTTAATATGCCTACTCTTGTTCCCACCTTTGTTGGTGTTATTACAACTATTCGGCCTTTATTCATTGTATGTCTTTTCGGGTAACGTACAGGAAATTCTGAACTGAACCCTTTATTAAATTTAGGGGTGTATACTGTCCACTTTCAACTCACTACCTATTTCTAGGTATATCTCGGCTAGTTTTTATTTATTTTTAGTAGTGCTCAGTGATTTCTAGTCCTGTTGAACAAAATAAAGTCGATAACAACAGGTCATAATAATAGTGTAAATGTTAACTCCTCCTCCAAGAAATTCACGCAGAAATGGAGTTCACAAACGTTGCACAGATTTGTTTTGCATAAATGTTTCATTAGAAGACTGAAATACAATTCCGCAATTGATAAAAAAAATGAAATATTCTGTTTAAAATATTTAACTATATTTCTTCCACTTAACAGGTTTAATACCCAGAAATCGCCATTTAATGAAATCAATGGACTATTTTGGTGGCAAAAATTTGAAAGCAATTATTATCCTTCTTTACATCCAGAATTGTGCATTGTGGTGCAGTGGATAACGGCTTGGAACGAGAAATCGGTGAAGCCGAGTTCAAATTCCAGTTGAATTCATTGCTTTCACTTACGCGCCAATACCCTTGGGAAAGGTATTAATCCGTCTCTTCCTTCCAGTTATGGGTTAAATAACAGGACAGATTGGGTTGTATAGCCTTGGCGGGCAACCAATCTACCGCAGAAAGCGATGGCAACCTACTGCGGGATAACCTTCTGCCCGGTCAGTCATGTCTCTTTCGAGACATGATCGCTCAAGCGTATTTCACGTATGGCATTTAACTGACTGACATCTAGAATCCCAGATTCGTTCAGATGGGTACAAAAGAAATATTTTTCTGATAATCCTTAATCATTTTTCATATTTATATTATATTCTTAACAATAATCACCGTAGCAAAGTTTGAACTAATATCACCTACTTCCCTCCATGTATTATGTTCTTAGGAAAGATAATGTAACGATTAGCATTCATTAGTTAGTGACAATAGAATTATGTTATCCCTCTATTTTATTCTTTCGTTTTTCCTAAGAACCATAGATTCAAGACACAATTTAGCAAGGTTTCTCATTAGATCTTTAAACATGACTTCTTTTTTTTTAAATCGCTACATCTGGTGTTGAAGAATGAAAGCAAAGTTGCTATATTAAATCATCCTAAGGTTTTTGGAATTCTTTCAACTTGTGCAGTAAGTATTTGAACTCATGTCACGGAATCTAAGCCATATAAAACAAATGGAAGAAGTCATACATAGCAGACATTCATTTTGACTCGGATTGCCGCTAGCTTTTATTTCAGTTTTTCAAAAACAGTCACTTTAAGGCTATTCTTTTGCTGCAACTTCTAAGGAATTCTTACTGGACAGCTTGTGACTAAAATTAGCAACCAGTCAAGTGATCAGTTTCTGTTCCGTTTATTTGAAGCTTCGACTATTGATAAATTAATGTAATTCTGTTAAATTGCAACAGAGTTTTGTGTATTTGTTTTCATGCTTTCAGTTTTATATATATATATATATATATATATATATATATATATATATATATATATAATGTTAAGTTCTGATAACATTTAACGCCAGAATTGTTGTTTTTTTTTCAGTAGTTTTACAAAATAAAGGCTATTTTCACCAGCATCACTTTTTTCGTAAAGTGCTTAATATCGGTTGGAGATTGAAAGTTGATAGGTTTAATGTAAATGATTTGTCGCTTTAACTGAGTATATATATATATATATATATATATATATATATATATATTTTAGAACATGTACATAATTTTTATATATATATCCACTACAAAGGTATATTTGTTTCGATAAAAAAAATAATTAAAGTACATAAAAGCAAAATATTAATAGCACACAACAAAAATAACTACAAGACTAATACCAGTCCGCCCCATAATAACAACCTCTGTAACTGTAGAAACCCTAACCAAAGTCCCATGACCAATAAATGTTTAACGAAATCCCTGATATATACGTGTTCGATTTCATCCATGTAGAATCCTAAGGATGACAAAATATATATCGGAAATACCATGAACTTATTTAAGAAGCGATTTTACAATCACCTCTCATCCTTCAATAACAAAGAAAAACAAAACATGACATCTCTCTCCAAATACTTTCGGAAGTTAAAAGACGAAAATAAAACGCCTAAAATTAAATGGAAAATCCTTAAACAAGCAAAAACAGCTAAATCTATAAAGGAACCATGTTTCCATTGTCTTCAAGAAAAAATTGAAATCCTTAAATATATGAATAGTAAAAAGCTTTTAAGCCAGAGGCATGAAACCACAGTAAACTGCAAGCACATTAAAGAACTAACATTACAATCATGCTAAAAATACTACAAAAGCCAGAGCTAGAATCCCCTAGAAATTTTTCTATAAAAAATTAAAAATTTTATAGAAAAAAATAGAATTACTAGATTCTAAAGTAAAGTTTAATATTCATAATTAGATTAGAAAATTTTCTAAAAAATTAAAAATTCTATAGAAAGAATCGATTTACTAAATTCTAAAGGACGGTTTAATATCCATAATTAGATTAATTATAAAAACTCTCCTTAATACACACATTAAACTTCAACTATTACCTTAAATACGAACACACCTATTACCTATTCACCTTTTACCTTAAATACAAACATTCAATCTTTCCTCCTACATAAAATTCTACTTATTACACACTTATTACCTACTTACCTATTACCTAAAAATTTTTAACATTAAAATTTACCTCTTACATTAAATTTTACCCCAAACGGTGATTTAATTAAAATTTGAAATTTAATAGAAAAAATCGGTTTCCAAACTGTGATCTAATTAAAATTTAATTGAAATAATCGATTTCCTAAATCCAAAATTAAGATTGAATGTACACATTTAGATTATTTATAAAAACTCTGCTTAATAAATATATTCTGTACTGAATAAGCATCCCACCCCTAACCTGTTACTTTAAGAAATCCTAAAGGATATAGTCTAGTCACAAGATATATAAAAAAAACTTACACTCTAGCTGCTAATGTTAAATCTGTCTAGAAATCAAAGACATTCATTAATCAAACATATTTACTACCCACACCACTCTCCTCAAAATTCTAAAGATCAATCAACAGGACTTGCTCCCTTATCACTAACCTCAGCCGCCAACATCCCATACACAACTGACCAAGTATAAAAAAAGAAGTTTAAAATTAAGAATTTAATAGAAAAAAATCGGTTTCCAAACTGTGATCTAATTAAAAGTTAAAAATGTAATAGGAAAAATATATTTCCTAAATCCAAAATTAAGATTAACACTATACAAATTTATATTAATTATATTGACTCTGCTTAAATACAAAAATATTCTGTACAAAATAAGCATCCTACCCCTTACCGGCTCTTCTACGAAATCCAAAGTATATAGTCTAGTTACAAGATAATGAAAACTTCCATTCTAACTGCTAATGTTAAATCTGTCTAGAAATCAAAGACTGTCATTAATCAACCATTTTAACAACTCACACCATTTTCTTCAAAATTCCAACGGTCAATACACGTGATTTGTTCCCCTATCACAAACCCCCACCAACATCCCAAACACAACTGACCAAATATAAGAAAAGAGGCTTTCCATTCCTATACATACCGCCTGATGAGACATTGAAGTTTCAATGTAGAAACAAATATACCTTTGTAGTGGATATATATGTACATATTCTAAAATATAATTTATGATAAATATGCACAGCTGTTTTAAATGAATGTTTTGGACGTTGTAAAATTTTTTTCTTCGCTCTGTACTCACTTGGATATATATATATATATATATATATATATATATATCCGCTTGTGGATTGTGCCTTTCGTAGAAAAGCACAGTCTGCAAGCCGACGTGAAAACAAGCTCTGCTACCATTCTGAATTTGAGATTTTGATCTCGAACTATCAATATATAATAAATAGGTAATACCCAACACCTTCTTTACCTTCCTTTATTTTACTAAACGCATTGTGATAGCCTTCAAAACCTACCCATATATATATACATATGAGGGTCCTCTATGATCATTAAAAGTTAACAGTTTTGCTTTAATAGCAGTTTCGTTAAGAAAATGTTCACATTTACAAAATATTTCTGAATTTGAAAGTCATTTTTCGTGCTTTTTTTATTTGAATGTCATTTTTCCTGATTTTTCCCTGATTTTCCCTTATTTAAAGGTCAATTTCCTTGATGTTCCCTGAATTGGAGGTCATTTTAGAGAGTAGTTGCCTTTTTTACTTTGTAAGACTAATCGAGCTTAACTAGTAAGACAAGAGTAATTTTCCTATTTGTTAAAAATGTTTTAAATAAGTCAAAAGTCCATCTAGTGAAACGTCATTGCTCTTGACCGTGGGTGCTTAAACTTGTCAAATGCTTTTGCTATATCTAAAGCCAAATCCTCGTGATTCTTATCTAAAATCAGATTGATAATTTCTGTAAAACCTTTCACATGTTTTTCTGCGATTCACTTAGAGAAACAATAGTCATATTGTATATCCAAATAAAATTAAGAAGTGTGAATCTCAATCAATTTAAAGTTTATTTCAACCTCTAGTACTCAGTTACGAAAACATTAAAACTTTGAAAAAAAAATCAGTGACTCGACCCTGGGAGTAAGAAAAGTTGGAGGAAAAAGCAAAAAGATGAAAATTGCGAAAGAGACTTATATTGGTTGAATGGATTTTTACGGTTTATCAATTTCTTGCAAGTTATTTAAAGCCAAAAATATTTTAGATAGTAAAATATTTTTTGTAGATAACGATTTGCTGATACAAATCTTACTGATGAATTCATAGCTGGGGCGGAGAAAAAATGTATTCATACTTTTCCCAAATATATTTGCGCGTAAGTGAATATATCAAGTTGGACTAGAATTTGAACTCCGATTTCCAATTACACGAGCCTCACATCCAAGTTTAAGGCACTTTTTGTTCTCAAGCAGTAACCCACCTAGGTAATGACTAGGTTCGATGTGTTTAGCATTGGTTATCCTACAAGAACCGGTCTTTTAACGTAATGACACCTAAAATCCAGATGGAAGAATATAGATGTACAAATAAAGTTGTTTGACCCTAGAATTAGGATTGATTGTGAGATGACGCATTGTAACACTTACCATGGATTTCAAATCGAGTGTGTGTCAAGGGTAGTTTTTTCCATTTTGCTACAATATAATAACATTAACCTAATAATTCGTCATGTTCTTAAATATCCTTGCTAATAGTAATATGGATCTTCGTATGGACACCAACTCGTTCAGAGATGTCGAAACTGTTACGTCGGGTAACAGAATTATGTGAAATAATACAATTTACACGGGATACTAGATTAGCAACTAGGTCCCACCCTTTTACAGTTAAACAGATAAGATGTAACCGTAAATTCTACTCCGACAGCTTCTTTTCTCGCGCTTCTCGCCTGTGGAACTCCCTTCCACAAGTCTGCTTTCCCGACAGCTACAATCTCCAGGTGTTTAAATGTAGGGTCAATAGACACCTCCTATAACCCTAACTTCCAATTATTCTCAGAACACTCTCATCTACCCAACCCTCATTCTCGGTATCCTTACCCGCCTATCACCCACCCTCTGACATTTCCTATATTTAATCATTCTTTCTCCACTCTATGTAGCCCCCTGCGCAGTAGTGGCAGTGACATGCCTTGCTCGGGGTGAAACGCTTATAAAAAGAAAAAAACAACAACGTAATAATATAAAAGTAGGTGTATTGTCAGGAAAGAGAAGTATTTACAAGAGGTGAGGATGAGTAGAATACAGAACAAGGTAATTAATATACAGTATCGTCGTAGAGACGTGATAGATTGACTAGTAGAACACTTCCGGTGCAAAACCGGAAATAACAGACTGACTCGCTCACTCGACATCCTTACTCGACTTTCTTTCCCGACGTATAATCACTACTATTTTATATAGTGATTCGAATAGTCCATTTCCTTGAAAAGGTGGAGAGCGCCCCAACATAAACTATCAACAATAGACAACCGTTTGCTTATATCAGTTATTAAAAATGGATTCAAGTGAATGAATTATGTGGACCTTAAACAGAAATGTCTTCCTCATATATCGTATTTTGAGTCTACATAATCACAAAGAACGTTACCAAATAACGAAAGACTTGAATACTTTTAAAAGTAGAAATAATTAAAACGGATAGCAGATTTCATTCAATTTAACAAACTACCTTAAGCAAAATTTTAAGACGGAAACACTATAAATACCAGTAAGCGTAATAACAGTTAATAGACTTGAGAAACCATTTTAAAAGTTTAAAAAATGAAAGGCGTTGTACATTTCAAACGACAGTAAGGCGTACTGTTCAACTAATGAATATCGGAGATTTTCTCATGATTACAAATGACTGATATTTTATAGTGTCGAGTATATGTAAAGAGTGTATATTTACAAATGTATATGTAAACCACTCAGACGGATGTGCGTAGTGGCTAAGTGGTTATCGGTTCGGAACGAGAAATCGGGTGAGCTGAGTTCGAATTCCAGTTGCATCCACTTACACACAGGTACCGTTGGGAAAGATATAAATCTGTCTCAGGATAGATTGGGTTTTCTATAGCCTTGGCTGGCAACCAGTTTAGCTCAAAAAGCAATGACAAACTACTGTGGAATAATCTTCTGCCCAGTCAGTCATGACTCGAAAGAGACATAATCGCCCAAGCGTGGATCACGTATGGCCAATAACTGACTGATATGTAAAAGTAAATGCTATCCAGCTTCATTCTCTTTGCGATTAAAAAAAGAAAAGGATAGAGAAATAAAAAGCTACAAAAAACTGAAAAAAGTTTGAGTTTGAATTTTGCTTAACTGCTTATAAACCTCTGTGAATTATTTAATGCCAGAAGGTGGGGTTTTAAGGGTTTTAATATTTTGTCATAGTGAGAACGTTGATTTAGTCCGATTTTTTTTCTATTATGTTTTTAAATATCTCAGGATGTTATCTGGTTTTTTACGTAAAAAAATCCTTTAAGCTACTTGTCTGATATTTTTTTACCTTCAAAAATGTATTGTTGGTATTATTTTTTCTTCAAAAATAAATTGCTGGTCATATTTTTTCCTTCAAAAATATATTGTCGGCAATGATTTTTTTTTCAAAAATGTATTGCCAGGAATGTTTTTCTTTAAAAATGTATTTATTATATTTATATATTTATTCCTTCAAATAGTTTCGCAGGTAATATTTTTTTAACAATATATTCCTGGAGATTTTACTATAAAAGTCTATTTTTATAATTTCATGATGTTTTGACCCCAGTTTGGGGATTAGCTATTTGCCCATAGCTAGGATCTAAACAGGTGCTACCACCTCAGGTCATGATGAATCTGGGAACAACAACAATTAAGAGGTTGTTCCATGCTCCTCACAACCTTCCAATCAGAGGTTTTGCTGCTGTAAGCAGTTTATCATTATATGCAGGACCAAAACTAAAAGACGTTTAGCATATCCATCTTTCTCGCGGAGATATGTAAAAAATAGAAAAGAAAAGATACAAATACAAATACAGTTTTATCGAAAAATCGAACAGAAAATATTCCTTGAATTGTCATTGATCGACAGGCAGAAGAAAGAATCGAGAAAAGATGACGAGGAGAGAATAAAGAGAAAGATTAAAGAAAGAAATTCTTTATATTAGCACCGATGGTAGCGAAGACACTAGAACAAGGAACACCATATTTATGATTAGGATGCTCTCTGAAAGGCAATACAACTGAACAAGGACTTGTACCTATGTTCTATCGATTATGCAAAGGCTTTCGACAAAATTCACCACAAAGTATTGATAGAGATGCTCAGCAGCTTTGGCATATTTGGGAAGACGTTAGAGTAATTAATAATCTCTAATGGCAGCAAACCGCCTGCATACGGACAGATAACAAATTCAGAAGATTTACAAAGATAGAAAAGGGCGTAAGATAAGGATGTGTCTTTTCACTGGATCTATTAAACATGTACCGCAAGACTATTTTGAGAACCCTAGATGTTATGCCAGGATTTATCATCGGAGGCCACAATTTGAACTACAGAAGAAACGCAGATGATAGAGTGCGGATAGCCGACACGGAAAGGAAACTACAAGACCTCCTATAGAAGATAGCTGAAGAGAGCGACAAGAAAGGACTACAAATAAACTGCAAGAAAACCGAATGTATGGTCATTAGCAAAAAAGCAAACAAAAATGCCAAATACAGGTAGGGGATAGTAAAATCAAGCAGGTACAAACGTTGAAATATCTGGGAACTGTTTTAACAGAAGGTGAAAAGTGCGACACAGAGATCTGAAGGTGAATTAGCATGGCAAAGGACGCGTTTCAGAAGCTGAGTAAAGTATTAAGACGCAGGAAACTTTCACTAGAAACAAAAAAGAAAGTACTAGACTGCTATGTGATGTCATTTCTTCAATATGGCGGAGAGTGCAACACAAAGGTCCGAAGGCAAATTGGCATAGTGAAGGAAACATTCCAGAAGTTGAAGTAAAGTATTAAGAAACAGGAAAATTTCTCTAGAAACAAAGAAAAGAGTACTGAATTACTATGGGTTGTCAGTTCTTCAATATGGCAGTGAATGCTGGACAATATGATCAAAGATGAAGGAAAAACTTGAAGCAACTGAAATGTGGTTCTACAGAAGGATGCTGTGGATATCATGTACCAAGCATGTGAGCAATGATGATGTGTTGGAAAGAATGAAAACGAAAAAGAAAATAATATTGAGCATCAGAAAGAGACAACTGAAGTTCGTGGCATATACAAAGAGGAATGAGGGCTTGGAGAATCTGATACTAACAGGCCACATACAGGGAAAAAAGACAGTAGAAAGCAGCGGATAACATATTCGAAGGGGCTGAGCAGGTGGATGACAGAACGGGTGTTGCGAGATGTTACAAGAGAAAGCGTGCTAAGAGCCACCAGGGATAAGGAGACTTTGAAGGCTATGGTCGGCTTCGTTCTGGAAGGACAAGGCACATAGAAGATGAAGCTAGAAAGAAGAAGAGAGTCAAAAACAAAAAAAAAACAAAGGATCTGGGAGCAGGCGTATAAGGGAAAAATTGATAGCACCCAGTAAGGATAAGGAGTTTTAAGCAGCCAAAATCTCATCAATATGATACGTGGACGACCCAGTGCTGATATTTCAGACATGGAAAAGAAGATGCAGGACTTCCTACGAAAGGTAGCAAGAGAAACCACGAAGAAAGGACTGAGCATAATCTTAAAAAAAAAAACTGAATGTATGGTGATCAGCAAGAAGAAGACACTAAAATGCCTACTAAAAGTTGTGAAAATTAAAATAAAACAAGTAATTTAAATACCTAAGAAGCGTTGTGAAGAAAAGTGTGGCACTGAGATCCGAAGACGCATTTGCATGGCCAAGGATGCATTTCAAAAGCTAACCAAAGTACTACGAGACAGGAACATTTCATTTGAAACAGTGTAAAGAGTGCTGAACTGTTATGTGATATATGTCCTTCTGTATGGCAGCGAATGTTAGACGATCTCTTCAAGGATGGAGGAGAAGCTCGAGGCTGAAGAAATGTGGTTCTATAGAAGAATGCTGAGGAGATCATTGAGCTGAGCTAGTGAACAACGGTAGGTGTTGAATCGGATGCAACCGAGAAGAAAACTCATATTTAACATCAGACATCTGAGCTTCCTAGGACACGTAAGAAGGAAGGAGGGTTTGGAGAATCGTATTACTCACAAGACGGATAGAGAAAAAGAAAGACAGGAGAAAGCAGCGCAAAACATAATTGAGAGGCTTGATCAAATGGATGGCGGAACAGAGTTTAGGAGAGATGCTATAAGGAAAAATATACAGAGTGACGAGAGAGAAAAACCTGATAGCCTACGTCTTAAATGTACATGGCACATGAAAACGAAGTAGACAGAGAAGAAAAGCAATACTATAATAAATCTTAGCATTCACAGGGACGGTAAAGGAAAGTGCGGGAAGAAAAGAAAGATGTTGGTTGGTTGTTTTGTTCGTATGGCATATCAACCTCGGCGGGTCATTTATTGTCAACTAAATTTTATTTATTTATTTATTGCTGGTAATACCTTTTTTCTTTCAACAATTTATTTTTGTTTTTATATAAGTTTTGTATCTTGTAATACTTTTTTCTTTTCGAGTATCAAAATTCATTGGGATTTGTTTTTTAAGGACAGGGTCCCCAACTCCTACCCTGCTATTTAACCCATAACTGGATGGAAGGGACGGATTAATACCTTTCTCAAGGGTACCAGTACTTAAGTGAATGCAGGGTACTCAACTGGAATTCGAACTCGGCTCGCCGATTTCTCTTTACGAGCCGACATCCACTGAACCACAACGCACATCCGTCACTAAACGCTTACTGCACCTGGTATTGCCAAGCGGTCACCCATCTAAGTACTGACTAGGCTCAACGTTGTTTAACTGCGGTGATCGAGCGAGAACCGGTGTATTCAACGTGATATAGCCGTAAGCCAGGAAAGAAAGAGACTCATCGTATCGTTAAAATTGCACAATCGAAAAAGGAGAACGTTTTAAGGAAGTGATAGAAGAGAAGGCAAGCAACAGAAACAAAAAGGAAAGAAATTCCATTTATTAAAATGGATAGACAGACGATAAGAAGGACACGAAAAGAATCCAAGATTAAAAAAAGAAAGAGATATAATAAAAGACTGGAACGAATGAAAATTAGAAAAAAAAACTCAAGAAAAAGAACAAATGAAATAAAAAAGAAAAATACATAAAAATGACTGCGTCCACTTGACCTCCGTAAGGTAATGGCTTAAGTAGTTCGGCGGCGACTTCTACATGATTACATCAGTTGTCAAATTTTACAGTAGCTTTTGCTATTCAGTGTTATTTAAGAGACTTATGAAAATATTATTGCTCTCTTTCACTTTCTTCTTGTCCTCTGATTCAGAAATTTACTTTCTAAACAAGAAAGGAAAAAATAACTCGAAAAATTGGTTATTTTCGGTTTGTATTCAATTTTTCCTTTTATTATTTGCAACAGCCTATCACGGACTTTGGGTTTCAGTCCATCACCGGTATCATCTAGATGAATGATTAGTAGACTGGAAGAGCGTGGTCTTTTCATTGGAAGCCAATGCCACTGATACATGCGAAAACAATATACATCCTATGAGAAACAAAACTAAGGACTATAATCTTGTAATTATATCGAACATTTGTTCTCATTTTGCTTGATATAGGTGTTATAATAGACGTAACGTTTTGATCAAGTACCCTCTGGTCATCATCAGGTGTCCATAGATTGGCTAATGTGGATTATTTCGTTTATTATTGCAAATTATTCTGTGAAATTAATTATTGTTCTTATGTGTTGGATTTGGGTCTTCATTACCAAGTTCAAGGATCGAACTCATGGCTACTAGATGATACTAACAGATGCATAACCAACTATTATATCTATATCAACCAACATGAGAACAAAAGTTTGAAATAAATCTAAGATTATTGAAAATCATTCATCACATGAATAAATACAAACTAAGAATTATATTTAATAGCGTAAAATCAGAATTGAAAAATTGTTAGAACATTTTTATGGCAAGATTTTATATTAATTTTTGGCTAGAGAGTTCCAGGCTAAAAATAACACTAAAATAAATAGCTGTTAAAACTATGCAGTGTGTCTAGTGTTATAACTCGAACATGAACACAGTGCTGAATATGGCTAATAGCAATTATGACTCGAAAGTTTTGGAATTAGTATACATTAAGTCCTACCAGTCATCTCTCTGTAATCAGGTGCATGCGGTGGTCTTCAATGTTATATTTGTTTAAGTTTAGTCAGAAGATTGTATATTTATATAGAATGTATTTCTATCCCTTAGCATTTGTTTCCATTTTTTGAAAAAAATGCACTTTTTTTTAATAACCAAACTTACTTTCTCCCCATGTTCTTTTTTCATACAATCGAATTGGGTAGGTTATACTGTTTCTCTCTGACCCTCTTGTCTACAATGTATTATGTGAGTGCTAAATTCTTAATTTTTGTTTATCATTTCTAGCACTAATGTTCGATTCCTTATTTTATAAAATTTTTTGTTTTTTTGTTATTGTTTTTAAGGTAGTGTTCGCCCTGTACAAGGCCCAAGAGCTGCTCAAGTTACAGTGTAAGAGACACATTTTATCAGATATGTAGAAAAGGTAATGGTTGACCCTAGGATCCAATAGATTAAGGCAGTAGTTATCTAAGAAACATCCTCATGAGAGTCTGTTTCACAAAGTAGAGTTCGTGAGAAAAAGCTGCTCGAGTGAATGTCATCAATAGAATTAAAAGAACGATTCACAACAATATTCGTGGCATGTTGGGTGCTGAGGAATACAACTTTTTTGAACACTTTTCAAGCAAAGAACGATAAAGAAGCACGAAGCTTTAGACGTTTCGTCTTAGAGAAAATGATTGTCGGTTGGAAAATAATTCATCACCCATAAGGTGGCGGAGACGTTCATGGATTCTGAAACTGAGAGCTCCTGTCCATATACGTCAGCCGTGTTCCATTTCAGCCTGATCTTGTAAATGTGGTGGTGAGCAGACAAAGTCATCTATTCACTGGAAAGGTACAGGTAACGGACCATTTTTTTTCAGATTCTTTCGCGATGGATCTTATGTAGGCGATTTACTTGAGATATGGTTTGAGTTTAAGTCCCCATAATCGCATCAGACCCCTCGCCGTTAATAACTACATTCATGGACGTATCCATTATGAAGGACTAGCAGTAGAGCCCGGCGTTGCTCGGGTGTAATGAAAGCTTACATATATATATATATATATATATATATATATATATATATTATCAATTTTCTCCACTATTGTAAGAACTGAAACCTTGAAACTTCTGAATATCGTTTCTTATGTCTTTGCCTATGAGTGTATCAAATTTGATTAAAATCGAACCACTCCTTCTATAAACCTATTTTTTCGATTATCAATTTTCGATATTTATCGGGGGTACCTCGACACAAGACCTAGATAAGAACACTCGCAGACGCTTATAGTACAACTGTGTAAATTTTTCTGCCGTTTCAGAGTCTATAGACACATACACACAGACAAAGTTCCATTTATAAATAAGTTTAGATTTATATCTGAAAAGAATCTTCTCGTAATTCCGTAACTAGAAATACCTGTGCAAAACACTTTATATCCCACCTTAGCCAATGGAGTTTTTTTGTTTTTTGATTTTTCACCCAAAGCAAGGCAGTACCGCCACTGATGCACAGGGGAATACATAACAGTAAAACTTTAGGCAAGGTTAGTGAAAGGAAAGACGAACACTTTACAGGGACTGTCAGAGAAAGAGTGAGAGAAGGATGTGAACACAAGTGTGAAGCGAGATGAGAAGATAGAGAGAAAGGAAAATACCTAGATATATGGGGTGACGTAGAAAGAACTGGAGTTAAGTGAATAAGAGATGAGAATTGACATTGCATTTAAATTCCTGGAGGTTGTAGCCGTAAAGAAAGAAAGTATACACAAGGGAGTTCCACAGGCAGGAAGTACGAGAAAGAAGCTGCTGGAGTACAATTGTCAGCTGCATTTGGTTGATTTAACTGTAAATGGGTGGGACCTTGTTGCCAGTCTGGTTGCACGAGTAAATTCTTGCGGAGGAGGCACTCGTGACCTATGTTCGTCGGAGCAGAAATCAATAAAATATTTGTAGAAGAAACAGTGGGAAGCCACATCCCGCCGGTGAGAAAGTGGCTGAAGTCGAGTTACCAGATCGGGACCAATTACATTATATATTCTTCTTTGGAGCCTGTCGAGAACACTGACATGAACAGCAGGGCGCCAAACCAAATATAATGCTAATCGTCCAAGTGAAAATTTTAGTTCCTATTTTTCTTAAAACTTTCTCCTTGCTCATATTGTTTGTGCATGTTATTCTCGATATCCTTTTGAAGAATTCCATCGAGGACTGATATTACTTTTCATCAATTTTATCTTTGAGATGAAAATTTTTAGTCTCCTTGTGAATTGTTTCTAGTTTTGAAGGCATCTTTTGTGCGCAAACTAAAATACATAAGTTCAAATCATGAAACATTTTAATTTAAGTAAAAATTACAAACGTCTAAACAGAATTTCTAATACTGTATTCAGTTTTTAATATGAATAATCTTGAAATAATTGAAAACTATTTTTTACGGAAAGCGAGAAAGATATACTTCTTTTATTTATGTGCAATGTACCTGCAGAACTTGAACGATCATGGCTCTCCACAACTTTCTTTCAACATTGGCTCTTCAGTATAATCTGGTAATTGTAATGCTAGTGTTAATATTTGCATTCATTGTCGAACTGCCAGTGACACTCTCGGTTGAAATTTCTATTAATCAATTTTTCTATTAAAAGAATTTCTCAGGAAAAATGCTTCTTCGAGTTCTTCCAGTTTTGTGCGATAATGTCTCGAAAAAGACATGACTGACTGGGCCGAAAATTATCCCACAGTAGGTTGCCATTGCTTTCTGCGGTAGACTGGTTGCTCACCAAGACTATAGAACCCGATCTGTCCTATTATTTAGCCCATAACTGGAGGGAAGAGATGGATAAATATCTTTCACAAAAGTATTTGTGCGTAAGTGATTGCGAGGAATTCATGTGGAATTCGAACTCTTCACCCCGATTTGTTGTTCCGAGTCGATATCCACTGCACCACAACGCACATCCTAAGAAGAAGATTATCCCGCATTAGGTTCCCATTACTTTCTGCGGTAGAGTGGTTACCAGCCAAGGCTATAGAACCCAATTTGTCTATTATTTAACTCATAACTGTAGGGAAGGGTATTTGCGCGTCAGTGAAATGCAATTAATTCAACTGGAATTCGAACTCGGCTCCCCGATTTCTCGAGCCGATATTCACTACACCACAACGCACATCATTTCTGAGTTCAGTTTTCGTTTTTCCCACATTTGATGGAGGTTTCTTTCCTAACTTTTTGTTTGGCGTTGTATGAAATGCTAATATCTTGATTATTTATTTTCTCTTCAAGCTACATGTACTGTCCATTTTAGGTATTGTTGTTATATTTAAAAAAAAATGATTTTGTCATTTCATTCTTCTGTCTCGAATTATATTTATCTATTCTACATGTTTTGTTTTATGCGTAATTAGGAAGAGATCCTTAGGAAAAAGCTATGTATGAACAAGTAAACAATAATTGTTCAAACAAAACAACTTCCCATTTCCAGATTATTGTTCTTAACCTCCTTACAATTTTGAGGGTCGTATTGCAGAACACAATAAAATACCTAGCTTTTCTATTTACCATTGCAATAAACATTAACAATTATTTCCTTGGAAATACACTGCACGAGTTCATATACCCGCAAATGAAATCTATTCAAGCGTGCCTGTGCGTGTGAGCTTTTTCACAATTCTCTCAGCCTAAGCATCGCTACAAATAATGGAAAACTGCTGCGAGAATTGGGTAAATGAGTATATGGTTATGTGTGCATGTTTCACTGATAAGCGCTTCACGCATGCGCACTAGCGAACTGTTTTGTGCTGCTTGTGAGTGTGATTCTAAGCGACCAATAAAGCTTGCTCTATTCTGGATGCTTCTACGGCTGCTTTCGTTATTGCAGCTGCCTGGCACTGGTTGCTATAGAAACAGATTGTCAGACATTCGCAACAACAACAACAATAAAAAAGAAAAAGATTCAAAACTGAATTAAATATGGCGTCTTTGACTGTGCAAATTTGGCATGGAATTCCGCCGTCACTTTTCATATGCGCACCATTTCTCTCGGCATTACACTAGGGAGAATAACGAGAATATGATTTGTAGACAAAGCAGAATTTTAAAAAATATGGACAGAATATTAAAAAAAAATGGAGTTTACTTCGTGTCTAATACAGAAGTGTATTCCCCACATGTTTTAGTGATCTCTCAGTCAGTCAGTTAAGTGCCATACGTGATACACGCTTGCACGATCATGTCTCGAAAGAAACATGGCTGACTCGGCAGACGATTATCCCGCAGTAGGTTGCCATTGTTTTCTGTGGTAGACTGGTTGCCAGCCAAGGCTATAGAACTCAATCTGTCTTATTATTTAACCCATAACTGGAGGGAAGTAGACGGATTGATACCTTTCCCAAGGGTATTTGCGCGTAAGTGAATACAAAGAATTCAACTAGAATTCGAACTCGGCTCACTGATTTGTCGTTCCGAGTCGATATCCACTGCACCACAACGCACATACTTAGCAATCTATACTTAAACTAAACTAGATTTTAGGGTTTTGAAAAAAACCGATATTCAATCTAAAGAGGCAAGCAGTGCCATTTAATTTAGAAAACTAAAAAAAACAATCTTCATTAGTTTATATATATATATGATAGAGGAGTGTTTGTGTTGTGATATTACCTTGACACTAACGCATATGTAAATATGTCTTATGCACAGATACTCAGCGTCCTGGGTATAACAATAAACTCCATCCGGGTCCTGGGTTTGATGATAAACTGCATCTTGCAGCAAAGCCTCTGATTGGGACGTTGTGAGGCGCATGGATCCACTTCCTAATTGCTGTTGTTCCCGGGTCCACCTTGACCCGGAGTGGTAGCACCAGATAGGGTTCCAGCTATGGGCAAATAGTTAACCCCCAAACTGGGGTCAAAACACTATGAAAGTCTAAAAATAGATTTTTATATTAAAAACTTCAGCAATACTTTTTTGGAGGAGAAAATTTGACTAGCAATACATTTTTGAAGGGAAAAAATTACCAACAATATCTGTATGACAAAATATTACCAACAATATATTTTTGATTAAAAAAATATTAACAGCAATATATTTTTGAAAGAAAAGATATATCTATCAGTAATATATCTGACTTTCGACAAAAACCTTTTTATAAAAATTCTTCAATGAAACCTGATCTACAAATCTATTTCTTACAAAGAATATATATTCTATTCATACGAATCTATTGTAAAAATATTGTGGGTATTAATAACCATTTGAGGTTGATATGCCGTAAGACAAAACGGACCGTAACCAAACAGATACTCATTATTCGTATACAGGGAGGTAAACTCCTTCGAGAGACGAATAAAGTGTTAACTGTATTTATGTTCACCTTTTTGAAACGTGCAAGCTAAAACAAGTCTACAATTTTTAATATCATGAGAACAAAACTTATATAAATCTATTTTAATCTGATTCTTAAATCGTTTCATACCAAGCAACGCTATAAAGTCACCAGACTATAGAGAGTTACAGGGAGTAAAAGAGAACAAAAAAACTTTGGTTAATAGAAATAAAGAAAGAACAATAAAAGGAACTAATTCAGGAAGACAGACGATGACCTATTTTAAACTTTTGAAGGTTGTAGGTCATATATGGTCAGGCGCCCCCGCAGTTCATCTCAGTGTTCTTGAAAGGCTCCAAAGGAAAATCAGTAATGTGATAGGTACCGACTTGGCGGCTCGACTCCAGCCGCTTTCTCACCGATGGGATGTAGCTTCATTCTGTCTGTTTTATAGATATTTTTCCATGGCTTCTGCTCCGACGAAGTTAAGTCAAAGATTCCCCAGTCACAGCGATTTACTCGTGCAACCAGACTGGCAACAAAGTCCTACCCATTCGCATTTGGATCCACCAAATGCAGCCGACAATTCTACTCCATCAGCTTCTTTTCTTGCACTTTCCTCCTGTTAATCTCTATTCCATATTCTTGCTTCCCTGAGGGCTAAAACCTCCAGGAATTTAAATGCAATGTCAATACCCATCACTTAACCACTTGACTCTAGTTCTTTCTACATCTTCTTGTATATGTTTCCCTTTCTCTCTATTTTTCACCTGTATTCTCATCCTTCTCTTGCTCTTTTCTAACTGGTTCGTCTTTCTCTTTCCTCTCCTCCTATCTAATCTTTTACTCTTACGTAGCTCACTGCGCATCAGCGGCGTTACCGCCTTGCATGGGGTGAAACGATTAAAAAAAATAGAAAAGAAAAAAGAGAATTAAAAAAATTGAAATGGAATTTCATTCATGAGAGGTACAAGAAAAGAGGCCCTTAGAATAGAGGAATCTTTTTGATATGTCCCGGAAAGGGATATATATATATATATATATATATATATATATATATATATATCATTCGAGGTAGCAAGCGGTTTTGGCAAACGTAACCTGGTAGGACAATCTAGACGTAATGAACGATACTCGTCGTATGCAGTATCCTGAGACGTAGGCGTAGTCAACAGACGTAGACTAATAGTCGTAGACCTATGGACGTAGACCTCTATACGTTCTCGCCTTAGTCGGTATTTATGACACCAGCCAATCACACTACTGTAAGGGGAAACCAAGGGGTATGAATATTCATTACATATTCATTACATCACTTTTACATCTAGATAGTTCAACAATGAGACTTAACTGCCAATCAAGTAGCACGCTGAAAAACGCATTACTATCTGTTCATATAAACCTGTATCGCTCTTTACGCTCTTTTCTCTCCAAGTTAGATTCTCTATATGTCACAATGAAACGAAAATATATCTTATATGATCTTTCCAATAGTTATTGTTCCAGATGTATATACAAAATCGATATCTGTAGCGTATGAAAATGATAGAGAGATATTTGCTTATAACCCAAACATACACAATAATGCTGAAGATAAAATAGAAAAGAATAAAGCGAAGGATAAAGAGTGAGTAGAAAAAAGAAAAAATATTATCCATAATAAAAAATGACAGTGAGAACAAATAAGAAAAGGAAGCAAAGAATATATTTAATAAAACGAAAGAAAAATTGAAAATAAAATTAAAAGTGCCTTAAAGCATACAAAAATGTATCTTATATGTTTACGATAACCATTTCCATAAAGTACAAGATAGAAAATTAGACCTCAAGATTATCTTTCTAGTAGAAGAGTAGCTTGCAAGTCACTTCTTTGGCGTAAAAGTGAGGACTGCATGCTTGTCTTCGAGATTATCTCTGGTTTGGTTCATAATTTTGTGTTGCCGTGGAATAAACGCATACAACTAAGTTGGGTGATTTTAGCTGTAAAAGGCGGTTTGGAAGGGTTTTCTCTCAGATTAATTTTGTCATGGAATAGGGGTTTCAAAATTAGACTTTAGGATTAGTGACTTAAATAGTGGCTTGTATGAAAAATTTTCTTTAACGTACAATAATTTGTGCGAGATTATCTTTACCGTAGGATATAATGTTGCAACAAAACTGTAACGTGCAAGATAGTGAGATAATCTCAGTTGACAAATAATAGTTGCTGAACTTGTTCTAAAAAAAAAAACTTTGCAATAGAATAGTGTTTCATAACTTAAACTTTGAGATGATATTTTTAATAGAATAGTTCCGTAAGCAATTCTCTAAGATAAGATAGTGATATATATGTTTTATGTTGTAATTTTGTTAAGCTATATTTTGGAATACAGCTTGATTGTAGGATATCATATGGATTAATAAAAATGAAAGATTTCTTTCATGTTGATTGATGTATTATTGTTAATTTTATTATCAAATGTATTGTTATTATTTTTTTGTATAAAAATGTACTGTTCGTATTTTTGCTATAAAATATATGTTCTATATTTTCATCAGTTTTGTTTTCTTTTTTCTTTGAGATTCACTATTTACCCATAGCTGGGACCCTTAACTGGTGCAACCATCCGGAGTCAGGGTGTACCAGGGAACAGCAGCAATAGCAGCAATTGAGAGATGTTTCCACGTTTTTCAAAACCTATAATTCCCTGATCAGAGTCGTTGCTGCCTTATATAGTTAATCGTATGTAGATAGTCAAGATTATCGTTCTTGTAAAATATTAGCGTGTATGTTGGTTTAGATGACCTCTGTGATAGAAGAATGTTTTGCAAACTACTCTTGGAAATAATCGTTGAAATAGAATAGTGATTTGCAAAGACGTCTTTCAATGAGCTGCGTTCCCGAACGATGGTTTGGCGGTTAGGATAACGTGTGACAACTTTTACACGAGATGATCCTTGTCATAAATTAGTGGTATGCAACCTCGCCAGAGAGAACATTATTTTCGAACTATGGTGGGTGACGTAAACTTTGAGAGGATCTTTCCGGTAGAAAACTGTGATTTCAAGCTCGTGTTCGAGGTGACTTTTCGTTCAAGTAAGAGTCGCATGCCAACTGTGTAAACAAGATTATCTTAGATTAAGCCATATATTACTATTCAACGACAAGGATGACCCCCAACATACGCTTGCAAATTCTCATTCTGCCCCAATACTCATTCGGGGATTAATTTGGCAAACATTGTTTTACGGCAAAATAATGAAGTACAAGCTTCAACTCGTGACATACTTTGCAGTAACAGAGTCGTTTCCATGTCAGACTCCCAGATTATCTGTGCTGAAGAATTTTTTTTAATCTTATCACCCCGAGCAAGGCGGTAACGCCACTGATGTGCAGGGGCCTACATAAGAGTAAAAAGATTAAGTAGAAGGGAGTGAAGAGAAAGACGAACCAGAAAGAAATGAACAAGAGAAGGATGGTAATACAGGTGTGATGACATTTGCAAAGGTAGAGTAGAAAGTAAAGGATATACAAGGTGATGTAGAAAGAACTGGATTCAAGTGGTTAAGAGATGATTATTGACATTGCATTTAAATTCCTGGATGTTGTAGCCGTCAGGAAAGCAAGACTATTGAAGCGAGTTCCACAGGTGGGAAGTGCGAGAGAAGAAGCTGATGGAGTAGAATTGTCGGCTGCATTTGGTTAATCTAACTGTGAATGGGTGGGACTCAGTTGCCAATCTGGTTGCACGAGTAAACACCTGTTGCAGAGGCACTAGCGACTTAAGTTCGTTGGAGCAGTAGCCATGAAAGTATTTATAGAACAGACAAAGGGAAGCCACATCTCGTCGGCGGGAAAGTGGCTGTAGTCGAACCGCCAAGTTGGTACCTATCACATTACTGATTCTCCTTTGGAGCTTGTCAAGAACACTGAGATGAACAGCAAGGGTGCCTGACCATATATGGCAGCAGTATTCCATGCACGGACGGATGGTTGATTTGTATATATGCAGGATGGATTCATCCTGGCCCGACAGAGTGACCCAACCTTCTTGGCAGTGGATTTAGCTATGGACTCAATGTAGTGGTTTTATTTGAGATCAGAAGAGAGGGTAAGTCCGATATTGCTTTTGAAACTACAAAATTATGCTACAGATAAAAGTTAGTGACCAAATAATTTCCCGACATGATCTTTGCCCAAGATTAGTTGTCCTTAAGGAAGACTTCAAGATGATCCTACCCAAAAATTATTTTTAAAGCTACATAAGTTCCGATAGAATATTATCTTCCAGATAATTTTTGTTAGAGATTAGTGGTTTGCAAACTTATCTTGAAGATTATCAGTGTTGCAGAATAGTCGCTTATAAGTAAGTCTCTAGTATAGTATTTTCTATAGAATACTGGTTTTTAACTTCGTCTTTCAGGTAATTCTAACGATAAACATTATTTTTGAATTATATATTTTATAATATTTTAGAATCATGGTTTTTTAAATTGTTTTGGAATCATAAATTTTGAATGTTTGAAATTATGGTTTCGGAATTATTTTGATATCATGATTTTGGAAATATTTTGGAATTATGGTAATGGAATTATTCTAAAATTATTATTATTGAAATTAGGATTCTTTTGGAATCATGTTTTGGGAATTGTTTTGAAATTATTGCTTGAAAATTGTTTTGGATCATGGTTTTGGAATTGTCTTGTTATCATGGTTTGGAATTATTTTGGTATCATGAATTTTGAATTATTTTGGTATTATGGTTTTGGAATTATTTTATGATTATGGTTCTGGAATTGTTCTGAAATTATGGTTTTGGAATTGTTTTGGAATCATGGTATTGGAATTATTTTGGTATCATGGTTTTGGAATTGTTTTAGAATGATGATTTCACAATTGTTTTGAAATTATTCTTTTTGAATATTTTTTGAATCAAAGTTTTGCAGTTATTTTAGTATCATAGTTTTGGTATTCTTTTGGAACCATGGTTTTAGTATTCTTTTGAAATCATAGTAGCGGAATTACTTTGAAATTATGGTTTTGGAATTATTTTTATATCATGGTTTTAGATTTGTTTTGGCATCATGGTGGTGAAATTATTTTGAAGTAACGGCTTTGAAATTGTTTTGTAATCGTAGTTTTGGAAATTATTTAATTATCAAATTATGGTTTTGACATTTTTGCAATCATAGTTCTAGAAATATTTTGGAATCATGATTCTGAAATTATTTGGAATCATGATTTTTATACTACATTACATTTCGAAATAAGGAATTTTGATTTATAACATATAAATATTCACTTATTTAAAGGTATTATAATAAAATATTGCTTGTCAGAGTTTCTGTTTTTCCAATACTTACTAATATCAAAGACTGGCTAAATGAAAGTTTTCTGGCAAGAGAAGATAAAATAAAAAAATAAGATTAGATTTTCTAAATATCATAGCAAAAAGAAGTGAGATTAAGCAATAAAATATTTCTGTAAACGAAATGATCTCTATTAGAATAGCTAGTGATTAGATAAAACAAATGGAAACTAAAAACCAAGATGGTGGCTATGGTATCTTTAAAAATCGTAAATGGAAAGCAGCACAATAAATAAAGGCAAGAAGGAAACATACAAAAGTAGAAAGAAATCATGAGACCAATTATTTAGGATGAAAATTAAGATAAAGTGAAAAAGAAGGAGAAAATGAAAAAGAAGTCGAAATTTCTAAAACAATCGGTGTCATAAATGGCAAGAAGCGGATGACAGGAAAACAAAGAGAAAAAAAAGAAAGGAATTTTGAAAAAAATGTTTTCTTCCAAAAGACTCATTTCTACCATAACCATTTTAGCAGTGTCTTCTTCTTTTTTTATAAGTGTCAAACTGTCAGCGTAAATTACTCCTGTTTTCATTAGTTTCCACGTTGGTTGTCTGTAATGTAAAAATGACAAGACTTTCTAGAGGCCTTTTCTCATGCCGTGAATAGACTTAAAAAATAATATAAAATCAAAAATAATTCTTAATGCAACACTTGCTAGGCTTAACTGTTTGGAAGAATGTTTAGCGTCTTTATTCCTAAATTGAAACGTTGTACTAAATGAACCAAATTTTTATGCCTCTTTTATTTTTTGCAAATTTATTTTGGGCAGGAGATGTGCGTTGTGGTGCAGTGGATATCGACTTGGAACGACAAATCGGGGAGCCGATTTCGAATTCCAGTTGAATTCCTTGCATTCACTTACGTATAAATAACCTTGGGAAAGGTATTAATCTCTCTCTTCCCTCCAGTTATGGGTTAAATAATGGGACAGATCGGGCTCTATAACCTTGCTCGGAAACCAGTCTACCGCAGAAAGCAATGGCAACCTACTGAGGGATAATCTTCTGCCAAATTACTCATGTCTCGAAAGAGACATGATCGCCCAAAGCGTGTGTCACGTATGGCACTCAACTGACTGACTGAATATAATAGTTGGAATCATGATTAATGCTTCGACTGGTCATAAAGTTGGGGATCGTTTTTTTTTTGTTATGAAGTAATAAACTGATCCCCCACTAATTACTACGCAACAATATAATACATCACTTCTCCCTCTAACTATGAGTTAAGTAACAGGATAGATTGGGTTCTATAGCCTTTGCTCGGCAACCAGTCTACCGCAGAAAGCAATGGCAACCTACTGAATGATAATGTTCTGTCCAGTCAGTCATGTCTCTTTCGAGACATGATCACCCAAAGCGTGTATCACGTATGGCACCGAACTGACTTATTTGGGGTAGGAGAAAATTTTAATTTTAGAACAGAATGGGACAAGCTCATAAAAAATTAGTAACGATAACAGTAAGAAAGGATTAAACATTAACTGTAAAACAGAAATCATAGTCATCCTAAGAAGAATTATTTCAAGGTGTGAATTAGACATTGGTGGTGTCAAAACGATGCGGGTAGAGAAATTAAATTAATTGGGAAGAGTCATAACAGAGAATGGAAAATGTGAAACAGAAATCCATAGGTGAATACGAATAAACACCGTAATCTGAGATATGTGGTAAGCATAATGATGATGAATTAAAATAGTTAAGGAAATATTTTTTCTTCATTGCTGCACTCAAATAAATAACCTCATTATTGCTAAAAAGGGCTAAGCGCCCAAATTATTAATTAATAATTCTCATTTTCTGCAAATAAAGACTGTATGGATATCAGCAAGATATGAGCTTATTATTCTCTTTATCCTGTTCCTATGCATTGTACTGCGTTCCTTCAGGACATAAGCAATCCTGACTCTCCACAACATCCAGTTACACAAGCTTATTAGTTACATGGATAGCTTCCTTCACCTATCTCTCTTGTGCGCAATGTTTATTGTAATGTACTGGGATTAGCAGAAGATACCTTTCGAAAGCCAAGCAAATATTATAGAACTGTAAATTTTATTATAAGGTTGTTACAAAAATAATAGCCGATTTCAGAAACATAATTTTATTCTTGAAAAATTATCTGTAGAAATGTTAAAACTAGTCAAAATACGAGCTTTGGCCTTCTCTTCACTTTTACGAGAGATCGACGAGATTATTTATTCATCTTGATAAAATTTTATCGGCTGTGATTCAACGGTATCTTTGAAAGCTTTTCTACCACTAGTTTGGACGTAAAATTTTTACAATTCAAAAATATACATAAGTGCTTAAAAATGATAATAAGTGTGTAAAGGATAAGGAGAATATGGAGGATGTGGTAAACTCTTGTATCTCAAGTCTATGAGTTTTGCTACGTCATTCTTGCAATATATGGCCGCGCATTATCGTGGAGCAGAATTAGGCCACGTCGATTTACCAATTCCAGGTATCTTTTTTGCAAGCATCCATGCATTTCAGTAAGTTGATTGCAGTAAACCTCTGCATTAATACTCTGATTGTCTTCCAGAAAGTTGATGCAACTTTGATTTCATAAAATGTTTGGGGAACTCGTCAATATCAAGCCACTGACCTAATCATTTACGGTTATCATAAAAAATCTACTCTTCATCAAAAATGACTGTTCGGTCAAGAAAGGGATCATTGGTGTTACGCAGAACGAGCATCGAGAATATTTAAAACCGCCTAATTTTTTTTAAATTTTCATTGAGATCAAGAGGAACCCATTAAAGAAGCTTTTTCACCTTGCAAATACTCTGAATATGGCGCAAGGCTGTTGCAGTATTGTCAGCAAGCCTCTGAGATATTTCACTGAGACTTTCACTTGGGTTTTGGTCAACAACTGCTTGTAAGACTGCATGAGCGCCCTCTACTTTTTTCATCTAAAAGACTCTCATTGCCAGGCGGAATTTCTGGAATCAGTTTCGTCCTTTTTGATCACTTGTGGACCTATCTTTCAAATTTTGGTTGATAGTGACAGAAGCTTGGGAGGCACTGTGCCCAAAGTTGAACTCATGCAAGAAAAGCAAACGAAGATCATGTTTTGTCATGTTTATAATTAAGAGCTTCTATGTTTCCAGAATATTTCTGTTTGAAATTAATTTAAAAATTATTAATGAACGCAAGTTAATTATTATATACACCGAAATTCATCTAATATATACTGTTCACCTCCGATATAGTATGTTAAAATTGCTTTTTTAAAATGCAACACTTATCTCTGTCTGAAAATAATTTAAAAATGATTAATGAACACATATTAATTATTATATATACCAAAATTCACCTAATATATACTGTTCACCTAAGATATACTGTTAAAATAGCATTTTTAAAATGCAACACTTGAAGTGGCCATTATTTTTATAAAACCTAATAAAAACAAAGTAAAGTATGTAACATTTTATTTTTCTTTGTGGTAGCGAATTCTGAATAATTTCTTCGCAAATAAAAACGTGACTTTAGGCAATAGAGTCGTGTTTCTTCGAATGAGTACCCCATGGACTGAAAATGTGAGCAACAAAGATACCTGTCTATATTACTGTATTTACATCGACAGTTAATAATGCATAGAGCTACAGAAAAACAACAATAATATAAATTGAAATATGAACTCTAGTAAAAAAAAAATGATTACTGGTATATGAGTTATATAAATCCCCCAAATTCACTTACTAATGTCCCCAACGACACTAGTTAGTCAATTAAAAGCCATACGTGATACACACTTGGGTGATCATGATTTGTCAGCAAAGGCTTTAGAACCCAATCTATCCTGCTATTTAACCCATAGCTGAAGGGAAAAGAGACGGATTAATATTTATCCCAAGGATATTTGCGCGTATGAAAATGCAACGAATTCAATTTCTTGTTTCGATACGATATCTTTTACTGTGAAGCCAATAAATCTAAACGCAACTTCTACACCCTCAGCTTCTTTTCTCGCATTTCCCGCCTGTGGAATTCCATTCCGTTTACTTGCTTCCCTGACCGCTACAATCTATTAGAATTTAAATGTAAAGTCAGTTGTCATCGCCTCTTTCTCATGCTCTTTCTCCATCCACTCCACTCTCATCAGTATTCTCATCCTTCTCTTACCCATTTCCTGACACCCTCTATAACTTGTCACTCCTTTTAATAACTTTCCTTTTATGTAACCCCTTGCACAACAGTAGCAGTAAACTACCTTGTTTAGGGCGATATGATTATAAAAAAAATCCACTGCACCAGAACGCACAAGGATATTAAACACAATGAATAAAAGCGTTGGTTGAATAATTTAAAAAGTTGGTTGAGTAATCTCGTAGGTGACGACAAAGGGTTGTGTATTTAATAACTGGCTACAGCATAAGGACCAAAAATTTCGAATGTTAGGTTATTAAATGAAATTAACTGAAACTGAGATATACAAAAGAAGAAAAAGAAAGATGCAGAATTAGAATAATCTAAGCCTGTAGTGTTTGGCTTGAAATTTTTAATGTACAACGGCTGATAAAGATGAAGACAACAATCCGACAAATGTAAATAATGTGAATAGCAACAAAGATGTTTTAAAGAAATCGGAAAAAAGTAGAAGTTATACATAAAAATAAGGAGCAAAAAGTCCAAATTTCTAGGACATAAAATGTGAAAAATCAGATAATTTTCGAGTTTGTGCAAATATAACGCTGAATCGTTAAAAGACAAATATTATTATGAGCTACAACGAATATGAAACTGTGAAGAACCATAACCA
The DNA here is from genome assembly GCA_037127315.1 of Ascarosepion bandense. NCBI lineage: Eukaryota > Metazoa > Mollusca > Cephalopoda > Sepiida > Sepiidae > Ascarosepion > Ascarosepion bandense. The sequence goes on along the minus strand of JBBBDQ010000525.1, from coordinate 2,407,617 downwards.
CCGAAATCTACATAAAAAAACAAATTCATTCAGCAAAACACTATACAGTTAAAATACTTTTATAGACTTATGCTTAAATGTCAAACTAATGTAAACTAAACATTGCACAGAAATTATAAATTACTAATATTACTAGAATAAAGTTAGGTAATAAATTTTGCTTAATCATTTCAACACTTTATGTTTGAAATATTTTTAACCAGCCTTTGAGATTTGAAAAAGAAATAACTCGACCGGCAATCGAGAGCAAGGGAAAATTTGCTCGCCCCAAAATCATTTTACTCGATCGATTCCGTTTTCTTAATAGTCGTCTTACGTAAACATAGCGTGAATCACTGACGGAAAACGAAAAATGAAGCTTTAATTAAAATTTCGAACGTGTTAGAAAGAATTTTAATTTTTTTAAAAATAATAACAACAAAATTTGATCTTTCCTCTTAATAATAGCATAAGCATTTTGATGATAAAACTTTGTTTTTTTAACATCATTTAACATCATGATTTGCTGAATTTTTGGCAATCGATTGGAGCTACCTAAATTCGTAGTTTCTGTCTTCTTTTTGACTGCATTCTCCATCTCATAGATGATAAAATAAATCTGATTTTCTCAACGATTTTCTAGAAAAAATTACTTGCATGATTTGTTTTTCAGTACGTGATTGAAATAAGTATGAGTATTTTTTCTTTCTTTCAAATGTTCGTTTTTACTTTGCATAAGCGGGGAGTAAATATAGATGTTGAGTCAAGGATAATATTTTTCCAAATGAGTTCTTAAAAATCAGTGAGCATCTTTAATCTGGACGACAAAGACATTTTAACTCCACTCTGGAAGCATTAATTAGACGAATGTGATACACTGACCGGGACGATAAAAGCGAGACCGAAGGTTGTCAATCTAAATTCCATGCAAAGGCTGTTCGTATCCTACTTCGAATGAGTAAAACCAATGTATTAAGTTGGTTTAGAAATCCTGACTCACTTAGGAAAAAAAGGAAAACAACAAAATTTTATGAAGCAACACTAACATTTATTCTTTAAAATTAAATCCATCATTCTCGTCGATCTTCTGGCAATGAAGTCCAGCATCAGTCCAGCATCAGAATCTGTCCAAGTTACCAGTCCGCTGGTTTTGGATAAAAAACAATTCCTTCAATTCATTAAAAAGAAAAGATTTGAGTCACTGGTCGTGGATGAAGTATGCATCGCGCAGAAAAGGCAATAATCGTTAAAATCAGCATCGGGACTTAATGGTGGATGTAGAAGAATCTCAATACGGTCTTTTTGTTTGACCTTTGCCTTCGTTAAAATAGCAGTGTGTGGTCATGCATTGTCTTGCTGAAACAAAGCCCGACTTCGATTGACCTGTAATATTTGTACCTAGTATGATTTGGATAATAATTAAGAGATACAAATATTAACCTGTTAAAACAAACTTTATTTAACTTCGTTTACATTCTTGTGTGAGTCCCTCGTGGCTGGCTAAAATGTCCGCTGGCGGGAGTAGCACGTGTGGCTGGTGTGAAATCTTTTGAGGAACTAAAAAAAACTAAACTGTTACTAGTTGTTGGTCAGTAAGGACGGGCAAGAGAGAGAAAAAGAGAGAAAGTGAGAGACGAAGGGATTTCTGGGATAGTAATTCGTGACCTAGGTGGAAGCACCTGGAGAAGAGGAGGGAGAAGAAGCCAAAGTTAATATGTTTAGGTAGTATTATTTCTGACCTCTAGTAAGGGGGTACTACAAACCAAAGTAGGATACTCCTTCTTTACTTCGTTTTAAATGCGATCTAGCTGCTGGCTATACAGTTAGGCGTTGATAGCACGACCGTCGGAAACAAACACGAAATTCAATACTCCTTGGAAATTCCTAGAGATAGAAATCAAAATTGGTTGTGTTCTTTGCGCTTCCTAAGTGAGTCAGGACTTTCTGGCCAACCTAGTACTTTAGGAAATTTTCCGGACTGATTGGAACGCTAATTACGAAGACGTTGAACTTACCTAACAATCTAATCTTCCACCAATCAGGAATCTTGATATCTCGTCAGTATTAATTTACTCGGGAACTCGAATTGCTGACAGTTCGACTTACTTTCCTCTCTACTGCAGTTCGTCATCCTGGTGACTTGTAACTCAAGTCAAATTTCCATCGCGTCTTCACCGCACGATGGCGTAAATGAGATATGAATATCAGATTCTATCCTCTTTGCTTTCGTTTCTCCGTCAATCCAGATAAAACAAGGTTAATTTTAACTTTTTATTTTCTCAGGAATTAGAAACAGCAATTCCTTGATTCTCTCATCTGTAATTTTAAAAAGAAGTTTTGTGACGAGCACATCCACACACGTCTTGCACATTTAAATATATGTATATCTAGGCATCTCGACATGGTATAATGGTTTACATGCTTGTCTCGCTAAAATCATTAAAATTTAACAGTGAGTTCGATCTTCGCACTTTTGGACTTTTGCCACATGTAAGCTACGCTTAGAAAATCACTATATATATATATATATATATATATATATATATATATATATATATATATAACTGCGACTTAGATTATTGCAATTTTTTAACCTGTTGTCCTATTTTGGGCTCGGTGGACTAAAATCAGTCATTCAGTTAAGTACCAAACGCTTGGGTGACTGACCGGACAGAAGATATACTCGCAGTAGGTTGCCGTTACTGGTTACCAAACAAAGCTATAAAATCCAATCTGTCTTGCTATTCAACCCGTAACTGGAGGAAAGAGGGTATTTGTGCGTAAGTGAATGCAGGGAATTCAACTGGAAGTTAAGTGTCATATGTAATACATGCTTTGGACGACCATGTCGCGAAAGAGACATGACTGACTGGGCAGAAGATTCTCCCGCAGTAGGTTTCCATTACTTTCTGCGGTAGACTGGTTGCCAGCCAAGGCTAAGGAACCCAATCTGTCCTGTTATTTAACCTATAACTGGAAGAAAGAGACGGATTAATAACTTTCCCAAGGGTATTTGCGCGTAAGTAACTGCAATGGATTTCACTGAAATTCGAACTCGCACCACAAAGAAACCTATAATTAATAGCGAAATTTTTAAAACATATAACTAAAATCAAGCTTTGTTTTAAAATCCAGAATTAATAATAAGTAATTAATTTTAATTGTCATTTTTACAACCAATACCAGATTTTAGAATAGGTGTTTTTGGGAAAGTAAGAAAGCATAGATTTTGGTAGTAATAATATAAATTTACAATCACGACTGTGAATCCGATGATTTGAATACATTGTACAACTGAGATAAATATAACTTAGAATATTAAGAATATGTTCATTAATTAGGTTTATCGTCAAACTGAGTCAGATTAGTTGATTAAAGAGTTTATTAACAAGGGTTGATATGCAGTATTAAATTCTGTTACGTTTCTATCAGACGGGAACATGACGTAAACAGAATTAATAAATATTTAGGGGAGTGTAGAAGCCATTAGATTTGGATGCACGAGTAGACAGGTGAACGAGGACGATCTCGTCAATTACAGTTCCTTTCTATCTTTCTATATGTTTAGTCGCCATTTTGATTTCGTGAATATGCACTATAAATATACGAATACCACTGTACCAATTCGGAAGAAGACATTCCTCTAAATAATAATAATGATAATAAATCAGCATCACCATCTTTATCATCTTCACCATCATCATGTATGACTGGGTGTGTTTGTATGGTCGCTTCAAAATTTATCACCTGACCAGCTCTCTCCGTGTGTCGGTTTACCGCAATTATACGAGTGTTTGCGAAAAATCTTCAAGTCTATTCAGGGATGATGTCAGGCCATTTTCCCCTCGATTTGCCTTTTCTTCTTTTGCCCATGCTGACACCTTCTAGGCTGACAGTGGAAATATCTTAAAACTTAGCCAAGTTCGTTCTCTTCTCTGAACTATTCCAACAGGCCCGTCTATTTACTGATGGTTTCTCGCACTGCGATATTATTAATGCGGTCAATGGAATGAGATAATGTAACATTGAATTTTTAATGCTTACATTCTTAAATCTAATTCAGCTTTTTTCAATCATTTCACCCCAAGCAAGACGGGACAACTACTAGTGCACAGGGGGTTACATTGAGAGAAAAGTGTGGGTACAGCGAGTATTGAAGAAAGGATAAAAGATGGACGGGTATCCAGAAAATAGAAGATTGCAATTGACATTGCATTTAAATGTTTGGCGATTGTAGCTATAAGGAAAACAAGTAAACGGAAGTGAATTTCATATGCGGGAAGTGCGAGAAAAGAAACTTATAGAGTAAAAGAGTAGGTTAAATTAATTGAGTTCCACAGTAAAACAGTGGTACCTATATGCCAAACTAGTAATGCGCTTAAATTCATGTTGTCCTGACACCAAGGAAAAAAAAACTCGTCAGAGCAGTTCAAATGAAAATAATTCTAAAGAAGACAGAGGGAAGCTACGTCACGTTATTGAGAAAGAGATTGAAGTCGAGATGCCAGGTGAGGATCGATTGCATTGCAGATTCTTCTTTGTTAATGTCTAAGATTTGCATTCGTAGATAAAGGCTAAGAATAGCAAGGCTATAAAACCCAATCTGTCTTGCTATTCAACTCGTAACTGGAGGAAAGAGGGTATTTGTGCGTAAGTGAATGCAAGGAATTCAACTGGAATTCGAACTCTGCTCTCTGATTACTCGTTCTGAGCCGGTATCTACTGCACCACAGTCAGTTAAGTGCCATATGTGATACACGATTTCGACGATCATGTCTCGAAAGAGACATAACTGACTGGGCAGTAAGTTGCAATTACTTTCTCCGGTAGACTGGTTGCCAGAATATCAATGCACGTAGAATTCTGATCTTCGATTCCACCCAGATATTTTACAACAGTTGCACTACTTTGAAATTATTTCTATTCTTGTGCTCAGTTTGCTGAGTGTAGAGCTAAAATATTTGAATTGGCAGAATACTTTAAATTCCGGAGAACCGAATTCCATCTTGGTTAAAAGCCTTTCTCATTGCTTGACACGAGTTTGGATTTTTTTTTCACCATTAATCTTCAAGCAGGTCACTTATCCAAGTTCTTTACCAGAAGCTCGACCACCTAATCCAAGGTTTGTGATAGTGAGATCTCCAATGCTGACTGAGCTCTAGTGTTTTTCAAAAACGTCAATCATAATTCATTAAAGTAAGATTCCAAAGGTCCAGGAAGAAAGAAAACAAACTTTTAGTACACCGATTCCTGTGGGAAGTACATTTCTCTGAACCCGTACTGAAAAACACTACTGCGCTGTATAAGACAACCTGCTCCTTACTGTTTCAGAGGGTCAACATTGTCTAGTAGATTACGTCCTGTTGATGACGATGAACTACATCTAGCCGCAATGCCTCTGGTCAGGAGATTTGTGGTTTTGAGGAGCTTGAAACCACCTCTTAATTGCTACTGTTTTCAGTTCTACCCTGACCCGGAATGGTAACACCTGTTAGGGTCCCAATGGCCAAATATTCAACCGCAAACAAAAACGTAAATTTATGAAAGTATAAAAATACATTTTACAGTAAATATATCAGCAATAAATTTTATATAAAAAAATTACTAACAAAAATGATTTATAGTAAAATTATTAATTATACAATTAACTACAATACAATTTATTTGCGGTTGAAAGCTTCAATGTCGTTCAAAATATTTAGATTTCAGCATTAAATAACCCATAGATGATTATGTAGCGCTTTACAAATCAGCCAATCAAGCATTCAGTTTTATGAGAGATCGTTAGTAAGAGTGAGAGAATGCAGTTTCTATAATAACAAATCAAAGCCAGCATACAATATGGAATTTAAAATATCATGTCCTTCTTTACGTACAATTGTTGTTTGTTAATTCTTTTGTTACTTATCAACATATTTCGAGCATTAAATAATCGAATTAGGAATTTCATTAAACATTTGTCTTATAAGCAAATCTATTTGGATTTTACTGAATCATAAGCAACTCTATACTACTGACGTCAGAATGGCTGAAGAAACTCAAAATTTTAGTGTTAGTTGATTTATCATCATATTTAGGATAAATGTACGCTATTTACATTATTCGGACTAGGGTTCTCATCTCGGTTGCCATTTGTACGACGTTTCGGCCTTTGTATGATCCGACCTTCTTCAGGTGATAGAAATTTTGAACCGAAATCTTTATTACGATCATTGGGGTATATCATTCTCAATCCTTATGCGAAGAATCTTTTGATAGTCATGAGTTATCTCCCTCTAACCCGACATTCTAAGTTCACCACTGCTGTAACCTGGTATTGAACTCACAAACCTTTGGGTCAAGTCACTGGAACTAACCAACGTCTATATCTAGTAGGCTATGTGTCTTTAAAGGGTGCCAGAGAAAAGTATCAGTGTCAAAAATTGCAATATGAGTTCTGGTTAAAAATACTAGAGAAAACCATTAACATCTAAAACTGCAATAGGAACTCTAATAATAAATACTAGAGAAAAGCATTAACATCAAAAATTGTAATATGTACTCTGGCTAAAATGCTAAAGAAAACTATCAACATCAAAAATACAAGAGAAAATCATTAACATCAAAAATACAAGAGAAAACCATTACCATCAAAGATACAAGAAAACCATTAACATCAATAATCGCAATAAAAAAAACTAGATAAACATCGATAATAAACATTTCATTTTATACTGTATTCATTAATTCTACCTAATTTAGTAGTTAAGACAGAGTAAGCCTAATTTCTTTCCTCACTTTTTTATTTTTAAGATAAGCTTCACCCTGTACCTTCACCCAGGAACCACTTAAGTTAGCAGGTTTCGCTAAGGTGTAGTTTATATAGATAAGAGGGAAAAATAACTGTTTAAACTTAAAAAGATGAAAATTGCAGTGATCGGGGAACATAATCTTTGGAATCTATTCTACAGGGTAGTGGTTCGTGGGAAGAACTTACATTTCGGCGACGGAAAACAGAGAGAAAGTTATTAATTTGCTACAATGTAAGTGCCTGAACGATCCTAGCTGTCAAGTTTAAACATCGTGGAACCAAGGAATTTAGTTCATTTGAGCACTTTCCATGGAATTAGCAATAGATCAGTGAGAGACCTGCCGCATTTCGCCTGGTGGAGGGAGGTTGGAGAGTGGAATATAATTTTTCAACAAAGATTCAAAAACGTCTTTGAACACTGAAAAGCGAGGAATGGGCCGCTCCTTCTCATATACGGCAACAGTATCCCATTTACGATCTGATCCGACACTTCTAAAGCTACGGGTAAGCCTGAGGACTCAGATACTTATTGGAGTGGTATCAGTCAGTCAGTTAAGTGCCATACGTGATACACGCTTTGGGCGATCATGTCTCGAAAGAAACATTACTGACAGAAGATTATCCCGCAGTAGGTTGCCATTGCTTTCTGTGGTAGACTAGTTGCCGACCAAGGCTATAGAACCCAATCTGTCATATTTTAACCCATAATTGAAGGAAAGAGACGGGTTAATACCTTTCTTAAGGGTATTTGTGCGCAAGTGAATGCAAGGAATACAACTGAAATTCGAACTCGGCTCCCCGATTTGTCGTTTCGAGTCGATATCTACTGTAGTACAACGCACATCCTACACTGAGTGGTATAGGGAGCCGATTATTTTACCTGCCATTTTAGTGACGGACAATGGCAATGATGTGCGTATCATCATAAATTCTAATTATATGGAAATTATTTATGATTCAATATTTATTAAATCCAAGCATTGAAATGTAACCAACTATTAAATTGACTTCAATATAAATTCTTTCGCAAAAAACTAAGAAAATCTAGTAATGGTCAAAATCTTAAATACCCTCTTAAAAATATTATCTGTTTAAAAAATCATTTTCAATCTGAGTTACTCCTATAATGTGTTTCTTATAAACTGAAAATCTATTTGTGTCATTTGCAAAACGAAAAAATAAAATTAATAAAAAATACATGAAAATTTAGTCCCATAAAAACTGTACTTGTTTGGCTAGAAGGTACGAAAAGAGTTTCCGAATATATATGCACAACTGGCTTCAAACCTTATTATAAAAGTAATCTATCTAAAATGTCAGTTTTTCTCTTCCATCTTCTGTTCACTGTATCATTAACCTTTTCTCAAAACTCCCCTTTTTTATCGCTGATTCCAATCGACCAAATACACACAATATTTCTTAAATACAATTCAAAATATTGATATTTTGATAGACGGACGAACGATTCTCGGATTAACCACTCCAGAAAAAAGAAAATCGATTTTAAAGAAAACATAAAACTTCAAAATCAAGAAGAGCAAATTTTTTCAGTGAAATGTTTATAAATCTTAATAATAATGTCTCACAAAATGCTTATGTTTTTAAAGCCATGTTAAGTATTTACGTAAGAGTATAACGAATATATAGCTAAACTAACTTCTCTCTTTCAAGCAACCTTTCAACCGAATAAGTATAGGTTTGCACTAATATCTATGATAGTTTCTGTCCAACTATAACTGAGTCTTAGAGTATTCTGTTTGCAGATTGCTTTAAGAAAACTTTCAGTTTAATCGCCGTATTTATTTTTATAATCTTATAATTATTTATTATTATTATTATTATTATTATTATTATTATTATTATTATTTATGATTATTATTTTTTATAATTTTATAATTCCGCCTGTGGAATTGCCTTCCATTTACTTGCTTCCCCGACAGCTACAATCTCCAAGAATTTAAATGTAAAATCAATAGTCGTCTTCTCTTACTAACTTGCATCCTCTCTCTCATGTTCCTTTCTACGTCCACTCCACACTTATCAGTATTCTCATCCCTCTGTTACCCACTTCCTGACACCCCCTATAACTTTTTACTCTTTCTCATAACTTTCCTCCTATGTAACCTCCTGCAAAACAGTGGCAGTGAAATGCCTTGCTTGGGGCGATATGATTATAAAAAAAATCATATCGCTACAAGCAAGGCATTTTACTTCCGCTGTCTTACAGGGGGTTACATTGGAGAAAAGTTATGAGAAAGAGTTTTATGAGATAATGTTATAGAGGGTGTCAGGAAGTGGGTAAGAGAAGGATGAGAATACTGATGAGAGTGGAGTGGACGGAGAAAGGAGCATGAGAGAAGATGCAGGTTAGTGAGATAGGATATGGCTACTGACTCTACATTTAACTTCTTGAAGATTGTTGCTGTCGGGGAAGCAAGTATGCGGAAGGGAATTCCACAGGTGGGAAGTGCAAGAAAAGAATCTGATGGAGTAGAATTTGCGTTTACATTTTATTAGTTTTACAGTCAAAGGGTGGGACCTACTTGCCAATCTCGAGTAAATTCATATATAGGGGCCACCAGTGAGCTAAGTTCATCAGAGCAGAAGCCGTGAAAGTATTTGTAGAAGAAACACAGGGAAGTGAGAAAGTGACTGTATCTGAGCTGCCAAGTCGGGATCGATCACATTACAGATTTTCCGTTAGATTTTATCAAGGACACCTAAATAGATAGCAGGAGCACTCGACCAAATTTGGCAGCAGTATTCAATGCATGGGGCGGATTGTATATTTATATACCTGCAGTATTGTTTCAGACGGGAAAAACTTCTTAGCCCTACACAGAGAACCGACTTTCTTAGAAGAGGATTTTGCTATGGATTCTATATAGTCATTCCACTTGAGATCTGTTGCGAGAGTTAACCCGGAGAGGCACAGTGTTTTGCTTTCAAGGAGACTAACCTGATCCATGCTAATGGCGGGTAGGAGCGACTGAATTCAAAATATGTTAGAAACGACAAAAAAACAAAGCAGAAAAACCAGGAGTATAAAAAAAAGAAAAACACCTGCAAATGCAAACCTAAGATCGAATACTCGCTAAATGGTAACTATTTATAAAGTAATTTAGTGTGCCAAGCATCTGTAAGCGCGAAAGTAAAAAAAATGTATACATATGTAAAATACCAGATGTTCACTGGAAACAAAACTACTCGCACGAAAATAATTTAAGAATAAAATAGCACAAGACTCTGAAAACGTATAATTCTTCTATTTATTCTTTTTATAGATTTATAATGAATGATAGAGAACAATAAGCGCTAATCGAGATTAATAATGATTAAGCTCCCGATCCTCACTCAGTCAGTAAAACCTGGTTAAGCGTAACATCTGCTCTTACTGTTTATGTTCCAGGAAAGTTTACGATGGGTACATTAAATATATATGTCATTGTTTCTCAATTCCCCTCAACGGACTATTTGTTGATTTATTTGCGAATAAATCAAGTAGTCGTAATATTATCATTATTTAGCATTAGAAATAAAACTCAAAAGTAATAATGGCTGACAATGCCTCTAAAAATAACGGTAAGGTTCGAATATACGGTAACAGGCTTAAAGGATATTCAGTAATTTAAGACACTTTCCTGTCCGTTCGATTTCATTGAGAATACTGAAGCGTGATTTATGTACAAAATATTATATTTATATTATTTTCCCCATTCTATCTTGAAAAAGCAAATAGAGGATAAAATTAACTGGAACAAATTTTAGTTATGTTCATTTAAAAAATTACTGCTAACCTCAAACAAATTTAAGAATAACAAACACCAAAAGCCTTAACAGATATTCTCAGTCCACTGTATCTAATAAACTATATTTAGCGAATGATTACTGCCTAAATATAACACACACACACACACACACACACACACACACACACACACACACACACACACACACACAGATAGATAGATAGATAGATAGATAGATAGATAGATAGATAGATAGATAGACGCACTCACACCCTGATTGAGCACTCTGGAAGAATGGGAAACTTTGAAAAACAGTAGCTACTCATGTACGCATTGCTCATTCAATAATGAATTAGATCACTCTGTCTATAATGATAATATACGCGCTAAAACGTCTGCCTTCTTCTACCGAGCGTCCATATCCCAGAAGTAGAATCGCCGACTGACGCCCATTCGGTCGGGTTTCAATCCTGCTTTAAAAAAGCAATCGGAGTCTAACCGTACTGATGAGCTGTGATACGGCGAAACAGATCTGTTTGCGGATGACTATATATATAAATATATATATATATATATATATATATATATACCGTACTGATGAGCTGTATATATATAGTCATCCGCAAACAAATCTGTTTCGCCGTATCACAGCTCATCAGTACGGTTAGACTCCGATTGCTTTTTTACCCAGGATTGAAACTCGACAGTATTAAAGCCAGGAGAAGATAAGTAAATAATTCCAATGGTTTCTAGTAATATTACATTAAATATTAAAACTGATTTAACATTTAATTTACAGAGCAGATATTTATTTCATCTGTAAATCCAATAATTCACATTTGGGAATAGCTATTTCTACAGGTTCTTAGAACTAAAATTCATTATTTTATTGAGGCTTGAGTTGAATAAAGTGAGCTGGAAGAACCTGTAGAAATGGCTATTCCCCAAATATAAAATAAGTAATTTACATACGAAACGTTCTGTTTAATGTGTAGATTTATTGTTATTATTATTTATAATATCCCTTGCTTTTCGTATAATATATTAAGTGTCCAAAACAATATTTGTGTCGCTACACGTGTTTCGAGTCCAAAGTTGATTTTCTTCGGGTGAAAACATTTGTGACTTTACTTATCGAGATCCGTTTGTCATTCTAGCGGCCGAAAGTAGTGTGTATATATAGATAAGTGGTCGGTGATCAGGTCTGAATGTGCGTGTTTGTTTATTGGTTTTTTGCACTGGCTCGTTAAATCTCTTCCGTTTTGGAAATCATTCACATTTCGTTGAGCAGAAAGTTTTTTACACTGACTTGCGAAATTTGATTTCGTCTTTTTTCTTCAAAATTGTTTTTAGAGATTTTGATTCAGTTCTACAGGTCATCGAGTTCTTTTTGCTGTCTTTAGAATAGAAAAGTACTATTTTTCGCAATGGCTCACGGTTTTTTTTTCTTTTAGCGCGTTTGAATTTAGTGTGTCTGAGTGTGTCTCACTTTTCTCATTTTCTTTTGCTGAGGGAAGGCTTATATTTTTTATAAATATTTCTTCCTGCATCATAAGCGTCTCATAGTCAGCATTTTGGTAGATAGGCATTACACTAAACTTACCCCCACTACATTGGTGTAAGTGTTGGGAAACGTACAATTTCCTGTTATTGGCTAGATTAATGTTACTTCTGCTCAGGGCTATTTTTATTCAGATGTCATGTATGTTTGCGCATTCATCTCATTTTAATACATAAATTATGTTTTTTTAGAGTTTCAGCACAGATTTGTTTTATATTTAAGATATTAGCCAGTTATGGGTTAGTGTCAAAGCAGTCCATTTAACAGTTGTACGAAAAAGTGCGCAATGCATATTTAAAGAAAAAATAAAAATTTAACATGTACAATCTTTTCAAAATAACGTGATAAATAAATTATCGTTAATAAAAAAATAACTGCAGACATAAAAGTAAATGTCAACTTAACGAGGTTTGTAAAACCGAAGAATATATTTGCTAAGCTAAGTTTAGGATACAAATGTACACAAAAAATTATATGTAAGATATACTGAGGGCAATTTACAAAAAAAACGATGGTACATTCATATGACAACATTCAAGCTAGAAAGCCTTCAAAATTGTAACAAACTAGCCAACCACGTGTGAAAATTAAAAGAAAAAATGACTAAGAACATTATTTGATTTAGAGTATACGAGTGTCATAGCACGGCGTTGCCCGTGCAACTCAAAACATTTTAGTAGTAGGAGAAAGAAATCTATTTTCTTTTGCGTAAACGTGATTTGATATTTTGTGTGACATTGTAAACAACATTGCGTTTGTTTTGTTTCAAAATTCCGGGGAAACATATTTACATGTTTTGTTGACCAAATGAATTTTTAAAACGTGGGATTTCAAATTATTTATAAAGGCTCAGGTTTTTTAATAAAAAAATATTTTAGTCGCAATTGACACGTGTGATTTGATATCTGTGACGTAATCTAGCAACCATCTTAGATCTAAGATGTTTTACGGAGCAATCTGCACCATTGGCCAAAAAGTGCGAAAGGGAAGATTTGCTGAACTTAAACTCAAAAGTATGTGTCGACCTGGCTTCCCTGTAGATATATGTCCCTAGAAAGTTTGAATGGCGTAGCTTAAAAAATGTAGGCGTGCATAGGGAACAGTCACACATAGACTCACAGATTGCCTTTTATATAGAGAGATTAGATAAAAACCAATCAGACACCGGTGATCATGTCTGCAGATTGTGACAAGTTGGTTATAGTATAATTTCCAGAACAAGAATATTTGCTAAATGAAAAGTCAGAAAATAATATCCGGATACACTTTAGAAAATACATCTCGGGCTCGCACAAACTCAAAATAAAGTGTGAATAATATTATTTCGCTAGTGTTGACTAACTCTTCTTTTATTTTAAAATTCTTTTTATACGTTTCAAAATACCGGTCACGTGTTCAAGAAAGCATTGGATAATCTGGTAATATATAATAAGTGAAGATATCTAAAAGTTGAATTAAAGGTAGCGTAATCGGCTGATCTTCCTAATTAGAATAAGCGTGTGGGTAATATATTTGAATATATATATATATATATATACTATAAATACTTTCACGGCTTCTGCTCCGATGAACTTAGATCACTAGTGCCCCCTAAATACGAATTTGAACGAGATCCTAGATTAGCAACTAGATCCCACCCTTTTACAATGAAACCGATAAAATGTAGTCGTAACTTCTACTCCAACAGTTTCTTTCCTCGCAGTTCCCGACTGTGGAATTCTCTTCCAAACGATTGCTTCCCCGACGGCTACAATCTCCAGGAGTTTAAATGTAAGGTCAATAGACACCTGCTAACAAACTAACCTGCTCCCATTCTATCAAACACTCTTCCCATCTGCCCAACCCTCATCCTCGCTATCCTTACTCATCTGTCACCTTCCTCCTGACATTCCCTATGTCTAACCACTCCTTCTCTTTACCTTCCCCTACGTAGCCCCATGCGTAATAGTGGCAGTAGAATGCCTTGCTTGGGGTGAGATTTTTTTCTTTTTTTTATAAGCGTTTCACCCCGAGCAAGGCATGTCACTGCCACTACTGCGCAGGGGGCTACGTAGAGTGGAGAAAGGCTGATTAAATATAGGAAATGACAGAGGGTGGGTGATAGGCGGGTAAGGATACCGAGAATGAGGGTTGGGTAGATGAGAGTGTTGTGAGAATAGTTGGGAGTTAGTGTGATAGGAGGTGTCTATTGACCCTACATTTAAACACCTGGAGATTGTAACTGTCGGGAAAGCAGACTTGTGGAAGGGAGTTCCACAGGCGGGAAGCGCGAGAAAAGAAGCTGTTGGAGTAGAATTTACGGTTACATCTTATTTGTTTAACTGCAAAAGGGTGGGACCTAGTTGCTAATCTAGTATCTCGTGTAAATTCGTGCTTAGGTGGCACCAGTGATCTAAGCTCATCGGAGCAGAAGCCATGAAAGTACTTTTAGAAGTGGCACAGGGAAGCCACATCACGCCGGTGTGAGAGCGGCTGCAGCCGGTCTGCCAAGTCAGTATCAACCACGTTACAGATCCTCCTTTGTATTTTGTCAAGAAGCCCAAGGAGAGCAGCAGGGGCACCCGACCAGATATGGCAGCAATATTCAATACACGGGCGGATGGTAGATTTGTATATGTGCAGAATAGATTCAGGTGGGAAAAATTTCCGGGCCCTGCACAGGGAGACCACTTTCATAGCAGCAGATTTGGCAATGGATTCAATATAGTCATTCTATTTGAGGTCCGCCGAGAGTGTAAGGCCAAGGAGGCGTAGTATTTTACTCTCTGGGAGGCTAGCCTGTCCCATGCTAATGGGAGGTAGATGCGATTGTCTATGGTGATTAGTTGATAACAGCTTTGTTTTGGAGGCATTGAAATTTACCAACCATTTCCTACCCCAGGCCACTACGGATTGGAGGTCCCTTTCAAGTACGGCAGCGAGGTTCACTTTGTCGTCCAGACCTGGTTTCTGATCGATGCGGGAGTAGATTGTTGTGTCGTCGGCATACATGCCAACTTGGGATGATTAAAAAAAAATGTGTGTGTGTGTGTGTGTGTGTATGTGTGTATAATATGTATATATGCATAATATATATATATATATATAAACGTATAATAAATAAATATAAATGCATAATAAATGTATATAATCACATAATACATATATATATGAATATATATATATATTTTATATATAAATATAAATATATAAACACATCATATATATATATATATATATATATATATATATAAAACATAATATATATAAAAATATATATTACCGCCCATAATGATTAGGCCAAACCCAGTTTTTTAAAGGGAATGATGTATTTCATACAATTTTTATTGTGTAATTCTAAATGAAAAAAGAATGGTTCTTTTGTTATTATAAATTTGCAAATTTTATAAGACAAGGAAGCAAAGATGAACCCGTTCGAATTACACTAAATTTACTTCATTCTTTCATTTATGAAACTACAATATAGGTAATTATTAAATATTTATAAATACATTAGATGCGCATGTTGTGTAATATTAACTAAAGACCATTCTATTTTCATTTACAATTATTCACTTGGCAATAAATACTAAAAAATAGTATGAAATACATCATTTTCAAAAACACTCCGGTGGCCTAATAATTATTGCCGGTAATGTATATGAACGCATAATATATATATATATATATAAACGCATGATGTATACACACACACACACACACACACACACACACACACACACACACACATATATATATATATATATATATATATATATATATATAAACACATAATATATGCAAATATATTAAAGCGCATGATGCATATAAAAATGAAGTCATAATAAAGTTGTACGTGATTGCAATTTTGCATAGATAAACTTGAGGAAAATCCAGCATAAATCTAAATTAAAGAATATTATTCGATATAAAAATACAGATAAATATACGAAATTTCTTACGCTTCTTTAAATGCTAAAATCTCTATAATAAAAGGAAACCATACGTATTTATACATATTAAACACACTTGTCATGACGGTCGCTGTATACATTAGCATAAATACACTGTTTTATTTTGAAATTCAAATTTTTGTAAGGCATCCAAAAATTTTGACAGGTTCTTCCATTCAACATTTTTCCTTATGAAATTTAAACGAATTTCATTTAGCAGAAACAAATATGGCAAAATAAAAAAATATGGTAGAAAATTTTCTCGGTATGCCAATACCTTTAAATATGAATTTTTTGTATCAATCAACAAGAAAAAGAGAAAACTAAACTGCATCATATTTATTAAAGAAATATAATTGATATTCAGGCAAAAGCAGCGATAAATTTTAGAATTACATGTCCGTCAAAATATTTCAAAAGAAATGATTGAAACTTGTGAACCTATCAAATGAAAATCTAATTCGGTAGAACATGGCTAAACATTTTTCAATCTGTCAAATTTTGGTTGAGTTCAAAATAGTTAGCATAACTGTCTCAGTATATATATATATATATATATATATATATATATATATATATATATATACTTAAAAATGTATATATATATATATATATATATAATGTCATCCACAGACAGATCAGTTTCGCCGTATCACAGCTCATCAGTACGGTTAGACTCCGATTGCTTTTTTACCCAGGATTGAAACCCGAACGAAATGGCGTCATTCGGCGACTCTACCCCTGGGCTATGAGCGTTCGGTGGAAGTAGGCAGACTTTTAGCGTATATATCATTATACGCGCCCAACAGCTAGCGCGCTCTAATTCATTTCACTGAATGAGCAATGCGTACATGCCAGAGTATGCTACTGTTTATTAAAGTCTACTATTTTTCCAGAGTGCTATATATATATATATATATATATATATATATATATGCCTTAAAACTATAGTATACGCAGGGTGCAATTGGTAAATTGTCGACAAGTTATAATATTTGTAATTTCACGCATGAGTGTGTTACATTGGTATGTTAATGCCAGACAATATCCTCAAAGATGAAGGAAAAACTGACAACAGCTGAAAGGTGGTTCTACAGAAGGATGCTGCAAATATCGTGGATCGAGCATGTGAGCAATGATAAGGTTTTGGAAAGGATGGAAACAAAAAGGAAATTAATATTGAGCATCAGGAAGAGAGAACTATAGTTCCTGGCATATGCAATGAAGAAGGAGGACTTAGAGAACCTGATACTAACAGGCAAGATAGAGGGAAAAACAAACAGGGTAAAGCAGCGGATAACATATTTGAAGGACCTCAGTAGGTAGATGACAGAACGGGTGTTGCGAGATGTTACAGGAGAAAGTGTGCTAAGAGCCACCAGAGATAGGGAGACGTGGAAGGCCATGATTGCCTACGTTCTGAAAGGACAAGGCACATAGAAGATCAACTGCACAGTGCAATAGTGTCAGTTTGGTACCATCTGTGAGAAAAGATGCACTATGATGCAATTCACTTCGCCAAAAATTTAGAAACGACATGCTGTACTGCTTAGAATTCGCACAAGAAGCTCTAATGTCAGATTATTTGAGTGCCATTCTGAGGCCAATGTCGAGGATTTGGAAAGTTTCGAGTGATCACTGGTGATGGTGACGTTATGCCTCAATTCTTCTTTCCACAGGGCCTCATACTCAACACAGAGGTTTATATCAAGTGCACTTGTGTAGTGCTACCCTGGGTAAAGAGGATGGGTGATGGAAGATCTTAGGTATGGAAACAGAGTTTCACCCCATAACACATAATCAGAAGAACTTAGTCATGGCTTTCACACAATTTCTGCGACCATATCACCCCTTACATCTGGCCACCGAACTCTCCAGACTGCAACCCATTTTTTATTATGCCTGGGACCAGTTGATGTGCGTTGTGGTGCAGGATGTGCGTTGTGGTGCAGTGGATATTGACTTGGAACAAGAAACCGGGGAGACAATTTCGAATTCCAGTTGAATTTCTTGCATTCACTTACGCGCAAATGCCATCAGGAAAAGTATTAATCCGTCTCTCCACTCCAGTTATGGGTTAAATAGCAGGAGAGATTGGGTTCTATAGCCCTGGCTGGCAAACAGTCTACCACAGAAGGTAATGGAAACCTACTGCGGGATACTCTTCTACACCGTCAGTCATGTCTCTTACGAGACATGATCACCCAAAAGTATTACGTACGGCACTTAACTGACTGACCGTCCAGTTGAGTGAGAAACAAACAAAAATCTTCGTAACACCAAAGATGAACTAAAGGCAAGCATAACGGAAGCATGCACCAACTTGAAAATGATACCGTTCAGTAGATATGCAGGAGATTCCGAAGATGTCTGGAACGTTTAGTTGAAGCCAATGATAAATTTTTAACTAAATTTATTCTTTATGACTTCAAGATATTTTTTGCAATTTTGGTAAATATATCTTTAAACATGAGGTGTTAGTTTTTCTTTTCATTTTTACTTAATTTAGACAACAATTAACTCAACGCACCCTGTTGATAGATAGACAGACAGATAGATATATATTGAAAGAGAGAGATACTCAGCATCTAGCATATATATACAGTACTGTGGAAAAGTATTAGGACAAGAACTATTTTATCTTTTATGAGGCATCAAAATAAAGTTTTAAATCACCCCTGTCCTAACACTCTTGCACACTACCGGTAGTATGCAAAAGTATTAGTACAAGGTTGATTTCCCTAAAAACCTCACTGAAATTCAAATACAGGATGAAAAGCCAAGTAAATTGCTAATAAATATTGAATATTTAAAACTAAGTGTAAAATAAATGTATTAAAAAGAAGTTATATTTAATTTTTCCTATTTTCTATTAAATAAGTTATTTTTTAAACTACTCTATTGAACATATCTCGGATATTCTGGATAAAAAAATTGATAAATCTAATGTTACTTCGCAAGAAACACTTTGGGAACAAGTACAAGCTGCTTGATAGGAGATACCATTAGATATATTGAAGAAGCTTGTGATGTCAATGACTGACAGAATGAAGGCTGTAATCAAAGCAAAAAGCTATTATACTAAATATTAAATTTATTTTGTAACAAGTATTTTTCTTGTTAAAGCATTTGTTGAGTTAATCAAATAAAATTACTTTAATTAAATTGTTTATTTTCTGTCAGTAAGCCTCATAAAAGATAAAATAGTTCTTGTCCTAATACTTTTGCACAGTACTATATATATATATATATAATATTAACTATAGCAACAACAATACCAATAGTAAAACTAGTATTAATCAAGCTATAATTTAAATCGTCTTGTATAACCAACCGAGAACAAACTCGGAGGGAAAATAAGGGAAACAAAAAAGAAACAAACGAAGTCCATGAACAAAAATTCAAGCACTAGTAAGAAAGAAATAAAAAAAAAACAAAGACTTATATATATATATATATATATATATATATATATACACTACCGGCCATAATTATTAGGCCACCCCAGTTTTTTTAAAGAAATGATGTATTTCATACTATTTTTAGTGGATAATTCTAAGTGAATATAGAATAGTTCTTTTGTTATTATTACTTTGTAAAATTTTACAAGGCAAGGAAGCAAAGTTTCTCGATCCTGGTCTTTAATGATAAAAACAAAAAAAGTGTTCACCAATAAATGTGGCGGAATTACTCTCCGGCCACTAAGAACGATGTCACTTCTTCAATGCTTTCGGGCTGGAAATCACTCGGGAAACATGCAGAAAGAAATAGAAATTATGTCTTTTCGCTTCGCGAAGAAATGAAAAATCGGAGAACATCCAACCTATTACGAGGACCTCACTGATTTCAAAACCGTAGAGAAGTAAACGGGAAGCCACCCACATTCTTTTCACAAGAACCTATGTCAGTTCTTTGGTGAGCTGCTATCGCCTACAGGTTGAACAGAGGTTAAATTTAAAGAAATAATATTACTATTTCTACTTGTCTTATCCTTATTTCGTTTTTCTTCAGCCTTCTGCTTTCAATGATTTATGTCTTCAGACATCTTGTTTCCCTTCAGCCTTCTGCCTTCCGTCATTTTTGTCTATAGTCATTTTGTTTCATTTTAGTATCCAGTTTTTAGTCATTTTGTTTCTCTTTTTGAATTTCGTTTTTTTTATCCTCTTTTTAATAGATAAGAGGAAATCTTTATATTTATACTATATCTAGGTTTTTACTATAAATTCACTGCCTTATCATCTCTGACAAATTCAACTTGTTTGGTAATCGTCGTGGTGGTGCTAAATTACCTGATCACGGGGACCGATATTCTTTATACTGCAGCCTGCAGGATAACAAAATATCGTTCAGAATTGAAAACACAAATACTCTCAACAATTAACTACAGAATAATTCACAAAAATCAAATAACTTTGAAGGCCAATAGAAACAAAAAAGAAAGAAGGCCTTGCAGGTAAATTTATACTCTGGCTGTTGATTCCTCTTTGAGCAAGAGCACATAAAATGCAATTATAATTGGATTCTGAACCATTATTTTTTTACTCTTTCATATTCTCTTTCAGCATCTATTATTATTAATGTGTTTTTGCAACTGCATTGTGTAATAAGATTTGCCCCAAGTCTTAAAAAGAGGCTTCAAGAGATAATTTTCTTTTGTATCAGAAGATGTAAATACTTGAGGTGCCGTGCAATTAGAAAGGAAAAATAATACACAAGACGTGAGAAATATCCAAGTATAATTTTTTGCAATGTAAATTTAAGGGTACTAAACAGATCATCTATATGGATAACGGCTCGTAACAAAAATCTGAGAACTTAGTTCGAATTCCAGTTGGGTTTGCTATATTCAATTATGCGCAAATAGCCATGGGAAAGATATGACTCAATTTCCCCTCTCGCCATTTTTTTAATTGAATCGCAAAACTTAGTAGGCCCTATAATCTTGTTTGACAAGTCTACTGTAGATAATAGTCAGCATATTACAGGAAATCTGATGTGAAAAATATGCATATACCTTGGCTCCCCCTTATAGCAAAACGATAGGATGGTATCAGTTATAACTACAGGCTACGCCTATTGAATACGCCTCTTTCATAAGACTACGCCCAAGTATACTGCGTACAACTACGACGAGTACCGGTCCATTACGGCTACTTTCTAGATTGTCCTGCACGGTTACATTTACCAACACCACTTAGCTACTTTTAATAATATAGATATTCCCTTTCCGGGACATATCAAAATCTTTAGCCTAGTTAGTCATGACTCAACGGGGATATGATTACTCAGGCGTCTAACACGTATGGCCCTTAACTGACTGACTTCGAGTGGAGAATTTGCTATGCCTGTAGTACTTCAGTGTTTCAATCAATTCAGCAAAATAAGGCCAGGGATAAGACAAGGATAGTGCGGTTTTGTCAAGGACACTGGAAAAAGGGAAAGCGATATTTGTGCCTAGGATGTTATCGGAAAAGGCAATGCACACGCCGAAGTGTTTTATAGAATAAACAAGTCTCTTCGACAAAAGACACCCCAAAAACTTGATAAAGATGCTCGGCAACCTTGAGATATTTGGAAAAAACATTAGAATAATCAAGAACCTGTACAGGCAGCAAGCCGTCTGCTTTCCGTCAGGAAACAAATTCAGCAGATATACAAAGATATAAAGTGATGTAAAACAAGGATGGGTCTTCTCACCAGATCTATCCAACCTATACAGTGGACAATTCTGAAATCTCTAGAAGCCCTGCCAGAATTCATCTCTGGCGGCCGAAATCTGAAAAATATAAGATACGCAGATGCTACAGTGCAGATAGCAGACACGAAAAGGAAACTACGAAACCTCCTGCAGTAAGTAGTTAAAGAAACTGAAAAGAAAGGACTATATATACTACCGGCCATAATTATTAGGCCACCCCAGTTTTTTAAAGAAAATTATGTATTTCTTACCATTTTTAGTATTTATTATCAAGTGGATAATTCTAAATGAAAATTGAATGGTTCTTTTGTTATTATTACTTTGCAAAAGTTTACAAGGCAAGGAAGCAAAGTTAAACTCGTCCGAATCACTTTAAATTTTCTTCATTCTTTAATTGATGAAACTACAATATAGGTAATTATTAAATATTTATAAATTCATTAGATGCGCATGTTATTGTGTAATATTAACAAAAGAACCTTTCTATTTTCATTTACAATTGTTCACTTAGCAATAAATACTAAAAAGTTGTATGAAATACATCATTTTTAAAACACTGGGGTGGCCTAATAATTATGGCCGGTGGTGTATATACTACAAGAAATCTGAATGCATGATCATTAGTAAAAAGTTGTACACAAAATGCCAACTACAAGTCAGGGATAGGAAATTCAACTAGGTACAGAAACATAAATACCTAGGAAGTTCTACAACAAAGAACAGAAAATGCAACACTGAGATCCGAAGGCGTATTGACATGACAAAGGATGCATTCCAGAATCTGGGCAGTGTATTAAAAGAGAGTTAAAATTTGGCTGGAAACAAAACAATAGTATTGGATTTTTATGTGATATTTGTCATTCAATATGTCAGCGAATGCTGGACAATTTCATCAAAGATGAAGGAATGAGTTAATGCAAACGAAACGTGGCCCGACAGAAGGATGCTGAGGATACCATGGACCGAACATCTGAGCAACGACGAGGTTTAGAATGGATTGAAACGAAAAGGAAATTAATACTTAACATCAGGAAAAGACAGCTGAAGTTTCTGGGACATGTAATGAGGAAGGAGGACTTGGAGAATCTGATACTCACAGGTCAGATAGAGGATAGAAATGAAAAAGAAACTAATACTTAACATCAGGAAAAGACTGCTGAAGTTCCTGGGACATCTAATGAGGAAGAAGAGCTGATACTATCGAGACAGACGGAGGAAAAGAGAGATAAGGAAAAGCAACGCGTGATATACTTAATGGGCTTGAGCGAAGGGATGGCAGAGCGGAGTTTGGGAGGGGTAACAAGGGATCTGGTGTTAAAAAATACAAGAGATAGGGAGATGTGGAAGACGTTCTGAAGGGACATAGCATGTAGAGAAAGAATCTTTCTTACATATTTTTTGAGAAGGAATTTGGAAGAAGTAGGGTTTGAATGAAAAGATTGATTAAAAAAAAGAAACCAAGAAAAAAAAAATATATATATATACTTGTTTTTAGGGACACAACAAAATTTTGTGGGTGAATTAAAGCCAATTTTTTTTTGATTTGTAAGCATAATTCTATTTTTGGGTGAGTGAATATTGCATTAACACCATTTTGAAAATAAAGCTGATTTTTCTAGATTGTTCATACTATTTAACCTATAGATTTAAGAGCAAATTTATTCATTCTTTTCCCTAAGGTACTTGCGCGTAAATGAATGTATACCCACAGTTACATATATTATAGTTTAGAACATGTAGGAATTGCAACATACCACAAAGTGTACATTTTTTGACATTGAAGGGACAATTTCTCATCAGATAGTAAACGCTGTTTTTTTAAGGGCGATATTGTTCTTTCAATGTCGAAACAAAATATACACTTTGTAGTAGATTATAATTTGTACATGTTCTAAAGTATAATTTATAATACATATTCATAGCTCTATTTCTATAGTGAGCACTGTTTTAAATTAATGATTTGAACGTTGTTAATATTTTCTTCGTTCCTTATTCACTTGGATATATAATACTAACATCATAGCCCGGCGTTGCCCGTGCAACTCAGAATATTTTTAATTTGATGATAAATGCAGCGTATTGCGATTTCCGAACGCTTGTAGTCGCCGCCTCACTTTAAAACTCAGTTATATAAAAAATAATTATATAAAAAATTGTTGCTTCAAAAATTCCATTAAAAAATCTATTTTCTTTTGTTTAAACGTGATTTGATGTTCTGTGTGACATTGTTAACAACATTGCGTTTGTTTTTGCTTCAAAATTACAGGGGAAAATATTTACATTTTTGTTGACTAAATGAATTTTAAAAATGTTCGAAGAATATTTAAAAATGTAGACATTTAATTTTAGAGGAAAAAATTACATTAATGCCACACGAGTTACAGACAGTTAATTTCCTGCATGAAATATTTAGCGAAAAAAAAAGGTTTATATTTTTTTTAATTTTATTTTCTGATGTATGAAATATTAAATCTGAAAAAAAAAAACGACTTAAATAATGAAATTAACCATTGGTAATTTTTTTTACATATTTTGTTTTTGTTTAAGAAAGACATTTTTTTAAAAATATTTCTTTTGTTTCAAAATTACAGGGAAAAATATTCACATTTTTTGTTGACCAAATGAATTTTTAAAACATCGGAATAAAAATTAAATATAAATGCTCACTTTTTTATTCGCGTTTGACACGTGTGATTTGATTTCTGTGACGTAATCTAGCAACCATCTTAGATCTTAGATGTTTTACAGAGCAAATGTAAACAATCGGCTTCATTGGCCAAAAAGTGCCAAAGGGAAAATTACTGAACTTAAACTCAAAAGTAAGTGTCGACCTGACTTCCTTGTAGATATATGTCCCTAGTAAGTTTGAATGACGTGGCTTAAAAAATGTAGGCATGCATAGAGAACAGTCACACACGAACTAGTGAGCGGGAAACACGATTGACGAGTAGGCCCATCTTTTACAAAACAATAATGTCACCATGATTTTTCTCTGTCTAGGCAATCTCGACATTGAGCACTTGACTTTAATGAAAAGGCAGTTGTTTACCTTAAGGTCTTTTTTTTTTTTGTTGCAGTCCTTTTAAAGATTTTATCTCGTTTAAGGATATGTAAGTTTTCAGTTGATTCCATATATATATATATATATATATATATATATATATATATATATATATATATAGTGTTGAGTTACGGCTGTGTTTAGCTTTTCAGTAGAGTTTTTCTGATAAAAACAGGTTTTTTATCGTAAAGCGTTCGCTATCAGGGAATATGATGGAGCGTTGATAGATTAAAAGAAACAGTTAAGTGGCACATATTGAATCTAAAACAATTAGGCGGATGTCCACTCACGACCCCGTTAAAAAGCAATAAAAAAGCATGGAAAAGGAATCAAACACACGCACAATAAAAAGAAAAAGAAAAAATAGTAAAAATAAAATCAACAAATTGCAAACAAGACAAATCCCACAAAATATCAAATCACACCGAGCTCCTTACAAATAAAAAAATCAGGATTCAACAGCAAGAAACCAAGAAAAAATATGCTCTAGAGACCATTTACATAAAATCCCGCAAGCCTTCTCTCTGTAATCAGAGAGATTGCTTGTTGGGTTTGAATATG
Organism: Ascarosepion bandense; assembly: GCA_037127315.1. Taxonomy (NCBI): domain Eukaryota; kingdom Metazoa; phylum Mollusca; class Cephalopoda; order Sepiida; family Sepiidae; genus Ascarosepion; species Ascarosepion bandense. Next base: position 2,382,286 of record JBBBDQ010000525.1, on the reverse strand, counting down.
TTTGGACTCTAGTTCTTTTGCATATTTTGTCTACCCCTCTTTAATTAGAACCGGTTATTTATTTTATATTTTTAGTGTATAGAATGTCATGAAAATTTCGCTTATTTCATGCTGATATATATATATATATTAGTCATCCACACACAAGCTTGTTTCGCAGTATAACAGCTCATCAGTTTGACTAGACACATCCACTTGCTTCTGGCCGGGATCAAAAGTTGATCGATTTGGTGTCAGTTAGAGTCCCTACCCTCTACGCTATAGGCGCATGAACTCAGAGAAGGGGAATTTTAGCACGTTGTATATAAATTATAAATAGTGTATACACACACGCCAGTCACTGAAAAAACTCAATTCATTTCTTAGGAATAATGCGTATATCGCATGTGGAAACTGTTTTAAAAAATGTCTTCCCTAGAGGGCTCAATCCTAATGAGAGCATAGTGTATATATATATATATATATATATATATATATATATATATATATATATATATTAATGAAGATAGCGTCAGAGAGCAAAAGGCAATGAAGGAAATTAAGAGACGAAAAGATATAAATATTGCAATGTAGTAAATTCTTTATGAAGATATAGAAAAAACAGAGATATAAAGAGAGTAGAAGATAGTAGTGCATTGTCAATCTTTTTCTGAATTTTTGCATGAGACACTAATCGAAGGTACTTTAGCTGTCAATATCAATGTGGAAATTCCGCCGGGTTAGCATGTGAGATTAAGAAACGAATAAGAAGATAGAATCAAGGGATTAGAAAAGAGCAGCAGCATGAGCTAATGGGTAATCTTAGGTTTCAACACCAGAGGAATTTCCAGGGAATCAGCTTGTAGGATAAGGGAAAGAGCGAAAAGATACAGTCAAATGCAGAAAGATAAAAACAAAGAATGTGTTAATGGATAATCATTGTTATCAACATATGGACATTCCTGGAATCTACCTGCGAAAGAATTATCATTCATTCATTCGTTTATGCATACAAACTGTCGGCAGCTTCTTTTGCAATATATTTGATGCCAATATCGCTACAAATGCACAAAGAAACTGTTGTTTCACGGTTTCGTATTATTGATCAAAGTCAATGAAAGTTAATTATTTTCTTTATTATCCACATATCTGTTTCATTTTTTTTTATTCTATAATAGATTATGTATGGCTACTGTGTTGGCTTCAGTGCGATCCTTTTTATCCCTGCGTGTATTCAATTAACGTCGGTAAGCAAATAAGATGTGCACCGTCACGTATCAAGAATAATGGGGACGTGGCCAAGATAGATAGAGAGATAGATAGATACGGACAGACTGAAATAGATAGATAGATAGATAGATAGATAGATAGATAGATAGATAGATAGATAGATAGATAGATACTGAACAAATTAAGATAGATAGATAGATAGATAGATAGATAGATAGATAGATAGATAGATAGATAGATAGATAGATACGGATAGACTGAGATAGATAAATACGGATAGACTGAGATAGATAGACAATGAACCGATTGAGATAAATAGATTGATGTGAACCAATATATATATATATATATATATATATGTGTGTGTGTGTGTGTGTGTGTGTACAGACTGAGCAGATAGATAGATAAATAAATAATGAACCGACTGAGAGATACAGATATGAACAAACATATATATGTGCTTGTGTGTGTGGGTGTGTGATCAGACTGAGCAGATAGATAGATAGATAGATAGATAGATAGATAATGAACCGAGTGAAAGAGACAGATATGAACAAATATATATATGTACCTGTGTGTGTGATTGTGTGTGTGCGAACAGACTGAGCAGAAAGATAGATAGATAGATAGATAGATAGATAGATAGATAGATAGATAGATAGATAGATAGATACGGATAGACTGAGATAGATTGACAATGAACCGACTGAGATAAATAGACAGATCTGAACCAATATATATATATATATATATATATATACATATATATATATGTGTGTGTGTGTGTGTGTGTGTGTGTACAGACTTAGTAGATAGATAGATAGATAATGAACCGACTGAGAGATACAGATATGAACAAACATATATATGTGCTTGTGTGTGTGGGTGTGTGATCAGACTGAGCAGGTAGATAGATAGATAGATAGATAGATAGATAGATAGATAGATAGATAAGGAACCGACTGAAAGAGACAGATATGAACAAATATATATATGTGCCTGTGTGTGTGATTGTGTGTGTGCGAACAGACTGAGCAGATAGATAGATAGATAGATAGATAGATAGATAGATAGATAGATAGATAGATAGATAAGGAACCGACTGAAAGAGACAGATATGAACAAATATATATATGTGCCTGTGTGTGTGATTGTGTGTGTGCGAACAGACTGAGCAGATAGATAGATAGATAGATAGATAGATAGATAGATAGATAGATAGATAGATAGATAGATAAGGAACCGACTGAAAGAGACAGATATGAAGAAATATATATATGTGCCTGTGTGTGTGATTGTGTGTGTGCGAACAGACTGAGCAGATAGATAGATAGATAGATAGATAGATAGATAGATAGATAGATAGATAGATAGATAAAAATATGAAAGGAAAAAAGCTGAAAAGAGAGTGGGTAAAAACAAAACATTAACAGCTTTTTGAGAGAATGCATTTGACGCGAAAAATCAAATAAATAAATAACTTGATGAGCTTTTATTTCCACCTCCACAGCCGAAGTAGCGGCAAAAATCGGATGAAGATGCACTCAGAATTATTCGTTTGCCCAACCACACGGCACTAATGCGCTGACTCGCTCTCCACCACCTTGTTATACGCGATAGCTTTTATATTCTTTCTATACGGGGCCGTTTTTCGGTTTATGAACCTGTATGGATACGTATCCAAGCATGTGATGCTGCCGAGAGGCGAGCAGAGGTGAGGAAGATAAAGTCACTACGTGCCGCCATGAGTCGTCTTCATTTGTCTGAGTGTTTTAAATCTCGATTGTGACTTTTATTACACAGGCGCTCCTTTCGATCTGGGTTAAGTTATGCTTACATGAGTATGCTGACTGGTTTTGTCAAGGTTTTTAAAGACCGTAACAGCTTTTTGCTATTATTACTGCCTGCGTTTCTTCTCTACAAGCACAGTTTTATTAAAGCGATAAAACGGTTTTCGATTTCACATCCATGGGACACAAATTACTGTAAAGAAAACGCACCTGTAATGTTATTATCTAAGCCAGTGATTTCACAATATAATCGTTAGAAAACAACCAATACTTTTAATATTTCAATATATACGTATATTCGAAAGATAAATATACATTAATGTTGGCATATACTTATTTTAAATATTTTTAATAAACCATATATATATATATATATATATATATATATATATATATATATATATATATACATGTTACAGAAATAAACGAAGATTAATTCCGTAACATGTTTATATTTGTTGACATTACGATACATTCAGAGCAGATATGCGTGTTGCGATGAATCGAAAAGTGTGTTCTATAGGGTTGATTAAAAGCTCTGTTAAGCTGGAGGTCATTCGTGGTCGAGCGGTCTAAGACGTTACCAGATCAAATGGTAGTTTTCCCTATGTGGATAGGGTCGCAGGTTCGAATCCTTTCGAACGGCACACATTTTCATCATAAAAATTTATCGTAAATAATCAGGCCGGCAGATATAAATATATAATACTGTTTAATTAAAAACAGAATATCTACTTAAATATGAGTATGGATAAAAAGTAATATTCAAACAAATCATTTTATATATATTAGAACCAACTTAATAAAAAATTATCCAAATCTTGGAGAATTTTTGTCTTTATTTTCAACTGAAATTAAAGCCAAATTACGATGTTTAGAACAGCTCATGATTAAACATATCAGACATTCATTGTCTCTTACATTTAACATTATATGTTTAGAAAATTATTTGCTGCCTCGATACAATAGATATATATATATATATATATATAAATAGATACTTTTATAGATATACTTTTAGTGCAAAGAATTTGTCACTTTAACTGTGCAGGTTCATGACGACTTCGCTGTTTCGTGAGGACACCGTTATTCACTCATCGGGGCTGTGTTTTTCAGTCCGATAAATGACGGCATCATAATGGTGACTCCACGAAACTTCAAAGTCGACATGAACCTGCTCAGTTAAAGTGAAAAATATTTTACAATAAATCTATCAACGCTCTATCTCCACCCCCACATCGAGCACTTTACGATAAAAAAAGCCTGATTGCCAAAATAACTTTTATCAGTAAAACAAAACAACAATCTTGGCACCGAACAATATCATAACGCAACACTATATCGTTCATTCAGTAAAGAATTTGAATACTCTCGACTAATGGCATGTATATAACACGTTAAGAGCTGCCTCCCTCCAGCGAGCACCCATACTTAGAGGTAGAATAACCGACTGATGACAAATCAGTCGGGTTTCAATCATAGCTGGAAGCAGTTGGATGTCTAACGTTACTGATGAGCTGATAATGCAAACGAAAAATATATAAAAATTAAGACAATTGTAGACATTGTAAGATGGCAGAACTTAGACACAAAAAGCGATCGATTAATGATTAGAACGATAATATTAAAACAAATCAGAGCCAAGTATCTGATAAGAATATTTGTCTGACGTTTTGGCGCGAAACTCTTCAGTTGACTAACCTGATGAGTTACGTTAACTTTTCTTAATTCATTAAACACACACACACACGCACACACACACACACGCACACATACATACATACATACATATAAATATATATATTCCCAATTTCACCTTTTTTATGGAAACGATACTCAGACTAACATACATAATAAAATGTCCAAGGAAAACTTAAATTTCTTTCGTTTTAACATCTCGAGACATTGCACTACACATGAAGGAATTCTGAAACTAAAGATTTTCTGTTCATCTATTTTTTAATGATTTCTGAGCGTTTTTATAGTTGTCAACACTATTCGTTTATAGATACGTAATTTGGAATAAAGCTCATTTCGTCTTTTTGCCTTGATAAAGTCCATCACAGGACAAAATACGTAGGCGAGTTAAATTCAGTTTTCCTCTTGTCTTCTTTTTATTTACACCATACAAAAAAGTATTCGGACGCTATCGTAAAATACGTTTCCAATTCTAATTTAAAATTTAAAAATCACTTGTTTCTGATGAAGGACCGAGGACGGTCTGAAATATAAAAATACAATAAAAATAAACAAATACTGTTTAAAAAAGTACGTTTTTAAATTCAAAACTTTTTATTAATATTCTTTCCTATATATATATATATATATATATATATATATATACATCCTATTTCAAAGAATTTGAATCGTCTCCTTGTCTCTAACATTTCTACAAAGCCAGTAAACCGTGATATAATATGAATGCTTTTTTTATAAACGGTTCATGTTTGCAAGTATATTGGGTCTCGATTCGATTAACTTATTACGTGTGCATACATCGAAATATAATATATATATATATATATATATATATATATATATATATATATATTTCTAAAGAGGTCGTAGATTTAAACTTTACCTGATTGTTAAAGTCTCCAATGACGAAATAGTCTGAGAGCACGCTTGACACAATGGTGTGCATTTGCCTAAACAGTGAATGCTCATTTTCTTTTAAATTCTTGAATGCACTGACCTGTAGACAAAAATTCACACTTATAATATTACGATTGCGCTCTCTAGAGAAGAAAATTTTTAAAACAGTTTCTTCTTCTGTGATATATGGATTACTATTAGGAATGAACTGTTTCTTTTGGTGATTGGTGTGTATACACTGCTTACATACAACACGGTAAAATTTCCCTTCTCTGATTCCATGTGTCTATGATTTAGTGGGTAGCGACTCTAACTGATACTAAATCGGTCGAATTTCAATCCCGGCCAGAAGCAAATGGATGTCTCTAGTCACACTGATGAGCTGTGATAACAGCGAAATCGGCCGGTTTGTGGATGACTAATATATATATATATATATATATATATATATATATCCTTGTGTGTGTGTGTGTGTGTGTGTGTGTGTGTGTGTGTGTGTGTGTACATGTTTCATGCCGGTAGTAAAAAATAAATAAATATGCCGTTTTATAAATAAATCGAGGGTCTACTGAAATACGTTCATCAACTAAAAATAACAATAACAATTAAAGTGATATATATATATATATATATATATATATATATATATATATATATATATATATATAATAAAATAAAATAAACCAGAGATTAGAGCTGAACTTTGATCAGAAATTTTCACTGTGTATTTAATGTTCCGTATGTGCGTTGAATACGTACCTTTAAAATAAAATGTAGTAGATACTTTCTTAACTTGGAACCAATAAATTTTAGTATGTATAGGAAAGTAACCAAAATGTTTTCGAGCTCTTGATAAAGAGATGTAATATAATGACCACAATATCAACTTGTTACTACTAGTAAAGATTTTTCTATTTTGCGGATTTTAAGTAGCGCCTTAATGCCTTTCAGTCATGGGGATTTAAAGAAAAAGTACCGTGTTAAAATAAGTCATTGGAAAGAATAAACTCTTCAACTGGAATTTCTGCGATGAAATGCTTTTACGATTATATATTGATTCTTTCAGAGCCGTGTATTTATTGCTTTGTATCTATCACAGTGTTATGCTCGGAGAGTTTGGCAGTCAAAACGTGTTATAAAACAATAACAACGAAAGAATCGTTTAAAAAAGAAAGTCTAGATTCCAGAGAAAACTCTTGAAAGAAGTAGTTAAATTTGTACGATTTTAAACACCAATGATTGCTAAAATGTGCACTAGAGAAGGTCAATTGCTTTTCAAAGCAGCCTAAGTTAAATAAGAACTAAAAGAAAAGATTCCCTAAGGAATGTCATGTTGAAAACTAAACAATGCGAAACGACCTCTTGTTTATTTAAAGTTGTTTCAAAATATCTGATGCGAAAAATACTGCAGTTTGCAAGAAAAACGAATGCATGGTCATCAGCAAAAAGGGCAGCCCAAAATGCCAAATACAGGTGGGGGATACTAAAATCAAGCAGGTCCAAAAATTTAAATACCTGGGAAGTGTTATAACAGAAGACGGAAAGTGCGACATAGTGATCCGAAGGCGAATTGGCATGGCGAAGGAAGCATTCCAGAAGTAAAGTATAAAGAAACAGGACAATTTTGCTAGAAACTAGGAAGAGAGTACTGGATTGCTACGTGCTGTCCGTCTTTCAATATGGCAGTGAATGCTGGACAATACTATCAAAGATGAAGGAAGAAATTGAAGCAACTGAAATGTGATTCTACAGAAGCAATCTGGATATAAAGTGGGGGATCAGTTCCATATTACAATCAATACATAAACTGACCCCTCACTTTGTGGTCAGAACAGTTTCTATACAATTATATTCCTGAGATCCAAAAAGCACAAGGATGCATTCCATGAGCTGAGAAGCGTATTAAGAAACAGGACAATTTGACTAGAAACAAAGAAGAGAGTACTGGATTGCTATGTGATGTCAGTTCTTCTATATGGCAGTGAATGCTGGACAATATCATCAACGATGAAGAAAAACTTGAAGCAACTGAAATGTGGTTCTACAGAAGGATGCTGCGAATATCATGAATCGAGCATGTGAACAATGACGAGGTTTTGGAAATGATGGAAACGAAAAGGAAATTAATGCAGGAAGAGACAGCTGAAGTTCCTGGGACGTGCAATGAGGAAAGAGGTCTTAGAGAACCTGATACTAACAGGCCAGATACAGGGAAAAAGAGACAGGGGAAAGCAGCGGATAACATATTTGAAGAACCTAATCAGGTGGATGATGGAACGGGGGTTGCATGGCGTGACAGAAGGCGTGCTAAGATCCACCAGGGATAGGAAGACATGGAAAGCCATGATCGCCTATGTCCTGAAAAGACAGGACACATAGAAAGGGAAGAATCAAAATCATATAAAGATAAGCAAAATGTCAAGCAGCTGTTGAAGTGTCGAATTCATAAAAAATAGACTTTGGCTTTGCTTTTGTCTCAACAGAGAGAAATGTCACTATTTTCATCAATGAAATTATTCTCATCACAATTTTGAATCGTTGATAAAATATGGCTGACAAAACTCACAGATTTAAATCACAATATAGAAAGAACTTCACAAAAAATAAATTAACGTATAATTTGAATTTGGGATTCCCACACTTCTCCAAGTCTTATGAACAGGAGTAGAGATTTATCCTAAGTTTCCTGTTTAAAATATCGTTTCTGGTTCCTTCGAAAGATATTCTCATCCATTCAAATTAGTCCTTTGCTGGTGTTAAATTGATTTTTAAAAATCTACAATCCTATTTATCGGTGATTACCAACCAGGATAACTATATGGTAATGTTAAAAATACACAAAACTAGATACTCATTACGGCCTATATATATATATATATATATATATATATACATATATATATATCGTCATCCGCAGACAGATCTGTTTCACTGTATCACAGTTCATCAGTACGGTTAAACAGCCGATTGCTTTTTACCCAGGACTGAAACCCGACCGAATTGGCGTCAGTTGGCGATTCTACCACTGAGCTACGGGCGCTCGGTAGAAGGAGGCAGACTCTTTTAGCGTGTATATTATCATTATACACGCCCAATAGCTGAAAGTGTTCTAATTCATTGCTGAATGAACGATGCGTAGATGCCAGAGTAGCTACTGTTTTTCAAAGTCTACCATTCTTCCAGAGTGCTCAATCAGGGTGTGAGAGAATATATATTTTTAATTTATTCAAAATTAGTATATTTCACATTGCGACACAGAAATTTCTACGTTTTGAGATTATTACCTCGTCATCAGGCAATGTTATCTCATTGTTGTGAAAATGATTTTCATTTGAATATAAGAAACAATACACTTGATAGTTATTGGTGCGGGAAGACAGAAAAATTCATGTCCGTGTTCAGTTTAACTCATCATAATAGAGGTCCACTTTAAATTTGAAAAAAGGTTATATTTTGGGGAAATACATTGTTTCTTCTTTCAGTCTTAACGGCAAGAGTATCAGTCGATCAAAACCCATATCTAGCCTGCATTTCCGTTGCATTATTGTCACTAAATTATTGTCTTAGTTTTCTCTGTATCCACTCATTTTCTAAAAGAAAGAAAGAAAGAAAGAAACATTTTATATTTTTGACTTAAAGGGACTTTTTAATGTTATTATACTATTTTTATTTCGATTCAGAATGCATTTTATTCTTATTTTTCATAAAACTCTTCATTTGTAAAAGTTTTTGTAATATCTATTTATTTAAAATTTGAATATCCATTTTAAAATTTTTATAAAATCTCTTTTAATATTATTATATTCTAATAATTTTTTTATATTTTAATAAAAATGTTTAATATATGTTTAATTATAAAAAAATTAAATATCTATTTAATTAAATATCTATTTAATTATTTTAATATCTATTTAATTGTTATTCTTTCATAATATGAAACAAATTATTAGATATATGTAAGTTAATAAATATTTTTATGAAGAATCTTTTTAAGTATAGTCTAAGCCGAACATTTTGCAATTTTTACGAATGACATTTATTTAATTCCGTTTATTTAATAGATTTTTATTCTTAAGAAATTTAATAATATATAGATTTCCATATAGACACAAGGGACATTGGTTGTTTACAGACTTACATATTCTAGCCGTTCTTTAAATTTTCCATTTTAATGTAGGAAATTTATTTGTTTATATTAGATACAAATAATATTTTGATAGGAATGTTCTATTTCTGTACTTATTGCTTTTAAATGTAGACATGTGTTGATAAAATAGTTTTTTCAGAGATTTCTTAGTACTACCTACATAAATCTTTATGTTACTAGGGTTTTCCATCGAAGAAATAGTACATTGATGACCAATGGATTCTGTAAGGCACCTGTTTTCCAAAGATCACTCTATAGGGCTGCTATAGTTACATTTATTATTGTCCAAATTATCGATTTTAGTAATTGGAAAATCCTTATTTTTAATTAGGTTTAAATATATATGTATATATCACTCTAGTCATGCTCATGAAGAGAAAGACAATAGCGAGGCAGCGTCAGCTCGTTCATTGGAGAAACAATAGCGATGTCAGAATCAGCAACATTGCAAATTCTTCATTCTATGTATAGTAGAATCACTAAACCATATGTATCTGTAATATTGAATGTTTGAAAAAATAGCGAACTTATAAATGGGTTGGATGTGCGTTGTGGTGCATTGGATATCGACTCGGAACGAGAAATCGGGTGAGCCGAGTTCGAATTCCAGCTGAATTCATTGCATTCACTTACGCGCAAATACCCCTGGGAAAGGTATTAATCCGTCTCTTCCTTCCAGTTATGGGTTAAATAACAGGACAGATTGGGTCCTATAGCCTTGGTCGGCAACCAGTCTACCGCAGAAAGCAATGGCCAGCTACTGCGGGATAATCTTCTGCCCAGTCAGTCATGTTTCTTTCGAGACATGATCGCCCAAGCGTGTATCACGTATGGCACTTAACTGAATAAATGGGTAAGACTATATAGTAAAGCACAGTGAACCAGCTTTCCTAGCTCTATATTCTAATTTTGAGTAAAACAATTGCAAAAAGAGCAATACCTATAGAGCTATAGAATAGGCAATATATTTGATAGAGAAAAATCTGAAAAACCAATTGAAATACTAGTAAAGCTTAATGTACAGTGGAATGTAATCTCCTATCGTAAAGAAATAAACTCGCGCTTGAATAAGAGACGAGTTACGTGAATATACCATAAGAGAAAGAAGAATATGACAATCGTGCAATTTCTTACAGTATTTATTCAACTTCAGCGAACCAATTCTATGAAAACCAGAAGACGTAACAGAATTTTTCTTCATCGTCATATATTATCTATCTAAATTTATTTATAAATAGAACATTGTCTGTCTGTGTGTCTGTCTGTGTGTGTGTGTCCGTTACCTATAGACTCCGAAACGGCTGAACCGATTTTCTTGAAAATTTACACAGTTGTACTATAAGCGTCTGCGAGTGTTCTTAGCTAGGTTTTGTGTCGAGGTACCCCCGATATATATCAAAAATCGATAATCGAAAAAATTGGGTTATAGAAGGAGTGGTCCGATTTTAATCAAATTTGATACACTCATAGACAAAGACATAAGAAACGATATTCAGAAGTTTCAAGGTTGCAGTTCTTACAATAGTGCAGAAAATAGATAATATATATATAAAAGATAAGATGTTTGTGTGTGTGTCTGTTTATCTGCCTGTATGTCTGTATTTTTTTTCAGCCCTTTTATTTTAGTTTTTTGCTTCGGGCTTGTCTCTAAGTAAGTATAATTGTAGTTCTTAGTCTCAGCCATGATACCATTTACTCAGAGAATGTTTAGCCTTCAAAATTCACTTTCCGACGAAAAAACTTATTTGATATCGATACCAGGAAATCAAAATTTGACTTACATCATTCATTTTTCTTTCAGTCTACGGTCTCGCTTTAACTGGAAATAACTATTGTTTTTTAGTCTTTCGTGCCAAGGTCCAAAGAGTCTGAGATCCAGGACCATGGATTAGTTTTAAATCTTTCATTACACCCGAGCAACGCCGGGCTATACTGCTAGTCTTAGCATAAACTACGACACTCGCCGTATCTCGAAAAGAAAATAATGATGATTATGGTATTATTTTCTGACATTCTACACTACTTCAAACAATGGATACCGAATGTTTCAAGTATTTTCATTATTCGGACTATGTTCTTCATCTTTGTTCCGGTTGTATGACATTTCGGCCGTTGCGCGCTCCGGCCTTCTTCAGGTTCTAGGAATTTCGAACCGAACGCTTTATTACAATCACTGGGATATATCATTCTCATTCCTTACGTAGTAATGCCTCGATTGGAAGTCATGAGTTATCTCCCTCTAACCCTTCCCGTTACTTTTTCACCACTGCTGTAGTCTGATATTGAACTCACAACTCTTTGGGTCAAGACACATGAACTAACTCATTACTTCCAATCGAGCATTGCTACGCAAGGAATGAGAATGATATATCGCAGTGATCGTAATAAAGGGTTCGGTTCGAAATTCTTAGCACCTGAAGAAGACCGGAGCGTGCAACGGCCGAAATGTCGTACAAACAGCAACAAAGATGAGGACAATAGTCGAAATAATGTAAATACTGTAAATACTGCCTCATCTGAGAAATATAGACAAATAGAATGATCTATTATTAAACGTCGTACAAATGGCAACAAAGATGAGGACTATAGTCCGAATAATGTAACTACTGTAAATACTAGCTCATCTCAGAAATATAGACAAATACCGAATGTTTCCTTATAAAGAAACAGATAATACTACCATTATTTTTCTTTTTTTTCAAAACTTTGCGTCTTGCAGCATTTCAAAGTTTTCATACATTTTTTTTACTATCTGACTAGACATTATTAACTTAATTTGTAAATAGAAAATCGAAACCTTAGTTTTACTCATAGTTAATCGTCTTTGCCAAGTATGCAGCAAAATTGACATAAGGTGTTTGGTTCGGAATAATGAATTATAAATATATTCTGTGTTTTGGAAAACAAGTTGAGGAAATTATTTTTCTATTCTGTTTGCTTTTTATCACAAAAACATATTTCCCCGTAAAATATACACTGCCAAACATTCCGCAGATTTATTCATAAAATAAAGCACTTAATCCAATTCTTCAAATTTGTTTTCTGCATACAACGATCTCACACTTTATTGATAATCTTCAAAGTTGTTATAAGGGCGTAAAAGCAAAGAGCAAGATGAGTATATTATGAGGATATGAAGTACAGATGACGGTTTGCCCAAGACTTGAAGAGGTTATGATTTTATTAATCGGTAGAGTATCTTCTAAGTATTCTGTTCTACCATACTAAAGAAGATTTTGAGAAAAGTTGTTCTCTTTACTTATGGATTATGAAGGGAATGAGAATGTCGTTGTGACAGTGTCAGTCAGTTAAATGCCCTATGTGATACACGCTTGGGCGATCATATCTCGAAAGAGACATGACTGACTGGGCAGAAGATTATCCCGCAGCAGGTTGCCATTGCTTTCTGTGGTAGACTGGTTGCCAACCAAGGCTATAGAACCTAATCTGTCCTTTTATTTAACCCATAACTGGAAGGAATAGACGGATTAATTCCTTTTAGATTTGACTCATAGCTAGAGGAGGAAGAGATGTATTATATTATTAAGTAGTAATTAGTGGGAGATCAGATTATTACTTCATATCAATATAAAACTGATCCCGAACTTTATGTCCAGTAGAAGCCTTAATCATGTTTTCAACTTTTATATTCAGTCAGTCAGTTAAGTGCCACACGTGATACGAGCTTGGGCGATCATGTCACGAAAGAGACATGACTGACTGGGCAGAAGATTATCCCGCAGTAGGTTGCCATTGCTTTCTGTGGTAGACTGGTTGCCAGCCAAGGCCTATAGAACCCAATCTGTCCTGTTATTTAACTTATAACTGGAAGGAATAGACGGATTAATTCCTTTCCCAAGAGTATTTGCGCGTAAGTGAGTGCAATGAATTCAACTAGAGTCAGTACGTGGCCTTATTTGTCATGGTTGTGAAGGTCTGAACTAGTTTAACCAAATAATGTAGTTCGCCCAAACATCTACTGTTACAACAGCAATGAATTAAAAAGAGTCGGGCGACGGGGTTATAAAGTGGAAAATAAATAATCGCCCACAACGCCACGGAAACTGTATTTGAACTCTGTCACAACTTGAAAGTGTAGACTGACCATCTCCTTTGGTAAACACGTGCTATTCAATTTCAAATGATTAGATATTATATAATCTAGTAAGCGTAGACATAAGGTACGAATACTTTCGTTTACGTATACTCCCGTACGCATTTTGTCTATTTTCTATTTACCAGCATTATTATTGAATATCAGTCAGTTAAGTGTCATACGTGATACACACTTTAGGCGATCATGTCTTGAAATTCCAATTAGATAATCTTTCTTTAACTGATTTTGAAATACATTGATTTTCTCAATACAAAAATATATATCACGAATGGCCTCTGCACGTGGCCACTAATCAGCCTCCTCCTCCTACTACTACTACTGTTTACTTATTTGCCCTCTGTTTGCCAATTTTTAACACATGTGCAGACTTTTGTACTCTTGATGAGACCCAGGTAATTCTTACTTCTATTAATCTTCTGGAGACCACTGTTAATGCCAAACAAATTATTTTCTTTAAAATAAGAGACATACAAACAAAACGATGAATGAAATTGCGAGAGAAAATGAACTGCTGTCGTATAATGATCAGTTCAGTGCCATACATGATACAGCCTTTGGGCGATCATGTCTCAAAAATGACAGGACAGAAGATTATCACGCAGTAGGTTTCCATTGCTTTCTGCGATAGACCGATTGCCAGCCAAGGATATAGAACCCAGTTTATCCTATTATTTAACCCATAACTGCAGGAAAGAGACGGATTAATACCTTTCCCAACGGTATTAGTGCGTAAGTGAATGCAAGAAATCCAACTGGAATTCGAACTCAGTTACCCCGATTTGTCGTTCCGAGTCGATATCCACTGCACCACAACGTACATTATTGAATAAGATTTACTTATATACAGTATTTGCCGAACTATTTGGCTCGCCTACATTTTGGCATGGAATATTAAGGAAATAAAAGCATCCCAACAAAAACAAAATCAAAATTACAGACCTATAAATTATAACTTGATGTAACATTCTCACTAAGAATAAAGAAACACTTACAGCATAATCCCAAATTATACTACAGGCACATTTTTAAATCGGAGGTTTAATTACCAAGATATTTTTTAAAAAGAAAAATTTTAATGCATTTCATTATGCATTTATTGAAATACGTTTTAGCTGTTTTTTCAAGAAGTAACATCTGCACATACACTTTCCGGCCATAATTATTAGGCCACCCCAGTGTTTTAAAAAAATGACGTATTTCATACTATTTTTTAGTATTTATTGCCAAGTGAATATTTGCAAATGAAAATAGAATGGTTCTTTTGTTAATATTACACAATAACACGCGCATCTAATGAATTTATAAATATTTAATAATTACCTATATTGTAGTTTCATAAATGAAAGAATGAAGTAAATTTAGTGTAATTCGAACGAGTTCATCTTTGCTTCCTGGTCTTGGAAAATTTTGCAAATTAATAATAACAAAAGAACCATTCTATTTTCATTTGGCAATAAACACTAAAAATAGTATATATATATATATATATATATATATATATATATATATATATATACTACCGACCATAATTATTGGCCACCCCAGTGTTTTAAAAAAATGATGTATGTCATATTATTTTTTAGTATTTATTGCCAAATGAATATTTGTAAATGAAAATATAATGTTTTTTTTTGTTTATACTGCACAACATGTGCATGAAATTAACATATAAATATTTAATAATTACCTTATATTGCAGTTTCATCAATGAAAGAATGAAGAAAATTTAAAGTGATTCGGACGAGTTCATCTTTGCTTCCTTGCCTTGAAAAATTTTGCAAATTAATAATAGCAAAAGAACCATTCTATTTTCATTTGGCAATAAATAATAAAAATAGTATGAAATACACAATTTCTTTTATAAAACCGTGGTGGCCTAATAATTATGGCCGGTAGTGTACAGTAAATTCATAATAACTATCAGGTCGTTAGAAAAGTGATGGCTACTCGAAGTGTTGTATTTCGAAAAACCATTTCAACAGTGTTCTCGGCAATATATTAGATGAATTTTGGTATGCATAATAATTAATGTGTACTTTTAATCATTTATAACTTATTTTCAGATAAATATATTATTGTAGGATAGAAACCTTTAATTATGAACATGACAAAAACATTATCTTCGCTTATTTTTCTTGCATGAATTCCAACTTGGACACCGTGCCTCCCAAACTTCTTTCAATATTAACTTAGCAGAAAGAGATGGGTCCGCAAGTGATCGAACAGTACGAAGGTGGTTCCAGAAACCTTGAAAATGAAGAAGGTAGGTGACAAGTATGTCATATCTTTATTTTCTTTCCCTCTCCTTCTCACTATCCGTCCCGTGAGCATCATATTCTCCAAGCACTTCTTTCTCATTTCATGTCCTAGAAACTTCAGCTGTCTTTTCCTGATGTTAAGCATCAGTTCCCTTTTTGTGTTCATCATCTTCAAAATTTCGTCTTTGCTCACATGTTCTGTTCATGGTATCCTCAACATCCTTCTGTAGAACTAACATTTCGGTTGTCGTTTCTCCATTTTTGATGAGATTGTGTTATGGTGAAACACATCTATTCCTCGGATAATGGACTCTGCCTCCTATATTAATAAGAGTTAACAAGTACTTAACTCGAGAAGTTCTTGGGAAGTTCTTATGAGTTCTTAGAAGTTCTAGAGAGTTCTTTAGAGTTCTCTTGCTTTTCAGTAGAACTATTAGTTAGTTCCAGTTTGGACATCGTTGGACTAAGGCAGTTGATATTAGTCGGCAGTTAGCCGAATACTAATGAGTCAGCGTACAGTGGAAGATTACCAAGTTTCTAACATTTTGGGTGCGTTAAGTCGATTAGCAACCGACATAACACGATTATAACCTTCAGTGCGAAAACTACTCCACAACAGATTGTCCAGCCTTCGCTGCCATATTGAAGGGCAAACATCACACAACAAAACACTATGCTCTTATTTGTTTCCAGCGAGATTTTTATGTCTCTCAATACGCTATTCAACTTCTGGAATGCATCCTTGGTCATACTAATACGTTTTCGGATATAGGTAATTAAACTATTATTATATTTAATTTTGTGTACTCTTTTTGTTCAAAACGTTTACACATATTTATGAACGCTTTTGATGATCGCTTTACTACCATCGCTAGCAATTGCTGCTTGAATCTAAATAAAACTCCATGCTGACAGGCGCAGTCTAATCTTCGTACCAATCCTTTTGATCGGTTTATTTCTTTACCGATATGAACCAAGTTTAATCAATATATACCCGTATCTTTCTTCTGTAATGTTGTAAACTTGATGCAGTTTGGATTTCACAGAAAGGAATTCTATTTTAATTCTTCTAAAGGAATTTCATTATTTATGGTACTGCAAATTCTCTCTTTATACATCACTTCCTAACTGAACTTAAAAGTACACAGCTAAATAATATAAAAAATGGACTATTTACACTATTCGGACTGTTGTCCTCAACTTTATTTTATATTCACGATATTTCGGCCGTTGTACGCTTCTTGCATCATTCTAACTGATGTTCCTATCTATTTTTTGCCATGTTTACGAAGTTGTGACTGTTCTACTCGGCTCGGAACGAGAAATCGGGGAGCCGACTTCGAATTCCAGCTGAATTCATTGCATTCACTTACGCGCAAATACCCTTGGGAAAGGTATTAATCCGTCTATTCCTTCCAGTTATGGGTTAAATAACAATACAGATTGGGTTCTACAGTCTTGATCGGCAACCAGTCTACCGCAGAAAGCAATGGCCAGCCACTGCGGGATAATCTTCTGTCCAGTCAGTCATGTCTCTTTCGAGACATGATCGCCCAAGCGTGTATCACGTATGGCACTTAACTGACTGGCTGACTGACTGACTGACTGTTCTACGCCCCGGCCTTCATTAGGTGATATACATTGCCTAAACCTTTATTTAGTCTATTGGGATAGATTGTTCTTGTTTGACGTGCCATGCCTTTTCGGGATGTCTCAGTTTCATCTATTTTTCTTTTTGTAACTAAACTCACGGATCTGCTTTGTTGTGCAGTGGTTATCGGCTAGGTATGACAAATCGGGGAGGCGAGTTCGAATTCCAGCTGAACTCTTTGCATTCACTTACGCGCAAATAATCTAAAGGTATTAATCCGTCCCTTTCCTTCTGTTGTGGATCCCGGGGATGAGAACCGCACAAAATAAAGGAACAACAACCAGAATTTGAGATAAAAAAATAAGTATATTAAACGTAAAGAATACAACCTTGAACGGAGGTTAGTAATGCAGGAATACGAGTTAGTAAGAAGTATATATACAAGTCTATGAAGTGAAGCGGTAGTATGTTTAGTAAGTCCACGTCGGAAGCTGACGGGTGCTGTGTAATAATCTTCTGGCTGAGTGGAGCTCAAAGCTACTACGAACTACTGACGCTGTATTCTCCGTGAAACCTCGGTATCGTTCGGTATCTTTCGGTATCTCGGACCTCGGAGTCTGTATCTGTCGTAGCAGGAGTATATGTATACTCTAGACGAGTTTATTATCATGGGAAAAGGGGAGACCCCACAATACCTTCTTAGATTAAATAAGAGTACATATTGGGTTCTATAACCTTGGCTACCAACCAGTCTACCACCGAAAGTAATAGCAACCTATCGCGGGGTAATTTTCTGTCCAGTCAGTTATGTCTCTTTCAGGACATCATCACCCAAGTGTGTATAACGTGTGGCACGTAACTGACTGAAGTAAACTATCCAACTTTTTGTTCACCTCTACTGTTGCAAGGTATTGAACTCACAACTCTTTTGGTCAAGTTACTGGATTACTTCTGCCAACACTTTCAGTCACTAGGTTTTGTGATCTCAAGAAATGACATGAATCGTGAAGCTAGATAAAATGTACCCTAGTGGACGATATAAAGAGTTCTGTTCAAAATTCCAACGACAGGAAGAAGACCGAAGCATACAATGACCGATAAAGATGAGGAAACGGTCCGAATAATGTAAATGATGTAAACAGTTACAACACCTCATCTTAGAAATATCAACAGACCCTGACAAAGTTTTAGCGTATAACGGGCGAAACGTTGTGATTATGACAATAAAGATGAGAACAACAGTCCGAACAATGTAAATAGAGTAAATAGCTACAATAAATAATCTCAGAAAATCAGACAGTTGATAAAAAAAACGCTAAATAGATTTATATACTTTATATCAAAATTTATTAAAAGAAGTTGAATATGTCCGAAAATATTGTTTCAATTGATGACATTGCGCAAGGAATAACATTATGAAATTTTACATCTCATTTCCAAGAATTTATTTTATTAATATCTTCAATTGGCACCAGTAAACGAAGAAGTAAATTCTATATAATTTTGGAACAATTCTCTACGCTATTGTTGCAGCTCAGGCTAATACCTACGCATGCGTGCTACCATACTCGATGTTAACCAAATTTTCTATTACTTTTAAGAGTGAAACATTGAGTTGTGTTAGACTGCCCACTTGGCCAGACTTCAAGTTTTATAAACAGATAAAGTTGATTTGCATGATAGTTAATTAGATGAAATCAAATTATAGCGCTTGCAGGGTGAACATATAGACAATTCCACAGTGGCATTACTTATGGAAGCAATCCCGATTAATTTGAAACGATTCCAGCCGATCTTAAAAGTCGTTATAAAAATGGTAAAAAAGGAACACTGAATTCGCCGTCCTATATGCATTCTAGGCGGTTACTGCTTAATGCAACCGCTTGTAGAAGTGCATTTCAGGATTCAGTAGGGGAACCCTGTAGATGCAATTGAACAATGGTATATGTGTGCTCTATATACAATCAGGTACGCGGTCCTGGGCATGACGGTAAACTTCATCCGGCAGCAAGGTTGATTGAAAGGTTGTGAGAAGCATAGAACCACCTCTTAATTGTTGTTGTTCTTTGTTAATACTGCACAATAATATGTGCATGAAATAAACTGTTATGATGTCCAGTTTTTGTGATCTCTTCCCCATGCTACCCTCTTCTTATTGGTTGGCCGAAGCAAAGTCTTACTGGCTGCCTTGTAACATTTTGAAAAGTAATAATAATAAATGAACCATTCTATTTTCATTTAGAATTATCCAATAAATACTAAAAATAGTATAACATACATCATTTCTTTTTAAAAGATGAGGTGACCTAATAATTATGGCCGGTAACATTTGAGTAACATCTACCATGTATTCATTTGTGAATGCAGAAAAACATAGAGCATATTTTTATTACTTTAATTCTCTTAAGAAAATTCAGTTTTGGCATTAAATGGCCTTTATGGAATTGATATACCGTTAAACAAACAAATCAATAAAGTCTGCAAGGTATATTTATCGAATTATTGTAGACGTAGAAAGTAGATAAGTCAGAAAAGCATCTGTGATCATGATTCCCTTTTAAAATTAATATATATTGGAAAAAATCATTATTTCTCTCAGGTATAAGTTCTGTAGTATCTTAAACTGAAAAATATTTATAAATAAAAAATGATTTAGTATATATTTGAATAGATTAGATGGTGTGTAATGTTTTGTATGCAAAAGAATAACGTAGAATAACCAGGATTCCATAAATATTTTTTCGAAGTTATCCAATGAAAATTTAACTATCAAATGTAAAAGAAATAAACAGAATTCATCGTAGGCTAAGGTTATGTCCCAAAATGCGAGCGCTGAGTTAAAGATGTCAAATTATGCGTTGTGATGCAGTGGATATTGGCTTGGAACGAGAAATCGGAAAACCAAGTTCGAATTACAGTTAAATTCGTTGTGTTCCCTTACGTGCAAGTACCCTAGGCAGAGGTATTAATTCTCTTTTCCAGCCAGTTATAAGTTAAATAGCAGGGTATTTTGGGTTCTATAGCTTTGGTTGACAACAAGTCTCCCGCAGAAAGTAATGGCAAACTACTGTTGGAAAATCTCTTTCCCAGTCAGTTATGTCTCTTTCGACACATGATCGTATGGCAATTGAAATTAGGCAATTACAGCAGTTGAAATTATTGTGGATCTTCCTTGCCAATTTGTTGTGTAGTTGTTGTGGCAAAACTTTGCCGCAAATTTGTAGTGACCGGTTTGGCAGGTAGTAAGACACGGAACACAAAAGTTAGGTTCTAAACAGTGCATTAGTATAACAAGAACATAGATACAAAGTGTTAGTAATAAGTAAATAGAATGGTACAGTTACGCTGCTTATTGCCTGACTTGTAGCTGACTTTAACTGCGTACTACCTGTCGTTAACTGCGTCTTGCATTTAATTATATAATAAAAGGAAGAGTCTATTTCTCGAAGTAGGGCATCATAACAGATATATATGGAAAATGTTTTAACTGCGAACTGAAAATGTGACACCGAAATCAGAAGGTGGATTGGAGTAAAAAAAGGTGTCTTCCAAAAACTGATGAAAGTATTAAGAGAAAGATTTCGTTAGAAACAAAGAAAAGAGTACTGAAGGGATATGGGATAAAGTCTCGTCTAAGAAATAAAAAATTGGATAATTTCCTTGCAGAGAATGTGTAGTCTTCCTTTGCAAGTAGATATTCCTACAGAGGAATACTGATAAATCTCAGAATATGTAAAAAACGACGAAATCTCTATATATAAAAGGCAATCTGTGAGTCTATGTGTGACTGTAACCTATGCACGCCTACATTTTTTAAGCTACGCCATTCAAACTTTCTAGGGACACATATCTACAGGGAAGCCAGGTCGACACTTACTTTTTGAGTTTAAGTTCAGCAATTTTCTCTTTGGCACTTTTGGGCCAATGGAGTCGATTGTTTACATTTGCTCCGTAAAACATCTAAGATCTAAGATGGTTGCTAGATTACGTCACAGAAATCAAATCACAAGTGTCAAACTCGACTAAAAAGCAAAAATAAAAAATGAGTCTTTATATTTAATTTTTATTCCGACGTTTTAAAAATTTATTTGGTCAACAAAAAAATGTGAATATTTTCCCCGTAATTTTGAAACAAAAGAAATCAAAAACAATATATGTAAAAAAAAAAAAGTGACAATGGTTAATTTAATTAGTTAAGTCGTTTTTTTTAGATTTAATATTTCATACTTCAGAAAATAAATTAAAATAAAAAATAAAGCTTTTTTTTCGATAAATATTTCATGCAGAAAATCAACAGTCTGTAATTCGTGTGCCATTAATGTAATTTTTTCCTCTAAAATTAAATGTCTAAATTCATAAATATTCTTAAAAAAATTCCTGATATTCATTTAGTCAACAAAAAATGTAAATATTTTCCCCCGTAATTTTGAAACAAAAACAAACACAATGTTGTTTACAATGTCACTCAAAACATGAACTCACGTTTACGAAAAACAAAAGAAAATATATATTTTAATGGAATTTTTTAACAATTTTTAAACAACAATTTTTTATATAATTATTTTTTTTTTATATAACTGAGTTTTAAAGTGAGGCGGCGACTACAAGCGCTCGGAAATCGCAACACGCTGCATTAATTATCTAATTAAAAAAACCTTCTGAGTTGCACGGGCAATGCTGGACTATGATGCTAGTCTTAAGAAAAGGACAAAATTATTAGGTATGTACTGAGGAAAGTGAATTTGAAAAACTTGACGTACACAGTGTATATAGGGGACGCAAGGGGTAGAAAAAAAAGAGAGCATTATACCCAACAAGCGTGTTTAAACGGGGTCCAAAACAGAAAAAAGCAGAGAGCAAAGGATAAGAAGTCAGGAAGATAATATTCTTCCCCCTAAAAGATGATGATAAATTCTCACTTTCATAATTGCTTCATGGTCAGAAATCACGCTTACTTGATTTATTTCGTAGATTAATTAAAATTAAGGATGGATGCGATAAACTTTGTGGGTGGATGATTTTGCTGTCTTGTACCAATCGGAGTTAAGTTGCACTTAGTAAATCAAGATACCTATTCATTAACAGATATTTTTTTATATATTTTATTCCCTTCTTATATACACTCCACCCACGTCTATTGAACAGGTTAAGAGGCTCATCCCTTGTTCCCTGCTTAGGATGTGGTTTCTGGCTTTCTCTTTTCCAATCTTTTCACTATTATGTAGCCCCCTGCACATCAGTGGCGTTACCGCCTTGCTCGGGGTGATACGATTAAAAAAAAATATATATATATATATATAAATGTCTGTGTGCTCGTAAAATGTCATATGCAATTAAAAAAAAGTATTAAAAAGTGATGTAACATTTTTTTAAGGCAAAATATCTTATTTCAAGTTAAACAAGCGACAGGTGTCACTTTTTCCACGCAAGCTGAGGCTATCAACAACTTCGCCAATGTCTAGCCACTCAAATGTATTTGTCTAGGCTACTTTCAAATGTATTTGTCTAGGCTACTCATTAAAATGATGTGCGTTGTGGTGTAGTGGATATCGGCTCGGGACGAGAAATCGGGCAGCCGAGTTCGAATTCCACTGGAATACCTTGCATTCACTTACACGCAAATACCCTTGGGAAAGGTATTAGTCCTTCACCTTCCTCCAGTAATGGGTTAGAAAACAGGACAGATTGGGTTCGATAGCATTGGATAGCAACCAGTCTACCGCAAAAAGCAATGGCAACCTACTGCGGGATAATCTTCTGCCCAGTGAGTCATGTCTATTTCGAGACATGATCGCCCAAGCGTGTATCACGTATGGCACTTAACTGGCTGACTCATTAAAATTTTCAAAACCTGACGTCAATATAAACTAACAATACTCGTTGAAATATCTGTATTCCGGCCAAATAAAGATTTATATAATTTCTAATCGGATGTGAGGGTAAGCGAAACAGCGTTTGGCGAAAAAAAAAATACCCAAACCGTATTCAAGTCCTGGTACATCGATCGCTCAAATAGCAAGGTAAAATGGGCTCTCTAGCCTTGAGTGACAACCAGTCTATGAGAAATATAATTATAAACTAAAAACCGTCTAGAAGGCAACAAGAAACTAGTAAAGAGTCTTTTCTAAGAAGTCTTTTATTTCATGATAAAGGAAATTAATCTATAGAAAGCCAATATCTCCCCTGACTTTAACGGATGCAGCATTAAAAAAAATATAAAATTCTTGAAAGGGATGTTATTTTTGATTTGAATAAAGTACGTGCATTCTAAAAGGTAATAGATATTTTTCTAAAAGTTACGACTTCCACAGTCATAAAGCAGTAAAAACAATATAACTCATATAAATGAAGCAATAATATTCATAAAAATGTACCGTTGTGAGTAAGGGTTTATATTAAAGTTGCCTAACATAAGGCTGAAGAGCCACCCTAAGTAGATCGTTATACAATGAAGTGTATGATATGAGTGTAAGAGAAGTAAAAATTATGACGTTAAGGAAGACGTATAGTGATTAATTTGAACTCGTTAAGATTATAGTATCCCGTGAAGCATCCTCTCGGTAGCGGAACATTCTCCTTAAATGTGGAATGAGAAGGAAATGAAGATGATTAGGTTCTGTCAGCGCAACAATCGGCCCGTAGGCATAAAATTTGGAACTAACTTAGTGCTTATATGTACATTTGCCATAGATATAGCATAGCGATAAGATATTGCATAGCGATAATACATTGCAACCTTATATATATATATATATATATATATATATATATATATATATATATATATATATAAGGTATATCATTGCATGTCTGTAAGAAAAGATCTTTAGAAATGGATGCTAAGTTGTTCACTTGCCATATCGTGAAAACGATATCAGATGCTATAATGGCTGGAAAGTGAGGGTTCAACGACCTCATTCCAGATATAGCACCAATACTCCATTCTTTTTAATTTTTATGCCTGTAAAAATGACAAAATGAATCAGATACTTCGTGTAACAATAAAGGAGGCGAGTATTTTGGTTTAGTATTTGTCTATATTTCTCAGATTAAGTACTGTTTACAGAATTTACATTATTCGGACTATTGTCCTCAATCTTTCTTGCCATATGTACGACGTTTTGGCCGTTGTACGCTCCAGCCTTCTTCAGATGCTAGTTTCTGTGAAAGAGTTGTGAGTTCAATACCAGGCTACAGCAGTGGTTACAGGGTTAGAGGGAGATAACTCATGACTACCAGAAGATGCACTACTACGCAAGGAATCGAGTTCATATACACCAATGATTGTAATAAAGGGGTTGGTACGAAATTCCTAGTACCTGAAGAAGGCTAGAGCCTACAAGAATAAGACCGAAACGTCGTACATGGCATCAAAGATGAGGACAATAGTCCGAATGACGTAAATAATGTATGTTTGTTTAATCAAGTTAACCTTAATAAAGACAGTACAGCTACCAACACTGAAGGTGTTTCTGGGTGCGGAAGAATACATTACTAGGTAGCGTAAACAAAATAAAGAACAATCAGGAGGACAGTAGATAGCGATTAACATTACAATTACAGATTAAGATTAAAGTTCACTGGAACGAAGTTCCAAAAAGCAGAAGCGCAAAAAAATAAACTTTTAGAATAGAAGTTACGGTTATATCAAGCCAACTCAACTGTAAATTGTACAGTGCTTATATTCATAAACTCCAAGTACCATAACGAAGAGCCGACCCAAACAGTTACCATGAAAGTGTTTATAGAGGCGTAGGAAAGCACTTTTATGACAGTGGGATCCGGCTTAAGCCAAAATGCGAGATCAACACAAATAATATTTCTAATTTTTCTTTGAGTTTTATCAAGGAACTCTAGATATAGATTGAAGTTTTAAATTGCTGGAAAGCTATTAATCAGGAGACAGTTCCATAAACGATATGTGTTAGAAAAGAAACTGTTATCATAGAACTTACTATTACATGTAGAAAATTCAGCTGTACCTCGTCTTCAGTCTAACACTACGCTTATATGGATAAAACTAAGTAAAGCTCATTCGAATATTTACCATAAGAGTAGATATAGAAAATGCACAGGGAAGAAAGTGACTGATGCTAAGATGTAGGCGTTCCAGTTGAGGTCTTCAGTCATCTTGAGTCCCAATGGTCGTTAAAGGTATAATGACTCGTTAAAAGCGTAACCGTTTCAGAGAGCACGTTGTCTCTTAATGCCCAAGGCGAAAAAGTGCATTATTTTTGTTTCTGCTTACTGCTAATACATTAAATTATGTTGAAAGCTAGCCCCTAATTTATCTGAATATAAACTCCTCTATTTTAATGCAGGTGTATTGCATACAGGTTAAATTTTGTGCAAATTTTATCACATATTCAATATATATGTATATTTAAATGACGTGTTGCGTTTTCCTTTATAAATATATATGTGTGTGTGTGTGTGTATATATATATATATATATATGTGTGTGTGTGTGTGTGTGTAATGGTAGACTTTGCAAAACAGTAGCTACTTTAGCATCTACGCATCGTTCATTCAGCAATGAATTAGAACACTCTCAGCAATTAGGCGTGTATAATGATAATATACACGCTAAAACGTCTGCCTCCTTCTACCGAGAGCCCATAGCTCAGAGTTAGAATCGCCGACCGACGCCAATTCGGTCGGGTTTAAATCCTGGGTTAAAAGTAATCGGGGTCTAACCGTACGGATGAGCTGTGATACAGCGAAACAGATACGTCTGCAGATGACTCTCTCTATATATATATAGAAATTTTGCCTTGTGCTAAACCTGGAATAATAGTTACTTACATATATATATATGTGTGTGTGTGTGTGTGTGTGTGTGTGTGTGTGTGTGTGTGTGTGCAAGTCAACTATTAATCCAGGTTTAGCACGAGACAATATTTCTGGAATATTACACACACACACACACACACACACACACACACACACACACACACATACACACATATATATATGTAAGTAACTATTATTCCAGGTTTAGCACAAGGCAAAATTTCTGGAATAGCAAATGAAAGCAGAATATTCAGATGTTTATTTAAGAGTCGAATGCTTTAATTACGAGTTATTTTCATAATAAATCAAACTAAACATTTTTTCATTTTGTACTGAAAATAAAATGATAATGATATGTGGACAAGACTGTGCTGTTGTCTTTTAGGGAATTGAGATTAAAAAGGCTTTTCTTGTCTATTCAGCATACATGGACCATGAGGTCAAAAGAGTCCTTGTATGCAAAGTGTACCCTAGATGTGAGAGTGGACCTTGTCTATGTTGATTCGAAGGGCCGGTTGATCGTGGCCGATTTTGCTGTGAAAAGTAGTTTGTTTTGAATCGTTGCGATGTATGCACCCAACGACCGGACAAAGCATCTCTTCTTTTTTCCCATAATCTGGTGTCGACCCTGGTCGATACGGCGCGCCTGGTCTTAATGTGGGGCGACTGAAATGCCGTCTTTAATCTAACGTTAGATAGAAGGCAGAGAGTTAACGAGATGTTGAATGATCGTATCCTGGTCGATCTCATCGGCAAGTTT
Organism: Ascarosepion bandense; assembly: GCA_037127315.1. Lineage (NCBI taxonomy): Eukaryota > Metazoa > Mollusca > Cephalopoda > Sepiida > Sepiidae > Ascarosepion > Ascarosepion bandense. The sequence continues at coordinate 2,355,026 of JBBBDQ010000525.1, read as the reverse complement.
GATCTCGTCGATAGATACCGAGTCAA